>RSEF01000004.1:93249866-93260162 GCA_003993805.1 Himantopus leucocephalus
TGCCATCCAGAGGGACCAGGACAGGCTGGAGAGGTGGGCCTGTACGAACCTCATGAAGTTCATCAAGTCCAAGTGCAAGGTCCTGTACATGGAACAGGGAAATCCCAAGCACAAATACAGGCTGGGGGGAGAATGGATTGAGAGCAACCATGAAGAGAAGGACTTGGGGGTGTTGGTTGATGAGAAGCTCAACATGAGCTGGCAATGTGTGCTCACAGCCCAGAAAGCCAACCACATCCTGAGCTGCATCAAAAGAAGCGTGGCCAGCAGGTTTGTGGGAGGTGATTCTGCCCCTCTACTCCACTCTCATGAGACCCCCCCCCCCGGAATATTGCATCCAGCTCTGGGGACCCCAACATAAGAAGGACATGGACCTGTTGGAGTGAGTCCAGACGAAGGCCATGAAGATGATCAGAGGGCTGGAACATGAAGACAAGCTAAGAGAGTTGGGGTTATTCAGCCTGGAGAAGAGAAGGCTCTGGGCAAACCTTACAGCAGCCTTCCAGTACCTAAAGGGGGCCTACAGGAAAGATGGAGATAAAGAGTCCCACTCTTTATCAGGGAGTGTAGTGATAGGACGAGGGGTAACGGTTTTAAACTGAAAGAGGGTAGATTTAGATTAGATATTATGAAGAAGCTTTTCATTATGAGGGTGGTGAGACACTGGAACAGGTTGCCCAGAGAAGTTGTGGGTGTCCCATCCCTGGAAGTGCTCAAGGCCAGGCTGGATGGGGCTTTAAGCAACGTGGTCTAGTGGAAGGTGTCCCTGCCCCAGGCAGGGGGGTTGGAACTAGATGATCTTTAAGGTCCCTTCCAACCCTAACCATTCTATGAGTCTATGATTACCTGTGATATTTTATGTATTTCTTATTTCTATTCAGATGATGCCAAGGCATCCTGAAGATAGACAACGGCAAGATTTTTGTAGACAGCTAGTAACCCAGGAATGCAGAAGCTTTGACAACATAGGATTTACCAGTCTCCAGCTGCTGCCTAAAAGGAATGGTCTAATTTGTGATATTCATTGTGAACCTCATGTCATGTGAAATTCTTCTTAAAAAAACAACTCACACAGAATCACAGATTCACAGAATCTCCTAGATTGGAGAAGACCCGTAAGATCATCTAGTCCAATCATTAAGCTAACACTGACAAGCCCACCACTAAACCATGTCCCTGTCCCATCTACACAACCCTTAAATACCTCCAGGGATGGGGACTCCACACTGCCCTGGGTAATGCATTCCAATGCCTGATGACCCTCTCAGTAAAGAAATTCATCCTAATATCCAATCTAAACTTCCCTTGGCACAACTTGAAGCTATTTCCTCCTGTTCTGTCACCTATTACTTAACAGAACATGTCGACTCCCACCTCTCTTCAACCTCCTTTCAGATAGTTGTAGAGAACAAAAAGGTCTCCCCTGAGCCTCCTTTTCTCCAGGCTAAACAACCCCGGTTCCCTCAGCTGCTCCTCATAAGACGTGATCCAGACCCCTCACCAGTTTCGTTGCTCTTCTTTGCATGCACTCCAGCACCTCAATGTCCTTCTTGTGGTGAGGGACCCAAAACTGAACACAGTACTCAAGATGCGGCTTCACCAGTGCTGGGTACAGGGGTAAAATCACCTCCCTGGTCCTACTGGCTACACTATTCCTGATACAGGCCAGGATGCCTGTAGTTAAAAATGAGGTAAGAATAAAAATGAGTGTGATGTAAAAATGAGTGAGATGCATCATACCAGTTCGTCATTGTTGAGGACAATATATGAACCTTACTTGAAGTAGGGACAGTTACTCTCCTTTTTCCTCATGTGAGGCTTTCACCATTAGTCTTGCTTCCCCTTTTGCTGGCTGAGCGAATTTCTGCCTCTGTTAATGACAGCTAATCACCTTCACCAGAAACAGCTGTGAATCTCTCACTTTGTCAGGGTGGTTAGGACTGGTTTTGGGAGGAATTATGACTACTTAATTTGGGAGCAGCACGGGAAAATTTAGAGTTATTCTCCACCCAGGCTGGAGCGGGGATGTCTGTGGCACCAGCCTGTCCTTCATCCTCTGGCTCCTGTTGGTGACGTGGCTGTGCCAGTATCGGCATCTCTTGCCATTCCCCAGCCTTGGCGTCTGGAGCGCTCGGGTTTGGTGTATGAAGAAAAGACCTCTGTTACAACAAAGCAGAATAAGGCTTTGCTTTCAGGAACTTTCTGGACTTGCCCTATTCCCCAGTCACTGTAACGCTCCAGCAAATACTTTGTGAGCCAGCTTTCGCACTGCTTCTAGGAACACACAGAATATTCAACCAAAATCTCATGCGTCGTCTGTTTGACCTCTTGGCATTTGTTGACATAAGTTTACCTCATAGCTACTATTTTCCTAATAAATGCTGCTTAGCGTTTGTTTTTCAAGCTTAAATGGAAAATCCCAAATTGTGTCATGACAAGAGTAAACACTCCTACATGTTGAACATGTTTTGGTTTCCATTGCTCTGCTGCCAATGTCTGGGGGTGAAAAAAGGCCCAAACAGGCTGAGTGTTGAGTGGGTGACGGCCAGCTTAGAGTCTGGGGCTTGTGTGTTGCCACAACAGCTGAGTCACTATTGCCCCAATCCATCTCCAAAGGATCGATAATCAAACCTTTCTCCTTAATTGACAAAAGCAGCTATCCCTGCCCTGATGAGCTGCTGGAAGGAATGTTCTTCAGTGAAAGAAATATAATCAGCTTGTACATTGCTGGGCAGACCACAACCAGTATGAAGAGGTGTGTGTCTTGCACATCTGCATGCTGGACACCTCTAGACCATGGCGCCTGGAGAAGTGGTGGTGTAGCAGAGTTCTCAGGTTTTTTACCATCTGAATCTGAGCTCTGTCTCTTGGCAAGTCTGAACTCAGAGCAGCGTTTCAGGGAAATGGAGGGATTAAATTCCAGAAAACCCTTGGGAACAGGGCTGGATGATGAGGTGCCTGAATTCAGCATACAGGTTCTGCTGAGATGCTCCAAGCAGGTGTCTAATTTTCTGCCAGAAAGTCTAAGCAAACCTGCCAAGCCCTGGCAGAGCTAAGATACCTGGAAATGTGCATGACCCTCAAGGGATTCCCATACCAGCTATTCTTCTCCCTCTCCTGCCTGTGGACCAAACTGCAGGGGTATCCAGATAATGCAGGGGCACGGCCTTTCAAGGTCAGCTGAGTGACTCATGTGGCCATGCAGAGAACCTCCCCTCCAGCTCATCTGAAGCTGAGCTATCAGTTCAAGCTTTGTTTGCAAGGTCAGGCAGCCTTTAAGCTTTTGGAGTGATGCACCCCTATTGAAGTTTTCTCACTTTCTGTACACAGTCAAATATCCATCACGTCAGGGGAAACAGGGAGAGATGAGCTGGAGGATGACTACTGTTTTCAAATCTCGGATTCAGTCTCCAGCATTTCAAGTGTGTGTTGTCACTCCACGGCTATACAAGAGAGTTGAAGGAAAGGCAGACCAGCCTTGAAGACCTTAAAGTAGCAGAGGATTCACAGCTGAGTTACGTACCTACAGCAATATTTACATATGCACAGCAATATTTAATTTGCCTTGTCAATTTTATCCCCTTCTGCCTTCACGTTTAAGTGCAACTTATAAACTGCAGAGTCTTTGTCTCGGGCACACTCCAGATCCAAGCTAACGTATATAAAATCAGAACACAGCCTTAAAAGGCTGATTTTTTAAGACAGGTTTTCTCTTCAGTTATACTATTTTTACCCCACTGATTTCAGCAGGGAACTCCTCATTTGCCCTGTGGAGAGGGGAGAATTATTTTTTCTGTGTGGAGCCAACTTTGAGGTCTGACCGATGAACACAGGTTCAAGCATGCCGTGTTCTCATGTCTCTGATTTACTGTGCCTTTCTGAAGATGCAGGCTGACATCTAAGCTCTCGCATGTGAGAAATCTCAGTGCAAGTGAAATAAGTGACAAAACTTCTATAGATTTTCCACCTGGAGTGATTTTGCTGAAAGCAGTTAGACCTCAAAACAGAAATGCAAAAACTTCTTAATCGCTAATGTTGTCCAGACGTTCATGTTGAAATGAGAATTGTCTTGCAGAGATGTCTTACTAGGAAGAAATGGAGACAGCTTCGAGAAGGACTTGCTCAATGTTTTTATAGGTGAGGAGTTACTGGAGGTGGAGGGCTGAGTTATCTCCTTCCAGCCTGATTTCTCACAAGGTAAGTTTTCAGATGCCTCTTTCTCAAGCCAGGCACGGCACAGCTGAGTTTTCCAAAACTGCTAGTCACTTCAGAAATGTTTGGCTCCGGGGTCTGTCCTGAAAGCTTTTCTTGACACGTCCAAAGATAATCTCAAGTCTGCCAGAAGGACCTTGGAGCCAAAATATTAACCTTTCATTTTTCATTTCTGTCTCCACTGAGTTTAGTCGTGCTTTTAGGTAAGAAACAACTTGCTTCTGCTGGAAGCCGCTTTGCTCAAGCCTTGCACTGCACATGCCCAAGTGTTTTTGCAAGGAGAGAAAAACCAGCTCCCCATCGGGCTGGCTGCTTAAGGAGAGCAGGAAGGTGGATGGCAGCTAAGGAGGTTTTTAACACTCCAAGAGTTTTGTCTGTTCTTTCTCTTCACTGAGCGAGCTGATTGGCATGCAAGGCACATTCAATCATGGTCTGCAAAAAGGCAATATTTTAACAACTAAATGGCTAATTCACCTAAAAACTCATATTTTCCAAGAAAACATGCCAAGCTGGGTTTGAAAATCTATGTGCAAATGGATCATGGGATCTGTGTGATAATTTCATTACTTTCTATGACATTTATTATGAGGATAGCAACACGCTTTTGTGTAGTAATGCAGTGATTGATCCATTTTCCAGAAATCCTTACCTTATGGTAGATAAGACAACTATAGATGTAAAATACAGGGCTTACTTCATCCACATGCAAGTCCAGCTGTTTCCGGAAGGAAAGCTGCCATAGTTTCACAGTTCATAACAACAGCGTGTAAAATTTTAGAGCCGAAATTGTATTTCTCCCACATACTGACCACTGTAGATGTTGTCACAAGCTGCATGAGGTTTACAGCTGTGTAACGAGGTGAGCAAGGGGATGCCGACTTCACCTGTTAGTAGAAGGTGACCAGCCAAATACTGTCTATAAAACAATCTTGCATCAGTGGCTTGACTCACCTTCACTTTTCCAGCTCTTCCCAAATAAGATTTTTAACAGATGAGCTTCCACCAGGCTGGATTTTCCACAACTGTGTTAAGGAAAAGAGCATTTAACAAAGATGCTCCTTAGAAAAGCAAAGGAAGACTTCATCAGACTGGGTAGGTGAGGGTAGTGATTGAACTGGAAAAAACCTAGCATAAATATGGGCACATACCAGACCAGTTAATAATAATAACACAAATAATCAAGCACCAATACTGGCACAGAGTCAGAGAAAACATGGAGTGTGGGATCAGGTGAGAAGAAAGCAACACTTAAACAGAGCTCCTTAATTAACTTATTTAACTGGAAAGAAGGATACTGACTGATGGAAAAGTAAGAAGAGAGTAACTGAAAACATTGGGATTAAGGAGGTGTGAGCAGGCCGGAGGAGGCAAAAAAGGGCAGTGTAAGAAAAAAGGGAGTTGTAGGAAATGAAAGTGGAAAACTGAGAGTGTAATAGGAGAAATAATGAGTTCCGGGGCAGAAACCCAATGTACAGGGAAGTTACACCCCATTCCATGGCAGAAAAGTCAGTTTAAAAGGGTTGTTTTGCAAATAATATATTATAAGAGACCTAAAATAGCAAAGGTTTAGGATGGCAGTGGGCCATGTGGTCCATCTACCCACTGTATCTGTCCACCATGGGACGTGTTTTCCCTCCAAACGCCGGGCTGATTCATGCTTTAATGTGTTTGCAGTTGCACAACTGCTTTTGGATTTCTGTGAAGCATGCAGGCATTTCTTTTAACCTTCAGCCTTCGCCGCTGTTTATGAGCTTTTGATAGTGTTGTTTTGCATGTTTGAGTAAGTGAGAGTCAGACCCCATGACCCTGTAGCCTGGAGGGGACCCTTCTCCTGGCTCACCCAGGGACTATTAGCTCCATTTAACAACATAAATGTCCAAGGGCCAAATTCGGTGCCAATGGAGGCAGTGGGAAGGTTGCCACCAGTTCAAATGGATCTAGGGCTCAGAGCCAAAAGTTGCTTTGAACCAAGATAGGGAGACACTTGCACTCTGTCCAACTCACGGAGGCTTGTGTTTTGTGATTCATTTCCCTTTTTCAGTACATTGTGGAAGAAGGATGGCCTTTCAATATGAACATCCACAGGATGTGTATAATTAGCTTGAGACTTATGCTCTTTACAAATTATATGCACTTAAGAACTGAAGTCATTTAAAGCCAGACAAGTTCCTCTTAAAATGACAGCTCCTAAGCAAAGGGCTCTTGAAGTTCAGGACTGAACTTGCTCTTTCTTGAAGAGAAATAGCCAGAAACAGAAGTTAGTGGGATCCAGAAGAGTTTTTCCACTTCCAAGAAAAAAGCAAGACAGAAAACTGAATGACATTCCTGCACAGTGAAGAGGGGGCAGATCAGAGGTCTCCTGACCCCCACCTTTGCTGAGGCTCCGCCTGCTCAGCCTGAAGCCCACTTGTCCCAGGGGCATCCTCACCAGACAGCCCAGGGTGCATGGCAGTGGGCTAAGGGAGAGCTGGCAAGCCTGTTTCTTGTGAGGGAACATAGGAAATGGCAACTGTTTGGGACAGAGTGGGAAGATCACATAGTCAGGGAACTTTGTGCCTGCAGCAGGTTTTCCTCCGTGGAAGCTATGAAGAATAATTCAATCAAAGAAAAAAGGAAAAAAATAAAAAGGCAAGAAGAAATATCCAGAGACAAAATGAGCAAACAAGCCAAAAAGTCATTTGCAAGAAGCAATTTTATTTTACTTTCAGTTCTAATGCATTTTTTTTTTGCATTGGCTACTCTTTCTTTGAGCACCCTGAGCATCATTAAAAGTCCATTTATTTCACTAGCTTGTGCATTAGGCTAATTATATCCTGTGCACAGCACGCTTGGACTTGACAACCCAAAAGGGACAGCTAGAACTGGATTCGATAAAAAGAGTATTTCATTTTATAGCACTATAAAAAATAATGATACAGTTCAGTCCCAAACTCACAATAACCAAATTTGTATGGCACAAAATCCTTTCCTCCAAATTTGGACTTCCTAGTCGAAGCTTCAAAGATTTTTCTCTCCTGTATTTTCTCTGTCTCTCCACCAGTCTCAGAGGACATCAGGTCACTGCCTCATCTAAAGGTGTCAGGAATGAATTAACCAGTAAAATTAAATTATGTTTTTTCTATCAACAGTAATGCCTGGGGTTTGCCAAAACTGTGTAAGGGATTCAGGAACATATTGACTTAAAAATAACATTTAATTCTGATATAATATGGCTCTGAGGCTCCTTTCAGTGAGATACTTTAAAAACATAAATGTAGGCAGTGCTGGCCTCGAAAGAATTTATGTGCTGGAGGGTCTGATCCTACCAATATAAATCTGTGCCTAGATGGAGGACTCTTTATCTTGCAGAAAGTTCAGTACTGCTAATGATTATTGAGCCAGAAATGACCCCATTTAAATCTCCGTTCCCTGGTTGAGTTTGTGAGGCTGACAACTCCCCCCATTTGTAAACAGAATGAAGAAAGCTGCTCCTGAACCAGATATCCACAATGGCACTTTTACAGCCTTTTTTTTCTGATTGCAGCTGCGCCATAAATAACCGGAGATAGCCCTCTTTAATAATTGTTTAGGAACTGGAAGCATAACTAACAATTTCCAAGTAACAGGACTTTCACTTCTAACAGGATGGAAGAATATAAGAATTCGGGGTGTGACTGAGAAATGTCATCCCACAACTGTGTACCCTGGCAGTGTTCCAAAAGCGCTCTTCGCTGGCCTTGCATTGCTCCATTTATGTGCGTGTACTACTCAGATATTGCCATGGGAGCAGATTTTGCCTAATAGAAGGCTGTTTCATAAATCCTGTCCCTAAATGTATTGTGCGTATGGTTTGAACCGATTACGTGAAAGCATGAGCAGCATCATCTCTTCGGGTCGCCCCTCAGCACACGCTGCCCTGAAGTCATCAGATCCTTGACATATGAAAGATATACCCCAAAAAACCCCAGACCTCTCTACATTTGCCTATAAATATGCTTGAATCGTCATGGAGGAAGGTTCCGTCTTGCAAGAGCAGGCTGCCTCTGAGTCCACGGCCATGCAGCTAGCGAAATGGCAAGACCGTAACAGAAGTGCCCCGGAGGGAACGTAGACCAACAGGGTGCCAAACAGACACAAAGCTGAATTGCAGACTTCTTTCAGACAGAGCAAGGAGAAATCTGCTGGAAACAAGAAGCTTTCGTTAACTTGTTACATAGCTGGATTTGAGGACAAAATTTACAAACAGAGGTTGGAAGAGGATTTATATGTATGTATTAGCATAGCACCAAGAGGTCTTATTTTAGATTCCAGACATTGGGATTTAAGTCAAAAAGTATTCATGGAACCTTCCCTCTTTGCTTTCCACCAGTTCTTTGACAGAAAGTCTTTCTCCTCCTGGGAAGGACTAGCATCATAGTTCCTTTCTGTCCCGAATATATGTTGGAAGGACTTCCCATTTCAGAAACCAAAGGAGAAAAAAACATTAAAGATTTCTGATTAATTAATACTAACTTTGATGTTAGCCTCCCCTACAAGCAGCACTCTTTCTTACAAAGTGTAAGCTTTTTTAGCCTGTGATAAGAAAACAAGTTATTTAATCAATATATTTTCCAGCGTACGTGTTCTTTGGCAGAGACTTTAAGTTGTCTCTTTTGAGTGTGTGTGTGTCTTTGCGTGGATATGTGTGTATGTGTAAGTGTTCCTGTTTCAGAAAACAGAGTTGTTGGACATGGATAGGAATGTGTCTGGCATCTTTAGAAGAAAGACTCAGAAGGAAATCAGTATTTGAGCGAGTTTTGCAAGATATCCAGCTCTGACTATTTTGCGGTTAACTTTCCATTCCAAAATTGCTAATGGTGAGCTGTCCAGACCATGTCTCTTACCAAAGAATCTTGGAATCGTGAGAAAACAATGAGCTAGCCGTTAGGAAAGATTAACCTCCCAATCTTAATCCTTCCAACTATCGCTTTACATAAAAAGGGCATTCATGTCTAAATCACTGCTGAAGACTCTTGGATAAATTTCTCTCTAGCCTAATTCCACTGAAACTGTCACTGCTACATCAAATATATGGTGATTTAATGCGAGCTGGCTACAGTTATTATTGCAGTAGTGTTAGAATTGCCTTCTAATATTTGAGTTCTGTTAGTGCTACTACACGATGTACCCAGAGAAAACTTACAAGTTGAACAGACAAGAGAGACAAAAGATTGCAGAGAAAGGAAATATTTTTATACTTTAGGCAATAAAGACTCAAACTAATAAGGTGATCTGCCCGCAAATATATAAAGAATTTGGAAATGGATGTGAATATAAAATCAGCTCTGCTAAAGCCCACACCATCCCTCCCTATTGCTTTCCAAAGTACACTAGCATGTAACTTATTGTGAAAAGGATACATTGCCCCTTCCGATTTCACCAGTGCATCCACAACTAGAACAAAATGTAACAATTCAGAATAACTGAATAAATCGTTTCCCAGAATAAGTCTGCTGGCAATCCCTTGTATCAATAGCATTTTAGGCCTAGGAGCAAAAAGGTGCTTAGTGCCTGTCACTTACTCAGGCATTTTAATCCCTGCTGCTTTCCTAACCAGGACCTAGACTCCTCAATATATTTGTAGTTCTCAGGCCCCAGGTTTTAAAAGTCAGAAATAAAAACATTTATCGAGCTGCTTCTTTTTTCTTTTTCCTTTTTTTTTTTCTTGTTTTCTTTTTTTNTTGTTCAGGAACCTACCTGGTAAATACATGTCCAATCACTGTCGGTGGTAAACTACCTGATTGGTGACATAAAGTTGGCAGTTATGACCTTGGCATCCTCTAGCAACATGGTTGCATAAAAAACTGTACACTTTAACCTGTGATTATGCAAACTATGGAGACAGCAGCTGGATCCTCATGCAATGGCAGCCACGTGCCAGCAACTCTGTGGTTTGGTGGCTCCAGATCTGGTGGTGAGACGGCGGCCAGCTGTGCTAGTGTACCACCCACACATGTCCATCCTGTGAAATTTGCCTGTTGGGGTTAGTCTCTTCTCCCAGGTAACAAGTGATAGGAAAAGAAAAAATGGCCTCAAGTTGCACCAGGGGAGGTTTAGATTGGATAT
>RSEF01000004.1:93260262-93362929 GCA_003993805.1 Himantopus leucocephalus
TCCACCCCACTGTTCATTCATCTAACCCACATTTCCTAAGCTTTCCTATGAGGATGGTGTCGGAGACGGTGTCAAAAGCTTTGCTGAAGTCAAGGTAGGCAACATCCACTGACCTCCCCTCATCTATCCAACCAGTCACGCCATCATAGAAGGCTATCAGATTAGTCAGACATGACTTCTCATTCCCCTTCCTCTTCCACTCTCAATTGGAAGAGATAGAAGGGAAAAGGGGAATACAGCATTTCGCATCCGGAACCAACATCTGCCACGAGGGGCATCTTTGCTCTCCCTGGTGAGGAAGGCTTGTCCTCCACCTGGCAGAGTTATGGCACAGCTTGGTTGGATCAGGCTGTGACCTTTTCCATTCCACTGGAAGCAAAGAATATAAACTTGTTCACTGTTTCATAAATACAGTAAGTGTTATTGTGTTATTTTTATGGGGTTTTTTCCCCTTTTTTTTCCTCCAGTGGCTAGAAATAGCAAATGCTCAGGAAAAGGAGGAGGACTGTAGGGGAACCCAATTCCCTTGGGCAAGCTGTCGTACACATGTACAGGAAATTGAATGCAGAAATTATTGCATACGAAGCTGTTAAAGAAGTGTTGGGGTTATAAAACAGATCTTTCAACTGCCACCCATTATGGACATTCCAGTTGTAAAGGGTCACATTTTAATACAAATCTGCTGTCCCAAATTACATTTGTCTTTTTCCATAAACTAGAAGTTGGCAAAGATTTACAGGAAGGTAATTTTTCTCCTTGTTATTTTAACCCATTTATCTCCCCTCTGAATTTCAAAAGAAGAAGAAGAAGAAGAAAAAAAACTCACTAGGTTGGTAGAATTTATTAGGTTGTAATGGTATAATAGCTTCTGTTCTTGGGCTGCTGAAATATCCATGAAAACTCTGAGAGTCTTTTTAAAGGTGTCCTAGCCTTCATGAAATGGATAACGTGGTACTGCCAAAATAGAACACAAAATCTTATTATGCTTAATGTGACTAATTTATTACATAAATTCTGCACTCCTGATACGATATTCCACCATTTGCCATATGAGATCATAGCGCACAATGAAAGTGAGATGGCTTGTTTCTAAATAATTGTGACAACGAAGCAGTTTGATATTCAGATCTTTAGTTACTACCAGGAATTTTGATTATGCTTCCCTTTCTCTGCCTCTGCTTTTCTTCCTGTTTTCAAGACAACAGACAAAAAGATGTCTCAAGGCCATCTGCAGAATTAGATTTGAGATTACAGTGTAAATAGGTAGACGTGCTGCTAGTTAATTTAATTAGTTTTGAAATAGGTAAAAGGAAAACAAGCTCAGTCCCATCAGTGAAATCATATTCCAGAGGCGCACTCGTTTATGCTATCATTTTTTCCTGAAATTCATCTGAATTTTGCTATCGGCAAATCAAAAGCTGATTTTCCAACCTTAACATCAATTCTGATCTAAATCCTTTTTTTCACTTGAAGTCAGACACAAAATATATTTTTAAACACTGCTGCTCAATTCATACCCTAGCAATTAATGCTTCATCTAACTGTTCCAGCTCTATTCATTATTCCTTCAGACTCTGTAAATGCATGGGACAAATCCCCCGAGTTTTGCTTTTAAGTCAGCAAATTCAATTTTGGTGACTCTATGCAAACTTTGAAGCTCCGTTAGAGCTAGTCACTAGGAACTGCAGCTCATAATTTACAGAGGCTTAGTCGTGATTTTGCAAACTGCTTTTGTGTGATCAGTCAATTAGAGCTGTGACTGGTGATCCATATCAGCAATTGATAGCGAAGTGCAGGATTGGTACGCTTGGAATCCAGGTTTCAGTCTTTCTTGTTTGGTAGCAATTCTTGAACATCATCAATTTCAAAAAAACTATGTTGATTTCTTCAATTTCTTGACTACAAACACTTGTAGTTAACTCTGTATTAATTACAGAGCTTCAACATAGTGTTTCTTTTAATATTTCTGCCTACACTTGCACTATTAAGAAACCCTTCCCTAATGGTTTTCTGTAACATTGCCTGGAAGTGGAAATAAAATGCACGGATACAACTACAGTCAGTTAACAGCAACCAAATCTTACCATCACAGCTCAAAGTGTATTTGTTTAAACTCTGAAATGGTGTAGTTAGATTATCTCTTAGTACAAGCATAACTTTTAAAATAATATTAAGGCACTGTAAATTTTGGGTTAGTGGGTACTTATTTAACAGCCACATATTTAACAGCCACATATTTAACAAGACACTTTAATAGCTGCAGTTCTATGAGAAAGAATAATGGGGAAAAAAACTTCTGAAGTTAGCATTATCTTATAATTTCCCCTTTCAATGACCTCCTTAGATCATGCTTGCTGAGGTCTTTGTTGGTGTAAAATACTCTCACAATTCTTGACAATAAATGTTGAATGCAAGTACATTCTCCAGTGCTTACAATGCCATTAATAGCTTTATTTGCAGTTGATAGTGACTGCCATTGCCTTTAAACACTCAAATGTGCTGAAAGTCAATTGAAGTCTATTTGAATTAAATGACTAATTCATGTCTGAGTGTAGTTTTGAGTACTCGTGAGTTTAATAATGGAGGAGCCATCACAGCTTGAGCAGTTCTGAGCACGCCATGGGGAGCTACGCAGAGGGGTGAAGCAACTTCTACCTTGGATGAATCCCTTAGGGTAAGATCAGGAAGCAGAGCAGTGCGGGTACAAACCAGCTGGCGCTATTTGGTCTGCAACTCAAGGATCGCTCCCTAAAATGTCTGTGTTTTGCTACATTTGCCCATAGGCAATGGGACTCAGGCACAGGGATGCTCATGAGGATGCCTCACTGCTACCCGCGGAGCCCCAAGGGGGAGATGGCGGCACAGGGGTGGTTGCCCTGTTCCCTGTACAGGCAGGGGAGAGGCAAACTTTCCATGGAAATGGCTGTTCAGAAGGAAAATGGGACCAGGACGAGCAAGGAGTGGGATGTGCCTGAAACTTAGGTGTTTGATGAAGCCAAGCACTTGGGTGAGTGCAGCCGGAAAAGGGGGTGCAAAGCCTGAAACAGTTTTGTGGTCGGAGAAGGGAAATTCCTGGGGTTCTGCTGACAGGATTATTTCTGCCATTTCAGCTGACTACACCAGCTGTCCTCCAAGCAGGAAATGGGTCCTCAGGTCTCCCTCTGAGAACCAGCTCCTGCCACCTCATCCACGTACATGGCTCCCCACTCCATTGCCTGGCAATAACCGTCAGAGTTGGCTTTGCAGCATCTGCCTTACAATGAGGATCTCTCTGGGAAGGATATACCCAGGTCTGCAGTGCCCTTCTGTTCCCCACAAGCATCTCATGGTGTTGAGCATGTTCTGCATCACTTTATAAGAGGCAGCTGTTCCACAGGTCTGCTCTGCCCCTCTGATAACCAGTGTCGCATCAGCCTGTTTTACCATCTTTGCACCCGCTCTGGCTTTTGCACAGGTGCCCTGGGCAGCTTTAGACACTTTGCCATTTTAAGGGCAAAAGTATTTAAGCACCTGAATCCAAAATGAAGTCGGAAGCTCAAGTTA
Source organism: Himantopus leucocephalus (assembly GCA_003993805.1). NCBI lineage: Eukaryota > Metazoa > Chordata > Aves > Charadriiformes > Recurvirostridae > Himantopus > Himantopus leucocephalus. The sequence goes on from RSEF01000004.1 coordinate 93,263,806, forward strand.
AGCAACTGGGCTCTCTGCGTGGGGAGAATGGTATTCAAGCCACACGCAAGACAATGGGACATATTTTACCTGGGTATGTAGCTCATCCTTTCTCCAGACCTCGGGTACCAGGTGCAGGACGCAGATAGCTTCTGGAGTCAAATGGGATGTGGTTCTCCACTATTTCTTCAAAAACTGGAAAGAGAGAGACAGAGAAAGACTCTATTCAAAGCATGGCTGCAGAAGAGCAGCTGGTTTTCCGTTGCTACCTCTTGTCCAAAAATGGGACAGAAATCAATCTGGCAGTGAGGGCCAGAAGTCCTCTCCAGAAGAAGTGCTTTTACCCATAGGATCTTTTTGATGTTGTTTGCTCACCTGTCTCCAGGGGCCTGGCTTGACTTTGGTAGGAAGGGTGAGGGCATGTGAGGACACCTCTTCTAGGTTCACATCCATCATCTCCTGCTCTCCTGGGAGATGATGGCTCTCAAGAGAGATTTGAACCCATAACTCAATTCTGAGCAAGGGATCTGACAAATTGGGGCTTAAACAGAAAAATGGCACCCTCCTGTGGCAATGATTTTAAAAAAAGAAAATAGCTGTGACTCTATTAAGTACAGGGTCTAATCCTGTCAGCATGTGTTACCCATGTGCACACCCACCAAATGAGGTTTCGCAAAGGATGAAGGTGCTCCTCTGCTTGGGCAAAAAAAAATTCCCACTTGAGGGCAGGAGCTGGGACTCTGAAAACAGAGCCATGGGCAAAGATCCTGCAAGGTCAAGCAAGGAGGCCTGCAGTGAATTTGGAGGCAACCATTCAGCTGCGCGGAGCCACTCTGGATCCCAAAGTCCATGTCCGGTCAGCTTTGAGAGCCTACATCCTTTTTTTGGACTTGGCTCTTTGTCAAAACCATAGGGTACAGTGCCTGCGTGGACTTCAAAGGGAGGACACCAAATGTGATTTGGCCCAGAGAGTTATGACCATTTATTGCTAGCATCTTTGTCAGATACTGCTGCCAAGGGTTAAAATGTTTACATGCCCCCTGATTTTAAATGGACCGGGTTGCATGTCAAATGCCAATGAGAGAGACAGCTGGAGTATCTAAACCAAGAGCTTTGATCTTGGTATCTGTAAAAAAGAGGTCATTTGGTCTCCCCAGGAAGCACAGACATTTAGAGGGTCCCTGTACAACTCATGCAAGTATTTTATTAACAACAATTTCTATTCACATTTAGGTAGGTTGTTTTACTACTTACTAAATGCATGCTACATATACATGTATATGTGTATATATGTATGAATATCTGTATGTTTCTGTATATATATATAAAAAAATACATTCTTATATACACAGTTGTGCGCTTGTGTGACTATCCGTTCGTTTTCTAATGTCCAGTATTTGTATATAGACATACTAATCTATCTAACTTATTTGCAAAAAAATGACAATGATGTAAGCATTATGTTTCATCTTTAAGTCAGTGTTTGCAGCAATAACCTGAATAATTTGTCTGTATGCAAATCTTTGAGTAACACTGTAATTGTAATAAGGGTACGCAGCATTTTCAAGAGGACGCAGGCATGAAAACGCAGACTTCATTGTGCGATAATCATGTCTGACATTGATTCAGAAGAGAGGAATTCTAAAATACAATATTGCACAGGGGAAATATTTCTGTTCTTTTAGTGGAGGATTTTGTGGTTAGTTCACAATGCAATTAAAATAGCCACCAGATGTTTATGACTTCAGGCAGCAGTTAACTTTACTGTCCCTGATTGCTGTCCTTTGCTTCTTTGTCAGAATAAATAAGTATTTTTCTGTGCTGGCAGAAAAAAGCCCTTAATTTTTAAACATACCGGGGGGGTGGTATATATTTCCATTTGGCAGTGCTCATGCTGTTCTGTGACAGGCTTCTAAGAAATTATAATCTTAAAGTTAAAATAAAATCTCTCTACAGGATGAAACAAACATATTTACTTAAATGTGAGATGAAATGTACGGTGTCTTGCCATTAAACTGAAGTGATTTGTGAGAAGCAGTATTATAAAAGACTGTGGCTTTTCCAGAGTATCTAATAAAAATAGAAAGACACTCTTTTTTCCATTGAATAATAGGATTATTAGTATGCAATTTATTTTTAAAGACACATTTAAAGAGAGCCTGCTGTGCTCCTATTCTGGTAATTTTCCTTAGAGTCTATTATTCTTATTTGTTTCGGGGCTATTAATTTTGAGGCCACATTATATTCAAATTATCTTTGATTACCAGGCTCAATAAGTGATAATAGTTGGTGTTTCATCACCCAAAAGGAAGCTAATGAATTTAGTTCCACACTAACATTTTGAGAAAGAAATTACTGGAGCTCTGCAAAATAGATTAAAAAAATGAGGTGCAAAATGTTATAGTGAGTTGCCCAGCACCGTACATCAAGCAGCAGGAGAGCTCAAGGTGGGGTGGAAAGTAACACTCAGGTATCCTAACTTTAAATTCTGTATTTCAGCTACTCGGTCATGTCTGAGACAGTGTGTCGACAAAGTAATTGATAATTTAAGTGTAAGATTATGAAGTATATCAGACAATGTGAAAATACATGGAAGAAATTTGCATGCACAGGTACATAGCAGTTCTAAATAGCTAAATGATGGTACGATCTTCAGAAAAAAAAATCCTGGCATTTAAAAAAAAATCACACAATGGAAAGGAAAGAAGAGATAGCAAGAGAATTGCTAATATTTGGGTGTGTTGATAAAGTCTATGAAGACCTACGTTAATGCACAGAAACTGGCAGTTTCTCACCTAAGCCTGGCAGTGGCATGAATCCATGCTAACGGGGAGTCCTCCAAGCATTTCAGAAACAAATAAGCAAAAGGATTTGAATTTGTTTGGCTCTGCTGAGCCCCGATTACTCGAAGATTTGATGCTCACCCCCTCGGGGCATCCAGACAAGATCCCCAGAGCATGGAGCCACCCAGATTACTGCTCATCGTGGAAAAAAAAACCCAAAAAACTTGCAAAACTGCAGGCCGTTTGTTGTGGCCATTCTGTGCTAACATGTCCGTAACTCTTCGGGGCTAGAAGAGAGGTGAATTGGTTGGGTTCCCCCTAAACTCCCCCCATGCTTTCCCCGGCAGTTGTCAAAATCTGAAAAGCTGCTGCAAAGCATTTAAGCCGGGACAAACAGGCATTTTTCCCACTGAAAAGCTGCTGCTTTCTATGTTCCCATATAGCTGTGCTTCTGAGTGTACTCCTTAATGCCAGGAGCTGCGGCTCTGGGTGTGCTCATCAGCTCCAGCCCGATGGGGTCTCCAATATGAGGGCTCTGCAGCAAGACCCGCAAACTGACATGCGATGGCACATCAAAGGCTCAGACTCCATCCAAAGCCACACTCGTCATTAACTCCTCAGTGTCTCTATTACAGCAATCATTCACTTTGGTGCAGGGGGTGAGGGAGAAAGTGGGGGATTTCAATTTAAATTCAGCACACCGCGGTTTTAGGATGTGCAAGTAGCAGGGGGACTTGTGCTGGGTTTGCTGGTGGTGTTGTTCCAGCAAACTTACAGTTCATCCCTACTGCCACACTGGAAGGGGGAGCGAGTGGAAAGGATTGCAACAGGACAAATAGTTAATCACCCAACAACCAGGAAACTGCTTTTTTTTGTAAAATAGTAGTGAGTCACATTTACGCAAATCAGGGCACGACACCAAAACCGAGACCAGCAGGTCAAGAGCAAGTCACCCTCGTGTCTTGCGGCAGGCTGTCTGAGTTAATAGAAGGGTTTATTTTGCTGTGTCTCTAATCCCAATAACTCAGTTTAAACCCTGAATGAGCAATGGTACTCCCAAGAGTGCAGGTCTCCAACAGTATTATTTACATAAAATTGATTTTTCGTTTTTAACCATCTATTTCTGGCTTAACAATACTTCTTGGTAGTAGGATGCAGAGGTACTGTAGAAATATATCACAACACAAATCCCTGCCCCAAACATCTTTTCAGCCTAACATGTATGAAGTTCTTTGTCTCAGCTGCCACTGTTCTTCCCCATCCAACCACCAAATTTTGTGATGTTTCATTTTTGATCTGTGATATGAGTTAGTCAGCAACAAAAATCAGTGTCAATCAATTTAGCGACATCTCCCAGTCTGTACTGAGGAATTGTCCCACTATTGTTGCTGTATCATTTTCCTTGCATAATCACCCAATGCACGTATCCTTCTTCCATAGCTAGGAAGAAGTACAATAGTCCTCTTGTTGCATTTTTTACTCATTTCCAGCATGAATTACTTTTTGTGACGAAGAAAGAATTGTATAGCTTGATTAAAAGCTAGTATTTCCTTCTGTCATTTCTCAGTTTGTTATCTTACCTGTGCTACAAGGAGTTCCTTATTGTTTTATTACGAGAAGTTAAATAGTAACACCTGATTTCACAGCCTGAGGTTGTTCACTACTTACTGTGTTTTTATCATGTCCTTCCTTCTCTCTCACTCCTTTTTGCCTGTGCTTTTCAGCCTCACTTCAGATTTAGGGTCTGGATCTTGCAGACACTTACCCACTCAGATATTCCCACTGGGTCAATGGGACTGTTCAGACGTGCAAGTTACTCAAGTACTTGAGCATTTGGAGGACCAGGACGTGAAGCAGCAGTGATTTGAGAGTATACCAACCAAGCAGTCTCCAGAAAAGCTTTTCTGAGCCACTATGATTTCAACGTGCTAAAATGCACAAAATGCAAGGCAGATGTGGGCTATTAGGAAATCATGTTGGCTACAAGATAAGAAAGCTCCGATAACTTCTGAACCTCCCTTTGATGTTCTCCATGCAAAGCTGCGCTGGTAACAGGGTCACCTCATGCAAAATAATAAATAAGCAGGGGGGCAGAATGCAATTAGGCACCATTCAGAAACGGTTTGAATAAAGCACAGTTTCAGCCCGCTGGAGCTGTAGCAAGGCTGTTTGTATAACAGCCTCCCTGTTGCCCAGAAACAGCACATGAGACTACTGAGTGTCTGCAGAAACTCAGATCTGGTTTGTTTGACTTGGACGTGCAGTAAAACTGACTTTTAAATGTTACTTCAGCTTTGAGCCGGTGATTACCCTTGTGCTTTTACAAGCCATGCCTGGAAATGGGATGTTAATTGTTGTTAATGAGTCTGTCCACCTGAGTAAGCTCTGCAGGGCAGAACTCACAGAATATAATTGCTCCACGTTGTCTTTGGAGTCCCCCAGCTGACCCTGTTGTCTCTTGCGTTTAAGAGCAATGGCACAAAATTGGCTCCTTCAGACCTCAGCACTTTCTTCACAATCCAGGACAGTAGCCAATTTCTGTTCCTCTCTCAGTCCCAGACCCATGTGATTTCTGGAGTGGAGTACTGCCAAGGTTCAGCTCTTGCCGATGTCCTTGGCACAGGGAGAGGACACTGGTGGGTACAGGGTTATGGGATACTGAATAGGGAAAGGAGAGTTTGTGTACTGAGCTGGAGCTCTATATACCTGTGTAGTTTAACCTGTGGTCTAGATGCAAGTGATGGTGTACCAAGCTGCTTTATCCTGATGCGTTTTTTGTGCATTGGCAATTTTTGTTCCATTTGCTCTGATTAAATTTTCATTGACCTTCCTTCTGCCACCATAGCTTAGGACCAGTTCTTATTGCATTTCTTTGCAACCCGTCCACCATGCTCACCTGTGTAGGGGAGATGTCATAGTAGCTCCCTATGGGGCCCACAAGTAAAGACATAAAGAACTTTATACCTATTTGAGGCAGAGAGAAGTTTTAGCAGTTTGAAAGGTAGGGAAGCTTTATGTTTTGTCTTTGTGTGTGACAACTGTCTGAATATGTGCTCTGGCATTATTCACGTGGAAAAAAACCAATGTTGGGACATGAGTTCTTTTGGTGACATTGCTGCTTTGGCTTGGCTGCTTTGGGCCAAGAGGGGCTAATGAGCTCAGAAGGGCTAACAAGCTCAGAGACAAGAGTCCTCTTGGAAAATTCCTTATGAGCAGCTGCTCAGCCAGGGGAGCTATCGGCTCTGGAGATCAAAGCTGGCAGGGCATCACACGAGGAGGTGGGCAGTGGTTCAGCAAACTTGGTGGTCATCAGCCTCTACAGGAGATCTCTGCCCATACTGCCTGTGCCCTGGGGAAAAAATTCAGCTGGACAATGTTGCATTCCCTGCTCTGAGATATTCTTCTAGTGTTATTTTTGATCGAAGTTTTCAGCCTGGGCACAGTGTCTGTATGTCTGTGCATTTCCAAACTTGTTTCTACAAGAAACCAAAGTTTGTCTGATAGGCAGTCAGGTCTGTCCATGCTCGGGCTCATGGAGCCTCCTGTTCTCAGGTCCAACATCTTCAGCTCACTGGTGGAACAGTTATTTCAGCTCAGTCATCCTCCAGAGATAGAGACTGAGGTGTGTTTCCACTGACCTTCTGTGTCACTTCCACTGCATTGTTCCCACTTTTTGGGGTGAGATTCATCTCCTTTATCTGTAGCCTTTTCTACTGAGGCTGAGCTAGTCCTCAGCCCTGTCGGATGTCAGCAGCCGGTCGTGGCATCTGAGCTGGGACAGGGATGTGCTGCTCATTTTGATCACATTCAAATAGCCCTGAAATTTAAAAAAATAAAACAGGAGGGGGAACCCAAACCAAACCCTCATGATTTACAGCAAAGAAAGATCCCATTGCCCGTTATTAATGCTCCAGTTAAAATCACCTCTGTTTTATTGCTCTTTACACAGGTAGCTGTGCTGCTCAGAATTTGTTACTTCAGTGTCCAGAAATAATGACCTCAGACACACAGAGGCTCATTGTCAACTGGCCCCTTTTTAGGTCATTTGACATGGTCTTGGCAAAAAAAAAAAAACCCCACAGTTGAAAGGCACCTCTATCTTGTGTCACTGTTGCTATAAAAGGGCACGTTCTGTACAGTGTCCAGCCCATGTTTTAAAGCTTTTAAAATGTTATTTCTCATTACTGTGCTACTGTTGAGTTCAAAGCAAATTCAACTGAAACGGGATTTAAGTATCTAATTGACAGAGTCCCATTTTGTAAAGAAAACCTGGTAGAGTTAAAAAAATTAATGTTACATTTATAAAAAAGTTCATTTTTCGTAGAGAAAGGATATGTACTTATTTGTAAATCAGAGTTGCGGTAGTGTTTACTGATATTATTAGTCACACTGAAATTAATATTTACCCATTAAATCAGTTCCATTTTAAATTGCAACTCAAATGTCTGAACAACTATTTTTAAATTCTGATCAAGCTGATTTTTGTTATTGACTTCACAAGAATAAATCTTTTGAATCTTGGATGGCAATGGCTGTTGTCCAGGACAAAAAAAAAAAAATACAAGAGCTATTCTGATACCTGCTTATGGGCAGATTTTGTTCCAACAGTCACGATGAAGCTATTTCTCCTGTCTTCATCAGGACCAAATCTAGAAGCAACCTTAAAAGTTACAGTATCTGTTCCTGTGAATAGAAATCTTTGCTCTACAGAAGTTTTGTATTTCAAACTGTAATCCTTTTCAACTTACATTTATTTAATTATCTTGCAATTAAGGAATAGCTTTTCAAATGTGATTTTTAATGACACACTGATGATTGAATTATATATCTCATATTTATTTAGATATATAAACAACAAAGGCAATATTTGGAACAAGCAATGTAAAAAACAGCCACAGGAACTGTTGAATGCAGTAACTGATTCATGCCTCACTTGTGTGCTGACTTTATTCCTTTGGAAGATAAAAATATTTCAGGATTCTTATGAAAGGTGAGCATGCTCTAAGTTAATAGAAGTTAGAGGAAAATTACAAAATTACAGGTAGAATCAATCTGATACTGAATACTTTTATGTTCACATGACTTTTAATAAGCAGGAAAAAAAAATAAGATACACCAGAGCTTTATGCAGTCTTATGTTAATTGCCAGAAAGATGGCATTGCAAGATATAAACAGTTTGTTTCTACATGTAATATATAATAATATTATATATAGTGCATGCAGTTCTATAATTGTACTATGCAAAATGTTGTAATTAACAATTAGTAATATAAAATTGTAACAATCAAGTGAAAATTATTTTTATATATTTGTTTCAATAATTATTTTCAATAATGTATTATTGAAATACCATTATGATTACAATAATAAAATATAATATGATAATTATATATGTATTATATATGTATAATATAATGTAACTATATAACTGTAGTTACATTAGATATTGTTGTTCAAAATACTTTTTAACATATATTGTTCACATTGTTAATCTCCTCTTCAATACTGGAGAACAGGTTACATTTTTTTAATTGCCACATGGTTGCTATATGCTTTTATGTATAGGTCATAAAAAAATAATGTTTTTTCCATAGAATTCTATAATCAAGGAAGCAATTTTTCTTTATTTTCTGACATAATGTTACCTTTACTGAATATATGCAGTGCTTTACATTAGCTGGCATAGTCTGATTGTATGCTCTGTGGATGTTTCCTGGAATTTGTATCTAAGAAAAATATGTTCTACACAGCTCTAAACTTTTTCAAAAATTGTTTAGAATTTATTTCAAATTATTTTCATATTATGGAAATGTGCACACACACCTTTTTATTCTTCCACACTGACACAGACAAAGAAAGTTTTAACAGAAAAGAAAACAAATCAGGAAATCTTAATTTAAAAATCAACACCATCGTGGTCTGTTTTCTTTTACACTGTCTATGTAACTTAAAAAAAGTTAGAAATTATGTTAAAAATTGTGATAAATGGTGTTACCTACCTCTGGACAAAAGAAAACAATTATGCACAGAGCTTTTACTTTTTTTTTTTTCCTCTCAGTTATGTTCTTTTTAAATTTTGGTGCAGAACTTCATCAGTAAATTTAGTAATATCACAAGTTTTCCCTTCTGAAAAAGAAAAGCCGTCCTTTGTACTTAATACATTTTTTAAGATCCACTGCCTTCTGTCTCTCTTTTCTAAGGGGTTTCATAAACACAGTGTATCCAGCTATATAGAAGAATTACAAAATCCTTTGGCTCCTCTTTGGTGAGCTCAAAGGCCAGTGATCAACTTAAAAAAAAAATCCTACAAATTAAAACTTTCAGTAGAAGTAAACTTCAAAGCTTTTGATTAAATAATGGCTTTGGGTTTATTGATGAAAAATAATGGCTTTGTCCTTCCTCTTTGAGGTCAGATGCAATCGTGGCAGCGTTCATGTTTTTGTATTATTCCCATTCCCAGTGCTCTTGACCACTCTGCCTGGATTTTGTCCAATGTCATTTTAAGCTTGACCAGCATAAGGTGAAGATCAATGTAAATAAATTCAAGGGCAAAAGTATGGGGTAGTGACATGCCCACAAAACAAAAAATAAGACTCTACAACAGCTGTGTGGTATCAGTTTTGCTCGATGCTGCAAAGACCTGGGGCATTACGCAAGCTGACAAGAAAAGATTTGATGCATTTGATAGCAGGTGTTTAGGAGGGATCAGTAATGTCAAATGGCATCACTATGTTGGGGACATCGAGTTTCAGGAGAGAACAAGAAAGGAGAAGATTATGGACTTCCTAACAAGGAAGTGACTTTGATGGTCTGACCACCTAGTGAGAGCAGAGAGGGGCTGGATGGTAGGGGAAGGTCTTGTGAGCTAGATTTGCTTCTCCTGCACATCCTGACGCTCATTGAAAGGTGGGGGAAGTCAGTAGGAATCTCTTCTAGGTTTTGACCTGTCTGCTAGGGATGGAGAAGCCTTAGGGCAAGGACTGTTGCTTTACTTTTCCAGAGTGGAGGATGTGGCCAGTACTCACTGACCTGGTGGGGAGAGATGAGGAGGGAAAGAGATGAATGGGAAAATGAAAATGAAAGACATCTCTTTGCACGACGCTGCTCTTCAGCAGGAATATGCACATGAATAAAGGATTTCAAAACCAGGCCTCTAGGGTTTTGTAATACAAACTTAGACCATGCAGACAAAATGGGGTTTAACAGACTCTGCAGAGCCAAAATCTACACCAGTAGGCTCCACCAACTTCAATGAACCTTGCACAGATGTGGGAGTGCAAAAGCCCCTTGTTGTTCACATTTTCTCTCAGAAACAGCCTTTGTGCAGGCAGCTGGAGAACATCTCTTAGAAAAACGTAGCCCAAAGAAGATAACTTAAAACAGATGGGAGCAATAAATAATAAACCCAGGCTGTATGGGTAGAGTGGAGACCTGTTCGAAGAAAATGCAGCCAACTGTATTATGATGTAGTAATGTGTGAAAGAGGCTGCACTAATGTATGGACTATCTGTAGGTGGAAAGTTTTCATGATTGAATGAAGAAAAGTAAATGTACTCTATCCAAATGATAATAAGAACCATATTTCAAAAAGATCCACGTTGAGTTCTTATATCAAATAATGTCAAAAATAGCTCGCCATGCAAAGTAGGATCTTACCTTTTTCTTATTCATTTTTAAAACTCTTATAGAGGTTTTTAAATGTTCCCCTTAAATCTGCAGCTGGGAGAATCTATTCTTTTTCTTTTTTTTTTTTCATTTAAAGTCTCTCTAGGCTGCAGCAAAAGTAGATAGTAACGGCAATCAGCCATTTAAGTCAAACAATCAAATCTCTGTTAGCAATAGACATGTATCACTGGTGTTGAGCTAGAATGTTTTGCTTTACTTTTCCATGAACAGTTTAGGATAGTCTTCCAAAAATAGACTGGGCTAAAATGTAATACTTCTAGTGGTAAATATGTTATTTCTCTGCAATATTGTATAGTGCACTTTAAAAGCCAGCATAGGAACACTAATCAATGATTCCATGAACAGAATGTATTATAAAATTAATTTTAAAACAACAATGCTTACCCCAAGATATTTTCAGTTGAAATTTTGGCTCTAGCATTGACTAAAAGAAAGCGAAAATATTTATTCAGGCAGCTAACTGGCCTATCAAACATCCAGTATTCAGACGATCTCATGGCAGAGCAAACACTCACATGAGTGCGAGGGGAAAGACAGAGAGCATTTTAGCAGGACTGCAGCATGCCAGGGCTCTGCAGAATGAGACCTGTGTAAGAGCAATGACATTTAGCAAATTACTGTAGAAAACTGATAAGGGCATGATCCTTTTTTATGCTGAAGATCATGCATAATGCCTGCTGTGCCTCAGTACCTTTTCATAAATATAGAATGAAAGCTCGTGGCAAGATGCTGACAGATGCCACAGAGCAAGTAATAACTCCCTCTGCCCCAGGCAGCCACTTTCACGCAGCCGGTTTGTACCTTGCAGCCTCGTGCTGTAATGCTCTGGCTGATCATCCGTCCTGCATAGCTCGGAAGGTGACGTAGCATTTGTGTAGGACAGAAAGTTGGATGAAGAGATGATTTTTGAACGGTGAGATTAACTCTTACTGTATTACGGTTGGGCTCTGACAAAAGCAAAATACACTCTTGTTTAGATAGTGTGTGATCCTATGCTACATGTAACTAACTATCTGTGTGTCTGTACACAAAAATGCATATATATAGAGAGAGCTAAAGAGATAGTGTGCTTTGGCTAAAAAGGTGTTTTAGAGAAATTTATAAAGCAATCTTTGGCACCTAGAGAGAATTACTATTAAAATATATCTTCCATGCGTGTCTGGTAAGGGACTATGCCCGAAACAAGAAGAGAGACGCTCTTTTCTTACATAGTAAGATTAGATCCTGACACATTAAGGCCATCTGAGGCCTTTTCCACCAAAGACCCCGGTGACAGGACCCCAGCCAATGGTAGCTAGATAATGGCACATGATTGATTCATGGACAGACACGAGTGTGTGGATAATCTTGCGAAGAAAGTCCATGGATCCCCTGCTGAAAGATGGGATGGGAAGGGCACCACCTTCCCAACTGCACGTCAGCCCCAGAGGATTTGAGAACTTCAAGATCTGACAGATAATTAGCTAAAGGACTGTCCGTCTCATGGACATGCCTTTCTCTTTCAGTGACTCTGTGCTCTGGTCACACCAATGTTTGTCTTTGGCACTTTGGCTAAGCTAGCGTGATATGGCTTGGTCTGTAAGGTTCACCAGCAAGCCCCATATGCCAGCGGAACATGAAGCATGGCAGAGAGGTATCACTTTGCCACCCCTCCAACCCCAGGTTTTTCAGTAGGAAAAGCACATATGGGTGCATCAAGGTTAAGTAAACTTTTTCCTATCCCATTCCATAGAGATGGCAGTTGTCTAGTATTTCACTTGAATGTCCTGGAGAAAGTTTATGATTATGGCTTATAGATGATTTCCTAAATATCCCTTCCTTAGAAAAAATGAAGACATGCGGTCTGCCTAGAGGGTTTATCTGAATTTCTCCCTTTCGGTCAGGCTAAAGCCTCCTCTCTCAATTCTAGTAGCAATAAGGCCAAATCATTGTGCTAGTGGGTAAGGGCATCATGGTCTGGGCGTGTTTCAGATGTATGTGCAGGGGTGGAGTATGCCAATAAAAAAGATAAGTGGTGATTGTTCACCGCTTAGCAATTTTAGCATGTTGTTCATGTCATTTAATATTATCCTATTTGAAAATTATTACAAGTAGATTATAATTGCAGTACTGTGCAATTGTCTGATGCCATAGACTATTTTTTACGACCACTCTTCTCCTCCAAATGTTCTTTGGAGGTCAAGGGCGAGAATACCTCTGGGGTGAAAAAAAAGCCCGACTCTCCTTTGCAGGGAATGATAGCAGCCCTTTCTGGGAAATGTCTCTGATTACATAGCATTTCTCACAGAAGCAGTAATACACCATTTTGTTTGGGTTTTTGTGGTATTCCAGATCATAGGATGAATGTAGCATAGCAGACTAAATGTAGCGTTAAGTGCTAGAGTTTCAAGTGAAGGTGCAGTTCTGTAGGTGAGAAAGTCTGAGCATCTTGGCCACAGCCAGCTGTTTCCCAAACTATATAAACCCCTCTGATTGGGAACCACTCTCTACAGACCCTTTTGTTACAGGGTCAGATAGTGCTGATGCTTCAAATCAGTGAACGGCCTCATTCACAGCAAAAGATTTTTGTGGCAAAAGGTTTTGCTGTGGCAAAAAGACCTTTAGAAGAGGAGTGTGGGTCTCCTCTGTGTCACTGAGTTCACGAACTTGGCAGAAGTCAGGGAAGAAAAGACTAGAGTCAGATTATGACTTGTGGCTAAATGCTTATATTTTCTTGGTGAGAATAATACTGTTTTGTCAAAACAAAAAACCTTCTGACAATTTTGCTTAACTTGTTTAAGAAGATTATAGGAAACTTTTCTCTATTGTGACAGAAAGAGGAAACAAAAACAGTTCGGCATAAACATTTCAGCTGTATTCAGATGTGGATGGCTCAGGTGCTGGGCAATAGCATTTTTTTTCCAAGCTGCAGTTTCTAAACATGTTCTTTTAATGCTGACTGAGAATGGAAACAGAATCTGAAACGCCAGAATTTTCCATAGGATTGAAACTCCAGGTTTGACTCAGTCCTAGGACAGAAATGAAGATGAAAAGTTATAGGAAAACAGAATGTAAACATTTGGAAAGGATAAATCCAGGCACTTCAGACCTCAAGCAATTTCTAGGTGCAGAGGGAAACCATAGAGATGCTCAGGTCTCATTCAACGGTGCACGTCTAAGAAGATGTCACTTTTCCCTCTTGCACTGATTGTCACTGCTGCTGGCTTAGAGGGACCATGGTGACCCTTTGCTGCCACTGCATTTTCAGGAACATCTGTGGGCATAAATCCCACAGGATTTATGGAAGAGGAAGCGACCAAAATTACCAGTCCTCATGCATACAATGTGCTTGGGTAAAGAAAGAGCTGATCCGTTGTAGCTGATGGCATTTCAGTGGTGAAGAAACAGAACTGGATGTATAAGTCATCCAAACAATACCTGGCTTACCATCAAAGGCAGGTGAGGAGGGGACAGGAAGGGTGAGGTTGGCAACATTAGACACCAGTCTAACTTTTGAAGGTCTGAACAGAGGAGTTTACTTTGTTCCAAAGAAAAATCTGACCAATCATGACAGCTCCTATGAATTTCAGTAAGTGGATGTTCACAGCTCCCCTGCACCAACCCAAGTTTTGTTCAAGGTGATCAACAGAAAAAAACATGGTTATTCCTTCACACCGGGGGTTATGTTGCCAGCTGCATGGTATTGTGGCAATGGTCAGTTGACTGGTTTGTTAATTGGCCCAACACACTGCTGCTTGCTAGCAAAGAAAGCAATGTGGATGGATGCCCCTCCCAACCAAGTTCGTAGAATCATGGAATGGTTTGGGTTGGAAGGGACCCTAAAGATCCACTAGATCAGGTTGTTCAGATCCCTATCCAAGCTGGCCTCAAGCACTTCCAGGGAGGGTGCTGGAGCTAAATACTCCTTTCTTATTTGTCCTGGCAGTCCCAGGGGATCTTACGGATTGGGCTTAAAGTTAATCTTCAACATACATGTACCGGTGTTTGGCATGGGTTTGGCACAGAAACCTTGCTATTTCTCTTCCGGCTTCCCTAACCACATGGAGTTCTCGCTGCTTAGAATTTAATCACTCTAATCTGTGTTCAAATAAAACCTGCCCTTTTCAAGTTTGAAAGTTTTTCAATCTTCTTTGGGATGCTCACTATAGGAGCAGAAGTATGCCTCTCTACCTCCAAGCCATTGCCAGTTTGGGGTCCTTCTTGCATATATTTCAGATCTTTTCACACTGAATAATTTTACCTCTCTCTCCATTAAACATGTTTATTACAGGCCTGATCCTTTTTACCTTCAAAGAAAAACTCAAGGGAAAACAGTATTCCCAGATGAGTCTATACAAAAAGGAACATAAGTTATTTTCTGACATAAAGTTTTTTTCATGTTGTTTTTCACTGAAACACTGTGCATAGTTCTCATTCTCTTCATTGTAATCAATGGCACTGTGACAGGACTCTCCATTTATAGCAGGAACAACTTGCATGACACATGGACAGCTTTGTTCCTTAACACACACTTCTGCTCAAAAAAATCTTCCAGGGTCAAACCTTCAATGCTCCTAAACTAGTTAGGAGCTTATCTGGTCTCATTGCTGTTACCTCTGAATGGCCAACAAACTATATGGAATATGTCTATTCCATAGACAGCAAAAAGGACCTGTCATTAGCTGGGTCTGTATTGCCTTTCAAACAAAGACAGAAATTGAATCTCATGTTCAAAACTGTATTGCAACAATACAACATGCACCTATAGTCTGTGCTCTGGTGGGAGAAGGGATTGTGAGCCTGCAGGACTTGTAGAGTATAAAGTTCAAAATAGAGGTTGTCTGTCCTGAGGATTCACAGTCTAAATAATTCGGCAGTTGTAAGGGGGGGTGTTGTTTTTAGTGAAATCCAAGGTGGCAGCATCTTTGGAACGTGGCTCTTGTTTGTACAATGGAGCTTTTACATCAACATTTGCACAGCTCAGCTTCTCCTCTTAAGCTTTTAAGACCTCAACCCCCTTTGCAGTGATTTAAAGGGCATCAGTGATTTTACTCACTAAGTGTCTTCTGCTGCGTGAAGCACATGTTGCATGAAGTGTGCAAGTGCCTGTCTGCGACATGGGTATGGAGCACGTGGCAGAGGGGGGAGAGGTTTTTACCAGATGAGCTTTGGGCTGGGCGTATAACAAGCAGTACGAATTCTGCAGGCAGCTAAAGGAGTGCCACAAAAACTGTGCTGCCCCATCACACCCTTGCTTATGCCCCTTCCCTTAGAGAAAAGGCTATTTTAGGAATGTTTAGGAGAGCTGAAAAATATTTAATTAGGACTATTTTTTACCCTCCTGTTAATAAAGCAAGGGATCTTAATAGCTTTGGTCCATCACAGGCCTTCATTCTGACCAAAAATAGCCTTCTCAGTTCATAAGAACACTACAACTGTAAATTCTGATAACTTGAGAGTTAGGAATGAGCATCGAGTATCTAAAAATGTCCCTTTTCTACAGCACTAAGGGGCGAGGGCTAAATCTGGGTATGAAGCTATGACATTTTTTACTATAAACAAATGTTGTCAATGACTGAGTACTTTGATCTGCTGGACCACGAGCCAGAGTAGATTTGTAGGGAAATATTCCAATGCCAAAGCACCGGGGAGGGGGGAAGAGACAGGGCTTAACTGGGAGCCTATAGATTGACAGATCAAGAAATTAGTGGATTGACTGCAGATGAAGCTAGGAAAGAATGTGTGCTGAAGTCACTTATGATGGCCCACCTAGCAGGTGTGCTTTTTTGTATTTATGCACCCCCCCAACAATATATATATTTATTTGTACATACATATAATATATGAAAACGCGTGATGCCCTCCTGCCTGCATTGCCAGGACTGCCATACAACCAAATTCTCGAAGATTTATAAATAAATATATCTGATTGTATTTTATCTACTAGATCTCAGAGCTTACAAGGACAAATTATCCCCGCCCAGGCTTACACAATTAGCATAATGGCACAATGGCACCCTCTGTTGCCCTCCGTGCCTCCTTCAGTGGCTGCTCCCACGTGGATATATTAACTCCTGAAAGCATCTGTGCACCATTTTTTCCAAACCTGACCTCTTCCTGCCCAACTTCCTTGTTTGTTTGGAGTTATCCTCTGCTATTTCCCTTTGTAATAAAATCCAGTTTGTTCTTCAAGCCTGTATTGGAGGGAGATGGCAAGCTGTGGTTTTAATGAGCAAGAGGAAGCTTTGAGAGCCTGGATAGCCACATTCATTTCAAGAATAGCAGCCTTCTGTCTCTGTTTTGTTACCCCAACACAGCTAACGACAGCTTCTTGCAACAGTTGTATTAAACACTGAGCTCAGTCCTGCAAAATAGTGATCATTTCTGGGAGACGCTGTGTGAGACAGGGAGCTCAGCATTTCCTGGAAAGTGATTAGTCCAGATGAGATCGGGTTGTCCAACTCTCATGCCACTAATTAAATCACAACTTTTCTTTCTTTCAGCTAAACGAAAGCTTGATTCATGAATTAAAATACATAGTGAATCTGATTTTGACTCTGATCCTCTGTGTGTTCATAATTAAACAACCAGCTCCTTTTATGAATTGAAACAAAACTCCTTCTGGGGCATGGTGAGTTTTCACTCCTAATCATGTTCACTCACATCCATGTGACTACACTTTAATTGCTCATTAATACAGACAGACTTAATGGGATGACACACAACTACCTTGTTCTTGCTGGACTTCCCTAACAATGACATTTTTTAATTCTAAGGATACCAGGCATTTCTCAGACTCAATCAACTTTTTCTGTCCTTTACTCTCCCAAACTCTGCCATGCTGTTAAGAATAATAAAACTATCTATCTTGCTGTGATGTTATTATTTAGAACTAATTTTACTGTAATGGCATAAGAAGAATTAGATACATGCTTTTCATCGTTACTGATACGACTGTGTCTACTTTCCCCATGCGCAGTCTGAAAAAATTGTCAAATGCTTAGCTTAGAACAGATGACTTAGAAATGATCACTCAGAAGTCATCAAATGTTGTGAACATCAACAGTTTTTTATAAAAATGTTTTCTTCAGTACTGGGGTTTTTTTTAGATAACAATAGTTAAACTGAAGCGTCTTCAAATCTTGATATAAAAAGAGAGGTGAAGAGAAATTCAGCAAGAATGCAAAAAGCTGACATAAAAGTCAGTTTGGATTTTGTATGTACATAGTAATTTTTCAGAATCTATGCCACATTCACTTGCTTTGGTACCAAAAAGATGTTATCAAGAAGTCAAACTGAATTTTATCCCAGGTCTCATAAAAACAAATGTGTTTGACAGTTGTTGGAAAGGACATTCAAGCTCTATCTATTGTTTGTGCAGAAATATCTCATTTCAAAAGTTAAATTATTCATAATGATTCCATGTTAATTTGTTATTTGAATCCTCTGCAGTCCCACTTTCCCCACATAGAGATGGATGATGGGAGACGGTAGGGATATTGCCTAAGCTTTTTGGCTTAGTGTAGATCTATCCTGAAACAAGTTCTGATTGCTGCTGATCTAGACATATATTTTAATATCTTTTAAAATTAAATCTGCAACCTTCAGAATTCAACATAGAAGATCAGTTCTTCTCTGATTTTTACTTTGATTTTGTTAGAAAAGACAACACAATGTTAAAATGCCAAAGAAAAGTTTATCTGAAAGGAAAAGAAAACCAAAATAGCAGTATTTGAAAAACAGCACATTTCAACAAGACTGAAATTCTTCCTCCCTCCTATTTTGTTAAACCAAAGTGCTGACAAAATCAGTATGTTTTCTGAAGTGTTTCATTTTGACCAAATTTGCATGTTCGGGTAGAATAAGGATCCACTAAAGTGATTCTGACTGGCTGAGGCTGAATGCTTTGCTTCTTTTGGGCTGAGGCACTTACGAGCCTACCAAAACCGACTTAGTCTTTCCTGAATGGAGAAATTAATCTAATAAAGACAAAAAAAACCCCAAACAACACTCCAAAGTGTTGCCACTCTCATCCAGAAAGCCAGCCTTAGCTGAACAGTAAAGAAACAGAGAGGCATCAGGTGAGAACATGTTGTAAAACCAGATGTTAATGAGTACAGCCTACTCTAGGCACTAGGTTTGGCAGTCCCCAAAGCACCATATAAAGGCCCAGGAAGAAGCAAAAGGCGGATTGTCTGGAGACAAAGATGCATATTACATGTGAGGAACGAATTGCTCATGGAAAAACCAAGTATTTTCCGCAGGACATATCAGCTACCTGCTCCTGTTTGTGTTAATAAGGACAAACTGATCTCAGACTGGGGGAGAGGGAGGATCAACTTTCTGAACTGCCTCAGGATGAGGGGAAAGGGTGGTCCTGTTGGGGGAAGTTGGATTTACTGGAAAGGTTTTGTGCTGGAAGAGGAAGAAAAGAGATAAAGGAAGAAAAAGGCAGAGGAAGAAATGGATTTAGCAACAAGGGGAAAGTCTAAGGTAGGTTGATGCATGCATGTGTGATGGTCACCTGTCTTCAAATTTTGAAGAATATCAGTCCTTAAACAAAGACATCCTCTTACCCTTTTCTTCTCCCTTCCCTTTCCCTGTACACATACATTGTTGACTTGATATGGCAAAAATGCCAATTTGCACCGCCTTGTGAGTCTCTTCTATGGACTCTACTGCCTAGTACGTCACTGTTTATTTAACATCTGAGCAGAAACGCTGGCTCCATCCTACCTTTAAAATGCAGCACTGGACCAAAAAGCACCAAACCAAACTGTGCATGTGCTCATCTCCAAATGAGGAAAAAAAACCCTGTTGGCATCTCTTGAGATGTGATCCATTTCCACACAAAACCCTGGTATGATACACCAGGAAGTCAGAACAGGCCACAGAGTGGTGTCTGTCCTTAAAACAAAGATAGATTCATCGCAGGTGACTCCTGTTTTCCCACTAGTTCACAAATATTTTGTTTAGCTACACAAATTCCCTGGAAGTGACGGGCATGTTGGCAGGTCAGAGGACCTGCTGTTGGGTTATATCATTGTTATGAGAGTCACGCTGCTAAGGAGCTTTGAGTTGTACCCCATACTGAGAATAGTCTAAATAATCTGTGACTCAAAACATCTCTCATCAGGGATCACTGTGAACACAGGCAAATTCAGCTGACCCGACGAGCTAAACACAAACATGTCAAGATCTCAATAGCACCAGAACATTTGTTTTAAATATCCTGAGTGTGAAATCAGGGCCAATGGACAACATCTATTTAGTAATCATTTCGTTTGCCAGAGGTTTCTTTCTCTAATTTTACTGCAAAGCACATATAAGTATGTGCTGGTGTTAAAATGATGATTGGGAAGAACACAGTAGCCAACTCCTGGTTTACTGCAGCAGCATAAACTAGAGTGATCTCCAAGAAGAGAGCCATTACTCCAGATTTGCATGGGTGTGAGATACGAATCCAGCTCATTCTCTTAAGGGAATGTCTCTTGCAAGCAAATAAATTAATCTATGGGTCCTTTAAAATTAAGTTTTGAGAGTGGTAGGGCAAGAGAGAGCTCAGACTGTACAGCTCTCCTCTCTCTCGGGCTGGAGGTTGTGTCTTCCAGAGAAAAAAAGCAAAGTGCATCTCATTACTGACTGCCCCAGGTGTTGAGGCTGATCACTATCCTTCTGAAGCTGCCACGAGCCCAGAGGGAACCGCAGCCTGCAGCAGACACCCAAAATGTGGAACACAAATAGAAAAAACTGCAGCCAAAATGAGACATGGAGCTGCCTAAGAACTGTTTGGGACCTTGGTAAGGCTCCTAATCCATACTTACTCCATGGTTACACCTATAATGCACTGCGGGAATTTTTTCTTTAATGTAAATCACTTTTTCAAGCAGTTATCTTTTTTTAATTTCTTTTTAGACGAGAATAATTGTCAAGTGTGCAACTGATGGACACATTAAATGTGGAAGATGAGTAGTGTTGGGACCAGAGAAAGTTTTCTGGCTTTAAATGAACTTCACTCGCTGAGACCTGTGTCCACAGCAAAGGTATTTTGCAAAGAAACAGAGCAGACACACTGTTCCGCCTGTACCAAAGTATCAAATGACATTTTTAGGGAATTGCTGCTGTAACATATTCTGTAAAGAAACTAGATCAGGAATACTGAGACAAAGCTCAGAACGATAACGTGCTGCCCCTCCAAATTGTCAGTAGATTCGGAGTGGGAATAATGCCAGGTTAAAGCAGAGCAAATATTTGCAGTACAATATTTTATTCACCAGAAAAATCCTCATGTTTTTTTATAGATCATTTTGGCTGATAAAGCAATTCTTTAACTGCAAATTTTTGAGTGCTTTCAGAAGCACTACTGAACATGAGTTCAGGAGAACAGATATTTTTTTAAAAAAAACCTAACACCCAGATACAAACAGAACATTCATTTTTCAATACATTTTCGTAAGTCTTTGTAGGTTTTTAGTTAGTCTGTTGTGCATGGATTGTATATGGAAGGATTTTTAAATGGTAGAAATGTCCTCAACCCAAAATCTCAGATCCTGGAGCTTTGCATACAGCTTCCTCCTTTTTCAGCTTATTGGTCATAACCCTGGGAGCACAATTCCCCAAACTCTGGAGGGAGTTTGGGTCTGAATTTGCAATTAAGGGAAAGGCCATTCATTGAATATATGTTTTTATTTGCCAAAGGAAGTCATGCTCAAACCACATCATGTTGAACTTGGGCCATATATTCTATAAGATATGACTTCAAATGCAAGAAGGTGTGCTATCTTAAGGAAATGTCTCTCTTCCCTCCTTTCAAACAGATTTTTTTGCTTTTCTAGGCTTTGCCCTCTTCACTACTCAAAGAGTAGGTATTCAATTGATAAATGAGAAACCTCTTCCAGATAGAGTCCATCTTGGCTACACTCACAATATGTATATACAATTTGTAAGGGAATTCCGAATTTTCTAGGGATGCTTAAACCTTACAGGAGTGTTAAATGCTTCAGACAGAACGGGATCTGTCCAGATGGCTTACTTGGGGCTATGCATCCTCACTTCACCAAGAGGAAAATCAAACTAGAATTCAGGAGTGTTTATTAGCAAATCCCACACACTGAGCTATCCTTATAAATACCTAAGGAACTAATTTATGGGTTACCCCAGATTATGAAAAGAGGAATGCACTGACTTTTCCATAGATGGTTAAGTGAAAAAATATTTCTCCACGATTTGTTATTACTTTGGGATAATATAAATTAATACTAGCTTCTACAAATGGTTTTACTGGCAGAGGCAGTCAATCAAGTAGCTTAGCTTAAGGGCCTTGCTCTGGCTTTTAGCAACACTTTAAGACAACAAGCATAAAGTTTTCACTGATATTTAAGACGGGATTCATTGATGTGGCTGTGCAAATTCATACCCATAACCTATAACCATCTTTTTAAAAATAGACACATAATAAGCTTGCTAGCTGCAGAGGATCCTACACAACCCCTTAAAGAACCCTAACATGAAAACTCAATAAGAACAAGCTAGTTTCTGTTCATTCCTGATGTTATTTCATGGTGAAGCTGGTCAAATATTCAAATAATCCATGTAAAGCCTTTTTTTTGGCCTTCACACAATGCAGCACAAAAGCTGTCACTTGGTTCTGTAGCTATCTAGGGCTCCCTGAAGCTCACACTCATGTCTGGTTGCTCATCTGAGCTACACCGTTTCCTCACTTGTTGCTGGTCACAGGGATTGAAACAATGCAGGTTTCAGATAAGTTCCATGGAAAGTAGTGGATGGCAGAACAGCCACATTTGGAGTTCACAGCTTACTACACAAATGCAATATATATTATTGTCTGTTAAAAGAGTAGATTTTAAATTTTAAAATTATTAAATATAATTAATACTTATTAAAATAGATAATAGTATTATCTGTTCAAATAGTTCAACAGCTACCTCTTTATTATATTGGAGTCACTGTAGGCGGCTGATCTTTCTGGGAAAGGGATTGCACCTTTCCTGAGAGCAAGAGCCCGTCTGTAAGGGAGGCTGCCACAGACAGCTCTGTTGCCTCGGACAGGGGAAGAAGAAACTGGTCTGCAGTAACTGAGTCAAGTGGAAGATCTTAGCAGAGTCAAGAACTAGACAACTGCAAAAAAATTTGAGGTTTTTGCCTCTAGAATTTCTGTGCAAGTTCTTCCTTGGTTTTCATTGCTGAGACTCTCATTTCAAGGCTTTGGGTCCCCAGCTCTCAGGCAAAGCCATATGGTCAAATAGATGACCAGAGCTGCACCCAAAAAAAAAAAAATTTGTTCATGAAAACTGTCCTGGACTATTGAATAGAACCAGCTCTGTGACAGTAATGGTAAGAGTTACAATCAAAACCAGCTAAAAACCCTTCGGTCAAGTTCTGATAGCCAACATCAGCTCTTTGATGTAAACCACTGGGTTAAAACTGTTTGCCCAAACATTTACTATTTAGTGAATGTTTCAAAGTAAGCATTTTGGTAGACTTGTCCCATAAGCGAAGACTTTTTATGTAATCAGTGATGTTATGATCATCCCCTGTGCTGAAGTCGCGTGCAGCTGCCAGAGTGTGCAATGGTGAGAGTGGTTCCTCACGGGAAACCTGTGCAGACTCTGGTGTTTACTGACTTTCATGCTTCTGCTAGACAGTGCTATGATTACATTAATGTCATTTTTGTCATATAATACTGTTGCTAACCCACATAATTGTTAAGGGACTACACAGTGCAATTTAGCATGATTAAGACAATTATACAGTTAA
Organism: Himantopus leucocephalus; assembly: GCA_003993805.1. Taxonomy (NCBI): domain Eukaryota; kingdom Metazoa; phylum Chordata; class Aves; order Charadriiformes; family Recurvirostridae; genus Himantopus; species Himantopus leucocephalus. The sequence goes on from RSEF01000004.1 coordinate 93,287,011, forward strand.
GCATCATGAGCAGTCAGTAGCCAAAGTTTTTGCCCAGTATAAGGAAACCTGAAGGCTCCATATACTGCAATATATTTCTCGGGCCCCCTCAGGGTTTTGATTGCAGGTGAGCATAAAGGTGTCTACAGTGCGCTCTCAGACTACAGCAGATCCTCTGCCCTTTTACCAGATGGATGTTGTTGAAGGGAAAGGGGGATCTGAGCCTATTTCTATCACCCCACAGGTAACCCCGTGGGAACTTGACCTTCAAGGTTGTTATCTGAGCCGGGCTGGAGATCTCACTGAGGGAAGATACTTAACACATTTGCTCTGCATTTTACATCCATCTGAAACATATTTAGCTAACTTTTGAGGTACCTTGCATGTAAAACCTTGAACCACAATTGTAACCTCTCCAGTTTCCCTTATTCACACAGTATTTGATTTGGATGACATATTTTTACAATATTTATTTTTGGCCCATTTTGAGACTCTCATGTTAATGCCACAAGAACTTCAGTCTCCTGTATAATATTTCAGACATGGAGGGAAAAAAAATGAAGAAATAAATGAAAAGAAAAACCAGCCGTCTGCATCCACTTAAACTACATTACAATAAAGCTCAGTAAAGATCTGATCAGCAGTTTTTTTAGCCTGCTCTGATTTAATATGAAAGAAATTAGTGGAAAACGTACAGGCTGAAAGGAAATTTTTGCCACTGTTCAAAACAGGACATGAAACCTTTAACATAATATTTACACACATTATGTTAAATACTTTTGTGCAAAGTTAAAATTTAGCACTACCAGCTTCAGACAGACTGGAAAGAACATTTGTTTACACTTAATAAATCTGATTTTGAGAAGAAAAAGTTCTGTTCTTTTTTCCCCTATGTATACACTAGAAAATTCTGATTGAAAATTATGTAAACATGTTCATTAAAAAAATTCTGAGCACTTAAAAAAGAAGACACAATTTGTATTCTATTGGATAGCGTTTTTGTCTTGGCCTTCACGGTTCCTATGATTTATTATCTCTGGCGGTCCACAAAACTTTTGAGATTCTTAAAGCATCACAGCTCTAAGTGGTCTCTCTCTATATGAGAGTGTAGCTTTTTCTGTGATCATTGCTACTACACTTGGCCATGAATTTTCTGACAAAATATTTTACTATCTGGGGAGGTGTTTGTCAAGCAGTATCAAATTGTCAGAAGTGACATTTTCACCAGAAAGCACTGTCCAGTCTCAAGGTCCAGGATAAAGCTGCTATTCAAAACAAGAAGGAGATGGACTTTTGCTGGGGAACAGTCCATAGTTCCCAGCCCAAGTCTTTCAGAAAGATTTGGAAGACAAGTATCAGTCTCCTGCTCCATCTGACCCAAAACAAGGACATGGCATTATAGTCCCAGAGCCCTAAACACTGGGCTTTAAGCTAGAAGGATTGAAAGGCTGATATGATTTCAACTCCATGAAGCATTTTGAAAAATCAAGAGAGCTTTCATAAGATAGGAAAACAGCTTCCTGCTGAGCTGTAATTAAAATCATGCCCAATCCCATGAACACACATACTGTTTATTAAGGAAGTTACTAAGATGTGCCATAGCTCCCAGGCAGAGGTGAGAAAGCAGTCTTAACTCACCATCTACTACTTTCATCTAAGATTTATCATCTAGCCAGACTACTCTGATCATTAGCACATCAAAGATCTTAAAACCTCCCTGACGAAAAAAAGAAAAACTTTTTTAAGACCCTGGTATTTCAAAGATCAGTCATGTATTTGTAGATTTTAAGATCATATGGAAACTTTGCAGTCACCTTCTCTGACATCTGCAGAGCATAGCCCAGAGGAGGTTGCCCAGCAATTCCTAAATCAGTTCCAATAAGTTGCGGTTGACTCAGGGCATCTTTCTCGGAAAGGCATTCAGACTGATTTAAAGGCTATAAGCAATGGAGAATCCACCACATTCTTTGGCAAACTGCTAGCTACAAAATGGGCAAAATCTCACCAGCAGGAGTGGGAGTTTTGACTGGACTCACATTTAAGCTGTACATTAAATATTCACAAAAGATCAAATTATTAAATATTCACAAAAGAAGCAGGTTGTAATTTACTCCTCCCAGAACTCGTGAGCCTCTAGTGATAAGTCAAGTAAGAAACTGGGTAAAGTATTCCTCATTTTAAAAGCATGTCTTGAAGTCAGAGTGAGGTGCACAAATATCCCTACAAGGAGCATGATATTGTTCATCCAAGACATATTCTTCTATTCTTTTTGAAGACTAAAATCTTAGTGCTCAGAAGCCACATTTATTTAAAATGCATGAGCAAACCAAAGCACAAAAAGTCTGGTGCTTTAACTATGTTCCCAATATTGGTCTTCTACTGATGCCAGTAAGAGTTCTAGAAAAAACATGAGTTACGCTGACTCCATTGGTCAGAAATTGCTTGTATGGCAGGACTTCCAACAGAAAACCGAAGATACTTTATCTTGCCGTGGCCCCACTTTTGGCCAATTGCTTTGCTATACTGACAGGCTGAAGTCCTTAGTTAGCCCTATGAAAAGCAGACAGCCATAATGTAAACAAAGTTTCTGTTTATTCTAAAGTCAGAAAAGTCATTCCAAGAGAACAATAAATGTGGGATCACATGTATTATTTACTTATCTTTAAGAACATTGTTATTCCCAAAACAGGCTGGCTGCTTCTTACTTCTCTTGTTCAGTTCCTTTTGCAAACACATCTCATCAGCTTCAGCTAATTCATCACTGCAGTTTGACAATAATCACTGACTTTCTTTCTAAAGATAATCCGTGTTTAAAGGCTCTGTTATATAATGTGCAGTAAGCCAAGAATATCTTGCAACATTTGGAAAGGTAGGGCAGTAATGTTCTGCCAGATTCCTCTCAGCATTTAAACACCATTTTTTACATGCCGAAAGTTCCTTCAATTACTAATGACTTGTGAGTTTTAAGACGCATAATTTATATCTGAGAACAATTAGGCAAGACAGTTTAGAAAAACTTGACTGTGTTTTGGGAGATAGTACCACAAGAAATGTCACTGAATTAAAAAGAAAGAAAAAGACTGAAATTCAAACATGTGTCCTGGCCCCCTGGGAAAAGGTCAGTGTCAGTGCAGAGCCAGTTTCCTGAAGAAGATAATTCTGGAGGAGAACGAAGGATGTTTCAGGGCCATCCCCAGGACAGATGGGTGAGTGAGTGCTTGTTGGCTTGAAGAAGCAGAAGAGAACAGTAAAAGGCAAAGAAAGAATTTACAGTTCGATGGAAAAGAACACCCTAGAAACGGGAAAAGAAATAAAGCTGAAAATCTAGAAAAAAATAAATAGAAGGAGATCTAAAACATTCACAGGAGAGAGGAAAGGGGTTAGAGAGGAAGTTTAGAGCCTCAAGCAGGGCATTAAGGGTGTAACCAGATCTACCAGTGATCTGGAGGCAAAACACCATTCTCCGTCATTCATTAGCTGAGAAAAACAACGTCTGTTCAGACCAAGCAATCAGCGAACACGGGTCAAGAGAGGAGATTCATCAAGAGAAGACTCTGCCAGGTTAAAGCAGAAAAAATATCAGCTGTAGTGACAAAGGGCCTATTTGGGGCCAAGGGGCAGGGAGAGCCAGGAGTTGCTGTTGCAGCCACAGCCCAGGTCGTGCTGACCCCAGAGATACACCACGGAGTGGAGCGCGCGCCAGTGCCAACAGATGAACGGGTCAGCAGCAAGGACTTGGCTGCGTGAGCGGAGCAAGCACTGACCTGGTGGGAAGTTACACCACATCTTTTCTGCAAAATCTCTGGCGGCACAGGATCAGCATTCAGCTGTCCAAACCCTCAGGTCAGCACAGGGGTGGAAACTTCAATAGCATTCCTGTTGCCATTAGAAAAATAGCTATATATTAGTTTCTTTTTATTCTTGTTGGCGCATGAGAAAACACTACTGAGGGAACACCCCCTGGTTTCCCTACCTCACGAATATACACGCACATTTTCACTAAATGTGTTACTCCAAATTTCTAAACTCTTCCAGCTGTGCATTTAATCACATTGCTGTTCACCTTTTGCCTAGCTAAATTTTTTTAACTCCTTTTTTGGTAGATACATAATTATCCTACATATCTAGAACAGAAAAAAATTTAAATATGGAGCAGGAAAGACATGTAAAGGCCAGACTCTCAAATCTGACTCTTCCACATGGAGCAACATTGCAGAACAAGCTCATCAGGGAAAGATTTGAAGGCTCAGAAAGAGGTCACCCCTGAAATCTTCAGAGTTCAAACAAAATTAAAAAAAAAAAACCTGTATCTACTTGCAACCTACAAAGTGTGCTTGTCACCATTCTGATTAATTTAGTTTTCCGTTGCTAGATCGATTCCAGTGAAGGACCCAAATACACTTCGTAGACAGTAATATCTGTAGCTTTATAACTAATAACTTATTACTGATATCTCAGTACCTCAGATTGGGAAAATAAGGCATATTAAGCCTAAGAGACTATCATTCACCCAATAAGTCTGGATGAAGGCTTAGGACAGAGCACAAATCTCTCTCATTATTCTGCTGGAAGATTCAATGCTTCAAAGGGTAGTATCTTTCATATATGGACATTTCGAAACCTCTCTGAAGGTGATGGACCTGGTAACAGCCTTTTATTAAGGTTAAATGAGAGAGCAGAAAAAGTTGCTCTTTTTTTTAACAACAGAAGTTACTGTTCGTAACTAATCTACATGACACGGCTGATCTATCGATTAAGCTGTCTTTGGTGGCTTGGCTGGGAACTGAATACACACCATAAACCCTGCTCATGCCTTGATATACCTGTATGTTTCTGACCAAGTGACAGAAGCAACCAGTGGCAGGTAGAAAACAGCAGAAAGGGCACCTATAAAATAAAAACACCAAAAATGGGTACAATTACTGGAGAAGAAAAATGGCATTATGAGCAAGGACACTGACTCCTAGGTCATTGCTGCAGGTATCTGTGAACATTCTTCATAAGCAAACATGATGGCATTCAAGAAATACCTGTCACCATTTTCTCCTTCCAGTGAAAACAATCTTGCACACCAAAAACATGGGCTACAGGACAGGAAAGTATCAGTTTCCCAGGAGAGAAAGGTTGAGCTGGTATCTGCCATCAAACTGGAATAAATAATGGAGGTACTCACAAAATTCAACAATGGCCAGAAAATAATTAAAACAACATCTAAACAATTGTTGGAGCCCTCTAAAAAGGAACTGAGTCAAAATTCCGTAGCTTCCCAGAAAAGACAGAAGTATGACCAGGTCTTTGGGGGCAGCATGAAGTGTGTCTGAGCAGATTGGAAAACCCTGCTAAAGTAAAGACAATTTTGACCAGTAGATAAAAAAGAACTTTCGAAAACCGCACCAAGACAAACTAAAGATTCATGTAGCACAGTTTCCTTTCTTTAATAATGTCCAATATTAGAATTTTAGGGCAAAAGTGTTTAAAAAAACCCCTTTAAGGTCATTATTCTGCCTCTACTTTTCTGTCAGAGAGTCTGGCACACATTTTTTTAGGGACTTCCACATTGCACTCAGTAACGGATCGACATAATGCTGAGCAATGGGGTTTGATGGTTCACAGAGCTTCTCATAAAAATGGTGGCCTTTTTCAACTGGAATTTACCAATACATTTCAGCTGAAAAGAAAAAGAAACAAATAAAAAACCCCAGTTTGCTAAATAAATGAAACATGGACTCATATAATCCAAAGGACTTTCACAGAGAGGGCATTGGTGGTTCTTTCTACTTCAGCTTCTATTTGGGAACACCAAATAGAAGGTATGTGTCAGCTCAGTGACAGCCTTTTGTGAAGGCATACATATCTCCACCAATATCACATCCCAAAAAGCTGGTTGGGGGTTTTATGTGCCAGTCCAAACAGAATCACCCTGAGCATCCCACTTTGAAAGTCATACACAACATTGCCCTGGTTTGAGGTAAAACAGAACCAATTTTCTGTTCAGTAATTTTACTTTTCAGCTAAGCCTCTTCTAACTAACTGAACTCTGTGAAATAAACAACATCTTGTTCAGACACTGTTTGGTCCCAGAGTGATAAGACCTGCTTGTTTATAATTTATGCCAATGGACGGTATGCAGAGAGGCTCTTACTTATACTTATTGCTACAACACCCAAGGCCAGATAACTTTGTTATTTGCCCCGTTGGAGGGTTGGAAGCGGAAAAGCGTAGAGGGGTCCCACCTGTGGGGAGAAGTGGACAGGACAGGTGTCCCAAAACTGACCAACAGGGTATTCCATCCCATCTGCCTCATGCTCAGTATAAAAGCTGAGGGATCAAAGGGGTCAGACTCTTTCTTCAATGGCCAGCATCCAAGGAGGACTCTGTCTGTCTGCCTTTGATCCTGATCCATGCATTCCTGAATCCAAATCCAGAATCCAGTTCCCATCTGTTGCTGAGCCCAGTCTGGGACTTCTCCGTGCCTGACGGTGACATGATCTTCATCCTGGGAGCTTGATACCATTTTGTATATGTTGTATATATTTCATTATTTTCTTTTTATCATTTGATTAATATTTTAATTGAAGTAGTTTAGTTTTCTTTTAAACTCATAAGTATCTTTCTCTCTCTTCCTCTTCTCCCTGAAGGGAGATGCTGTCCCTTCTCTGGAGGGAGAGAGGTCAGAGAGCATCTGTCGTTTGTTTCAGTGGCCAGCAAACCACAAACACACCTACTGTACTGTTCATCTAAATTTGCCTGAGATCTGCCACTAGTCTGAACCAGACAGATAACAGGTTACAGCTGGATGGAAAGCATGAGAGAAGATGACATTAAAGAACAGGGAGAAAGTCCAAGGAGACTTGTGCAATCTCAGTTTACGTGGGCTTAGATTCAAAGAAAGATTGCAAGGCATAAAAGACTAACATAGGGATGCTTGCCTGAACTCAAACATGCTTCTTGAGTCGGAGAAGAAAGGCCCAGGATACCTCAGGACATGGAATAAGTTGCTGTGGTGCTCCAGCTTTCCAGTCAACAGTCTCTCAGCAGAAGTGCCCACTGTAGCTAGGGGGCTGGAAGATGGTATCAGTGAGCCCTGATGGACTTTTCCATTCCTGGCATGTCTAAAGCTAAGGGATTCTAACTTGGCTCATGGCTTTTCTGAGCTAACAGGAAAACAATGAAACTCAAATTTTTTATCTTTTTATTTTTTAAGGAGAGATGAGAAAAATTGGCAAACAGGCAAAATTCAGGAAACGGACCAGATAGAAGTTATTGTTGTGAAATTTCTTTGTTTCATGGCCAAGACTGTTATATATCTCTGGTCGGTGCATCATGTGTCTTCAGTGGAAGCTTCTCTTCTACTCAGGGAGCTGGACAGAGGGGAACGAAACTTCAGGAAGGAGCTGACTTGAACAAGCAGCAGGGGTCAATTCAGTCTGAAGCACAGAAGCTTTACTGTAGGGAATGGTACAGGATTCCTGTTCATGTCTAGGAATGGAGGACACCCTGTCCGTTGTATTGTATTGGTCTTAAATACTGAAAATGTCCCAAATGAGAGGGAAATACACTTGAACAAGACCTGTAGCAATTTACAGTGACAGCTTTTCACCCTGGGGAAGGAGCCTGTCCCATCTGGGACGCCTGTGGAGCAGGTTTTGGATGGCTAAGCGTGCCACTGTCAGACTATTTTTTTAAACCCAGATAATACCACAGAGCATTTTGAAGTCTTGCTATTTTCACTACTGCTCTCTGATGGCAAAGCAAGTGGGCTGTCAATAGGAAAGTGAGCGCAAAATAACATGAGTTAGTTTAAAAATATATTTGCTATGAAACCCAGTGGGAGGTAGAAATTTCTTACAGAAAGAAAACGGAGGCTCTCTGGAAGAATCAGCTCTACAAATATTTTTCGATACACAGTTTTCTGTGGAGTTTTTGGCTTATATGGGGTTTTGACTTTACATAAAAGTCATGGAGAAAAATGTGATACAGACTTTGGCACTGCCAGGTAAAGTAACAAGCTCTCCTTGGGAAATTTACTTCTTCGCAGTAAATCAAATCCTACTCCCAGTTCTTTCTGTTTATACATTAACACTGTCCTCGCACTGTAAGCACTAGCATGTGTGCTCCTTGTAATAAATGCAGAAACACAGGTACACTAATGCTGGAGATGCCCCCTGAGCCTTTTAAACTCTGAATTCAAAGTGTTTTGTCTGGTTTATTTGATTCTGTGAATCTAGAAATCCTACACTCACCTCTGCACCAGAAATTTGATCGCGTAGTAGTAAGGTTCAATAACAGTTCATCTGGGTACGTGCATCAAACCTCCCCAAAAAGACCGGGGACAGCATATTCCATTCATTTGAACAGAAAAAACACTCCAAAAAGACAGTAAAATATATCGCAGCACTTTCCGCAGTGCTGCATAAACTTGGGTCCTTCATAAATTCTCATATGTGGTTCCTGAAAAGAAACACAGAAGTGTGGATCTTGTACAAGCCTTCTACATGGCAAAACTGAAAAAATGCTCATTTCTGCTGAAGGAGATATTTTCAGTTTATAAAAGGTTTCCCACACATTCAAACAGGGAACTTTTAGAAGACATGTTTTGCTTGGTGTAGGCAGAGCTATGAAGAAGAACAGGGTGAATAAAGTTTGGAAGATGGCTCTAAATGCCATGGGGTCACCCAAAAGGTTGTCTAAGCACTATTTCAGGTTTCTGCCACAAGAACCAAGGAGAATCATTTCAGAGACTGACACAGTTGTACTAGAGAGAAATTGTCTCCAGGAACCAAACAGAGCAGGTTTTGCAGGAACAACGGAGACCCATCAGAGATACACAGAAAGACACTTTCCACATGCTGAAAAGCTAATCAGGCAAGAAGAACATTTGAATGAAATTTGATCAGATCAGTGGGAGCTAGAAGGGCCTTGTAGGGGGGAAAAAAGTAAAGCCCATTATAAATAGTCAAATCTCTATCTTCTCCAAATCACAGCAGAAACATGTGGTATGGAGGTGAGCAGCCAGGACCACTAACACTCTGGTCTCCAAAATCTGGGAATACCCAGCAACAGAAAGCACCAAATAGGTAGTAGGTAAGGAAGCCTTTGCATGTCACCTGGAGAGATATCAAGGACACATTTTGGGAGGGGGCTGGCCTGGAAAGGACTTGGAATGGCAAACAAGGGAACAGACTCCAGTTTAGTTACTGTTGCATCCAGAATAATGCTTTCTGCCAAAGAAATGTTGGATTGCCCTCTGCTTTTCCTAAGGAAAATAACCTTCATGGCCTCCACTTGCGCTAGCTGTATAGACGAAAATGCAGTGATGTTTTTTGGGATTACACTCTTACCTGAAGGCTACAACAGCTGTCAGCACGGTACAGAGAGTAAGGAAAAATTACTCTTGGTGCCTGAAACATTCTATAATATTAACAGTTACAGGACATTTGTAGAAGAAGGTCCAGAGGAGTTAAGCGCATGTGCAGAGAGGGAAGTAAACCCAGAATCCTGCTCTTAGCCCGCTGTTGTGTTTGATTCTGCCTCTCCAAATCTTCTCAAGAGCATCCTTCCAAATCCACCCCACAGGCAATTTGTGGCTCACTGCTTAAAGTAGACACGCTGTTTCCAAAAGCCTTTGCATTTCACACATTAGATTGGGTGTAAAAAGATCATCACTGAGAAACTCATAAACACACGCACATTTGGAATGCTGAGCTCTGTACTCACTCATGTTTCACTCTTTATATTGCTTCATTACAGACTCACCCTCAACGGCTGCATCTCAAACTGATGAAATCAAGCCTTCGCGATGGGAAGAATTTGCACTGAAATGCAGCCTGGGCCCATGAACTACGTCTCCAAGCTGAAGACAATTTGATAGATGGTGCACTGACCACACAGGCAGGTTCAAAAGAAATCAGCTTGGAGCTCTGGAGAATTTTGAAAGTATTTTTGATCAATGGTGTTTGGAAGTCTCAGGAACATTAATTCCATATCCAGTTTGCCAAAATGTCTACCTTAGACACAATTTATGAGCATACGTGTCAAGATATATTTAAAATCCTTTGAGACTTCCAAGTACATGAATAACACACGTATCATTACTACCTTTTTTAACATAGCATCATATAAATCAAGCCAGAGAGCCAGGCTTTCTCAACTAAGGAAAACCACTGCACTTAAAATAACAAAGGTAGTACTTATTTATTAGTGTACAATGTCCAAAATTCCTATTAAATTCTGTCAAGAACAGTTTAATGAGGCACACTCTCAGGAATTGAAATTAACACATACTTATTCAGAGGTTAAATCCACCAGTTTGCTATATCTGTATTTTTAATTTGTAAACTAAAGGTGAGGAAGTCCCTGGTTTCTCTTCTGAAAAAGTGCACAAGTACCATGTTAAAAAACGGAAACATCATCTCAATGTACCCGCTGTCTTTTCACTCAGTCATTTATCAACTGTCTTGTGTCAAGGTGCCATAAGGTGTTTATCTACAAGGCATTAATTTATCAGAAGCATTTCCTCATGCTGTCTGAGATGGTGGTTGTGAATGAGGAAGTTTTGGAATGCCTTGTTAGCCATTTCACGCTATCTGATGGGGACTGTTGTCAGCAGTTGAAAATGCTACTCACTCTGGAAGGTGGATAATGGCAGTTGAGGACACAGCAATGGAAAAGTTCGCCATTGCCATTTTCACGCTTCCAGCCAGTGGGAGAGTTACATGGTCAAAGGCTTGGGATGAACAGTTATATTGTAAGTCAGCCAGCTATTCTGAGCATATATTAAACCATGCTGAGACTCTATCTAGAATGGACAGAATTAAATTATGTTAGGACTGACTTTTTTTTTTTTCAACCATCTTATAAAGTTGCCAGGAATATTTCTGTACTGATTGAGTCTTAGAAAGGAAAAAGAATCTTGACTATTGTTCCTTAGATAATAATCCAACCAACACAATCATAACCTCAGAGTCTTTACAAGAAGACTATAAAAGAGCCTCTAGTTTCCTTGACTGATGATAATATCCTGAATGATAAGGACCAGTGTGTCACTCTACAAACACTTAAACTCATTCAAACTGGTTTCCTTGAGACTGACTCACTGTCATTTCTCTAAACAATTGCAGCTGGATCCCAGTGCAATTCTTCATAACAATCATTGCATTTACTTTTCCTGTCAGGAAGAGGCATTTGACTTTTTTTGGAAGATCCCCTTACTACCTTTGGCAGCATGCAAAGGTCAGTTTTGATGAAGAAAATTGTTCGTTTGTGGTCTCACTCCAGTTCTTTCTCTCTTAAAGGGCAATTTTACATTTCTTATGGGGCAGTGAAAAATACTAGTGGGTATTTTTTGTACTTAGCATCCAGGATACACAATTTAGTGAGTGGATTTTAGAAAAAAAAAACAAACCAAACCTGCTCCATCCACATACCAAGCCATTTAAGTAAGCATAGTTATTGACTGAATCATGGACAGAAAGGAATACTACCGAGATGCTATTATTCTCCCAGGACAAACCCCTTCTCTGTCCCCTTGCAAGTCAGGGCACCCAAAATAGACCCGGGGAAAGCAGAACTATAGCCATGTCTTCCTGTGAATCAACAGGTTGGTGGCCATGGGACCACTTTGCTCACAGACATGCAGGACACAGACTCAGAGTAGGAGCAGCACATCTCCTGCAATTCTGCTATGATGGGATGGCACTACATTGTCCCTTGATGAGTATGGATTGTGCCTAGTACATAAGAGGAGGTCTTCTCCTTTGGTTTGGAGCAACATCCTTTGGCTTTCCCAAGGCTCTATCTGCTTCTGGTACTCATAGAGGACAACTCTTGCCAAATCTTTAGGCACAACTCCATCTACATCTAACCTTACCCTAACTTTGCACCCTTCCTCCCCTTCCTGTTTCCCATGTGGTTTCTTTAGCTTTTCTTCCAAGTGCAAAATTGTGACGTTTTGTCTCTTCCTCAGTCTCTCTGCTTGCACCTCTCAAACACCTGCATTCCACCTTCTGCCTCTTGTTCAGACTCTTATATACCCCATGTTATTCAGTTCTCTTACTGTCCTCATTTTCTACATCTCTTGGTAGCTCAAACCCTTAATTAAGCATAAAATTCTCATTCCAGGCATTGCACAGTTGTGGTGGATCAATTCAAAAAGACCAAGGACAAATCAAGATGTTTGTCAACAGAGTAGACAGAGATGGGAGCAAACTGGCAGCTCAGCAACCTCTCCACTTCCTGTATATAACTGTCTTGAGCGTGCAGAAAGACATGCATTGCAGATATCCAAGTAAGAGAAAAAATATTACTAATAATCGCATCCCACCTAGGGAGGCCATAAAGGGCCTTTGTACAAAGCACATTCTGAATAATATCAGTCTTCTCTGCTAAATTACTTCTGCACAGTTTTAAGCTGGTTCTTCTGTTAGCACTTCTTGCTGTATTTAACATCACCGTGAGTTTGCAAAACTCAAAGCCTCATATTCAAGTGGGGCCCCTGGGATCTGTGACATCCCAGAACAAGAGATCAAGCAAGGGAAAATACCATGAGAAAGACCATTCCACCCCTCAAAATCATTAGCCCATCAGATGAGGCATACTTACTGGCATATTTACATTTGACTTAAACTTTACATGAAGTCACAGAACAGTCCAGATTTTGAAGGACTGCCAAGATAAAAAAGACAGTTCTACAGGTGCCACCTAATGCACTTCAAACAATGCAAGGACTGAAAGGCTTATCTGTTAGAGCTTTACTGAGAAGGATAACAAGAGAAATGAAAATTGGATATAGAAGGAGATTACACATGACTTTTGAATTTGCAAACTAAATTTGAGTTGGCAAGTCTGAGAAGCAGAGATGCTGCTTTCTGAATTGGGGGTTAGTTTCAGCTAATGAAAGATTTCATTTCTGAAAGAACAAAAGTATGTTAATACACTACAAGTCTGTAAAGGCGTCTCACAACTGAGAACTGGCAACAGGCAAAGTCATTCCCCTCTAAATGTTACCTGGGGGAATTTAAAATAATTTTAAATTATATACCTCTGGAACCTTATTTCATCTTAAAAGAAAAAGAAATTACATCCATGTATAAATGTTTCTTCTCCTGTGTTGGTGTAATCAGAAACCATTTGTATTATTTTTTCATAAATATGGCATAGAAAATGATAGTGGTAACTGCAAAGAGACAGAGGGCTTTAACTGTCACCAAGTAGATCATTCTAAAGAAAGTTTTCTACTTCCTCTGAAGATTTAAGGGCTGTTGGGAATAAAGAAATGGAAAGAAAGGTGACAGTAAGAACTTTCCAGCTAAGTTTCCTACCAGGTTGTCTTCCAGTGGGCCCAGGCACTGAAGTCTCTGCAAGGGAGGGCTCTGCTTGGAGCCGATCACTGTGAAACACTCCAAAGGTGCACAGCAGTTCCTGTCTCCACTCACTGGTTTTATGGTTATGGCATTGATGGTACCCGAGACTTTCCAGGCTGTGTAGAAGGACGTGCCTTGGCTCACAAACACATATATTCCAGTTTCTTTTTGGTTGGCCATTTCCACGACAGTCATATTCACACTTCCAGCAGAAGCAAGAAGGTTGGGGCTAAGCCAGGATAGCCTACGAGAGAATCAGAGTAATGGATTATTCTATTCGCAGAAGATGGAGGGTAATGAAAGCAAGGTGATGATCAGCCCTGGTTTTGTGTCCTCTTAACACGTAGAAGGAGCTCAAATAATATTTGAAGACACTCTTGGGGGCAGGGCGGGGAAAGGAGAGTAGCATTAGAGATGGCAGACTGCTGTGTGGATGTCCTTGCAATGGTAATTATCTTTCACATGGACTCTGAGACCAGTGCAGTAAGAGCCATGTCTGTGTCCTCTCCTGTGACTGAACAAGTAGGTGGAAGGTCTGTAAACATACTCTTGGGTACTCTTTGTTTCTCCCCTTGCACACTTCCCACAGTGGGGAATGCTGCAGCTCTCCATGAAGTAAAGATACAAAACCAAACCAGCTGACTGCTCTGAGGAGACTTTCTCCATAGGCTGTTCCTCTCCCTACAGCTATCAATGAGCACCCAAGTGTAGCAAAGTATCTTTCACATTTCCGTGTTCTCACAGTGAGGCTTCACTGCTCTTACCCATTACAAATCACACTTTGATCCATAAGAGTTTGGCTTGCTTTTCAATATTTTAGGAACGTTGCTCTAACATCTCAATTATGGTTATGTTTGCAAAGGAGCAGTCACAGGTGTTGCTAACCCAGATTGCTACTGGGAACGGGTGAATCCTCTGGAACCAGTTTCAGCAGAAACTAATCCTAAGAAAAGCTTACCTAAAAGTTGAGTATTGAACTCTGTACAGGAGGTAGAAAGAGCTGACAGCCAATTAAAGATACTGGAAACTGAAGGGAAATGTGGGGGTGGAAGAAAAATGGAGATATTTTGCCATTCCCTGACTGTTGCCCTTGAGAAAGTCATTCCATCCTGAATTTCTCCAATGCCATATCCTTTGTAAGGTTTCAAAACCAACATTTAAAATACACTTTTAGGGATAACCATGTCTGAAAGTTAAAGCCCTTTGGGGGAGAATAAAAGAAGGACTTCAAAGTAATAAAATGCTAAATCTGGCAACTTGTTTTTAATGGAGGTAAAAACCTGCACGATTTAATATTTTAAAGTGTAATAAGAAGAGAAATGTCACACGTAGAGCTCAATTTCTACCTGTGGAATTGTGCCCGTGATTTAACAAATTCCAACTTAAATGCTTCCACCACAACTGAAAAATATTTTACTGACCTCGAGCTTATTGTACAGCAAAGGTCCAACAGTATTGCCAGGACTGGGATCAAAGAAGCAGTGGTTTTCAAAGCAGCCAGCTAGCCTGATGTGAGCAAAATCCAGCTGGCTAACATTTTGCAATCCAGCAAGTGCCGAAACCCCTTTTTTGTGGACTTTTGTTCAGGATGGATTTCTACATGTTGCATCAATATCTATTTCAGCTTCAGAGAAGTGTCTGGTCTCTCCCTCACTAAAGAGAACTGCTGCACATGATGCTGCACAATGACCTGATTTGCCTTAGATCAGACTTCAGCCTCACAGGATGACCAACCTGAACACTGGTGTTCAGCTACACTTACCCAGATTGACTTCTGGTGTTATGGCTTTCCTTTAGTCATGAGCAACAGCCTTTCTACATGTAACACTGCATGACATCAATGGCTTTTGCTACTTAAATCAAGAGCAAAACCTAGTCTACCTCTATAGTTTAAAAAGAAAAGTCTTTTTTTGTTATTATTTTCTCACCAATTCAGATTTCACATACGTGAGCACCTGTTTTTAATACTCTGGACATGGGACAGAATTCTGAATGCTGCCACCAAACTGATGCATGTCCTGAGACATTCATCAGGATCTGCCTCATAAGGTAACACTTTTGCAATAAATATCATCATCTATGTGCCAGGTTATTTTCGGCTGTGCACTGTGGGAAGCTGCTGTCTTGGATAATAGAATGTCTGCAAGTTATTAAATTTTGACCATTGAACCTACTGGTACTTAACAAGGATGTTAAGATTAATGTTTATGATGTGTTTTGGAGATGAAAGCCGCACCAAAATGTGATTTATGATTTAGCTGTTGAGCCAGCAGGACTCACTGGTGGGAGCAGCCTGAAACTGCAGTCAGGCATGAGGACTGATCTGCTATGCTCAGCCTCTGGCTGTAGCCTGGCACAACACTGGTTCTCCTTAGTGTGCAATGGCACAGGAGTGCTGGGGGACCTAATCCAGAATACTGAGCTGTTCATTTTTTGTCTGGTTTAGCTGGCATAACCATCAGCTGAAATGCAACACTTGGGCAAAGGTAGCACACATGGCAGTGACAAAAGCACAGCTCAGAGCATCTGCATGAGTACCTGAGGAGACCAGGCGTAGTGACATGACCTTGCACAGCTCAGAAAGACTGAAGGGGTGCTGAAACTCAAACTTGGATAATGGAAACCCTATTGATGAACAGTGGGGCATCACAGATCAATTCAGAGTAAAATCATTCATCCTTTTGGAGTTAGGACCCCAGATGATCAACATGCAGAGCAGGGAACTGCCTACAGGTAACGGGAGGTGTTAAATACACACACGTATTTGAACTCCTACCTCTCCCTACATTGAGGGTCTGGGTGATCTCTGCTGACTTAGGTGTCAAAGCCACGTGCACAACACCAGGTAAGCACTAAACTGAACATCTCTAAGTAAAAACTCAGTGCCCAGCCCATGGCAGAGTATGCTTTATTTTATGAAATTAGTTTTCTCATCAAACTTATTAACTCAAATCAACATCTTCCTTTTGATAGGAGCTGTCAAGATACAGAACAGTCTGGCTAATAGGGAAAAAGAGGTCATGCTCTATCTGTCCTATTGTGCTGCAATAAAGTCTGTCAGGCAAGTGTTATATGACCAAGAGGAAAGTAAGGTCTGGACCCCAGATCTTCCACATCCCGTTTGAGTGCCCTTATCCATAGGCTACTGTGCACCCTCCTTAGTCATTCTCCCAGACATATGTCAACCCACTAATAGCTTTGCCCAAACCATTCACTGGAGACATGACTTACTAGATGCAGAACTGTTCAGTCAAACTAAAGCCAAGACAACAAAACTGATTGACTGCACCAACACTGCTAACACAGTACTAACAATTCAACACACTTGGAAAACAAACAGCAAAATAAATTTGGTTCTCAGCAAGCTTCCTTTGTCCAGATGTCCTGGAATCACAAGGCAAAAGATCCATACATACAGAGTCTTTCCCCTTAAGAAACAACTTATTAAAGCTTTATCTGAGGAGAGAACTCTCTCTTATTTGAGGAGAATAGAGGAAGGACTGGGCAAATTCCCACCTGTCATTTACAGACATATCCATTTTTTGATGCTCATAACAATTAGCATATTTGTGCCAACGGCGATTCATGAGTCTCTCTCTGTGCTGACTTTGTCTTTGTCTCAGCTGCACAGAGGGTGAGCTCCACAGTATTTTGCCATTCTGAGTTGCCTAGTTATCCATATTACCCTCATCTGGAAACCAGGGCAGACATTCAGACATGAATGAACCCATGTCTCTTTCTAATGCACAGTGAGGATGTGCTAAGTGCAGTCTAAGACCCAGAAGCTGGGAAAGATTCCCATCTTTTGGGTGTATCCATTAAATTTCTGGAGGGTTTTGGTGAGAAGTCTGGCATAAACTGTGAAAGTACAACATAGCAACACTACATATATGATTGATTTAGATTATGACACTTCTCAAGATGTTTCCCTCTTTCCTGCAGTGTCCCAATATCTTAGCCAAGCAGATGTTCACCATTATTTTGAGCCATGGAAAAATGTAGGATTCATACTAAAAGGAAAAATACAGAACATGGGAGACATCTGAACAATTCTCTGTTTTCTTTGTCTTGCAAGTAATGAGGAACTTGTTTTTTCTGAGTCAGAGCTGGAACTGGAACACAGACACCTCACGTTGTGGAAGGACCTCACTATTCAGTACCTCCAGCCACTAGGAAAAATGAGGCCTGCATCCCTCCCTCAAAACACTGTCCCATTTTATGTAGAAAAGCAACACATTTCTGTGAAACAGTCAGAGGAAGAAAGAAGAGATCTTTCCGATAGTATTCCACTCAGTTTCTTGTTCTAACACATTCTTGTGCCCAGTGTCTGCAGGAGGAAAGAAAGATCTAGCTACCCTTAAGATGCAACAGCTGCCGGCTCCACTGTCTTTCTGGGGGTAACGTTTGTTCCGTAGTTATAACCCCAGTCCATTCTCAGCCATGAAGCTTTCAATTTCTATAAGATTTCAAGACTCGTTTCTATCTAATATGAAATACATCTCTTGAAGCTTTCCAGAAAAACTGTTGGTGATAAAAATCCACTATTGTCCATTGCTGGCACTGAAGCAAGGCTGTTGGAACATGGCGTGCAGCCATTCCCTCCCACCTTTCCTTCCCAGTGTCGTCACTGACCCAAATAAATGCATCATTCCCTGAAGCAGAGAGAATAATGTTATTCTGAACTGATAAGGCTCCTCCCTGACTATTCCTCACTTGGACTCTGTTACCAGAAAGATGGTCCCCATCTGACTTGGCTGCTCCTCTTGGAATAACCCCAGATCTTCTCTATACTCCAAGCAATTTGACCTGTTTCCTTCTCTCAGCAGCACATTTACCCATGAAGCACCAGATAACAAAAAGCTTACCAGGGAAGGAAGGTCCAAACAGCTCTCCAAGGGCTCACCTCATCAGGAGATGTAGTAATTAGGGTAAGTTTTATTCAGCAACACACTCACCTGTTTACAACATGTTTCAAAGACAACACGGGTGCTGGAAATGCTGCCATTTCAGACTCTTGTGTGAAAGCCAATGGTTATTGCATGAGGCTCCTCCTTCCACTTCAAGCCAAGCCAAGCATTACTGCTCAGCTTGCACTGCTCTTCATAGTAAAGACAGGATCAGGTACTCATTGATCTGGCTGCCCATCAGCTTTTCCCTGGGACCCAGGGAAGCCAACTCTGCGTTGGTGTCAATGTCTGGCTCCATCCCTCTTTGCCAGGCCTGTGAACGCCGCCGGTCGGTACATTTTGTGCAGTCTCAGGAAATGGCAGTTCTGCTGAAGGTCAGGGTTTGTGAAACAGACACCTTTTTTCTTTTTCTTTTTTTTCCCTTTTCTGGGGCTTTTTTTCACTCCCTTTTCCCTCCTCACCCTACACTTTCCCTGGGCCTCATCCAAGAACAACCCTCGTGCCATTCTCTCCCACCAAAGGCACAAAGAACTTCTTTTACTGACCCACTGGCTGTTCAGGATACAAAGAAGTTAAACTAACAATGCGGCGATGCAACAGCCCATTACAGGCAGGTCTGGATGAGTACAGAAATAAAGAGTAGGAAGGGATTTAAGGGGCCACCTTCCCCTCTCCCCCAAGGCAGCATAAGTATTTTCTCCTACTACATTTTCCAGTGTCCCTGCTATTTCTGCTCCTTTGGAGTACAGCAAGCTCTCGGTTTCTCCCCAGGAACGGTATTTATTGCCAGGATTTATCACTCCTCGGAACAAGTTTGCCCAGTATTTGTGCTTATTAAGAGAGTACACCACCTTTAATAGTGGAGTTTAACCCCAGAACACAATACCATCTGAAAACAGCATTTTAACTGCACATTTAATCTTGGAAAGAGGCTAATATTCCTCTTTGAAAGTGTTTCTGTTTATAAGATCTGGGTTGCCTGCTAGCTGAGCTCCGGGCAGATTCAGACATAGTGAATGCTGGATGTACTGCTCGGTGAGTGGCATCACTTTCAGACACTTGCTGTAGTACGCGGAGATTTAGAAAGGAAGATTGAAGGTCTAGAAAGAAATCTGGGGTTAGTGCATTCAACTGCTTAAAAAAACCTGCAAATGCTAGTTCCACACCTGGGTTTGCACTCAGCAATAGTTAGATGTGGCACCATCTAAGCATTACTACCTTGACACTACCCATCAGAGATTTCTGCGCCTACAGCCAGCCGTGACAGAGATATCCACCTGGTTATCCTTATCTTGCACAAAAGTGAAAGGGAATTTGTTCACTCATCTCCCAACACAAGACCAAGTCATGCTCCACTTCTGCTTCAATTGCAGACTGTTTTGGCTTTTTATCTATTTTACTCTAACTAGAAGGCTATTCTCATTGCTCTAATTGTTAGGAAATGTCTTCTACTTCTTTTGGACTAAATGTGAACACAGAATGTGGTACCATCTCTTCACACATCTCAGAGTACCTACAGCATTTTCAGCCCTTATAATATTACCTCAGGTCCCACTGAACAAACAGCCCCAGGAGTGTGGCAGCCCAGATGTGTGGACAGTAGGACAGTGCCCCAGGGCATGGTGATATGGTGGGACCAGAACCACGGTTCCCACTGGTGTGAGAGTTCGCAGTTTTGGGAGCAAACCCTTGCTGGGCACAGAGGCTGCAAAAGTGCTTGATGGTGATATTCTCACTCTACTACAATACGTGCACAAAGCCCAGGGAGCTCTGCTTTTTATGGGAAGGTAAGGCACTTCCAAGAGTAATAAAACAAACTGCAAGAACACACAGCACACATAAAAATGCTGAAACCAGTTTGCCTCCTGTATCTCAAAATTCAGAGGCCACTGGGGACCTACCTGGGGTTTTCTCTGGTGTGGCACAATGTGGTGTCACCTGGAGGCCAGCTGAGGATTTCCTTGCTAACAGACAAATAGCGTTCCACAAAAAAGCCTGTTAAATTAAAGCCTGCTACTGTGATCTGAGCAGGTTTGCAGTCTGCAGCTCTCATTTTGCATCTGCCTGCAGCTGCCTGCGGGTTCCTCATTCCTTCACACAGTGCTTGACGCTCTCCAGTACAAGACAGATTCAGTCACCCACCGCATGTCACTCTGCCACTCACCAGCGAGACACAGCTCAATAAAAGGGCGCCTGTATTCTGTCCCTGTGCCAACACCATTAACAAAATATCACTACCATTGTTCTCAACAGGGTCAAAACGATTTCCACATCAAGGTCTTGCGAACAAAGGAAGCCCGTCATCTACAGGGTAAATATTAACAACCCTTGGACTGTTCATAACCTAATTAAATGCTTTTATGGAATATTTCCTGTGCATGTAAAATCTGGATGCTTTTCTGTTGGGTACAAATCTGTGGGTGTATTAACTGCTGTAAGATAAAACAAAACAAAGAAACAAAAGACCAGCCCAAAGCAACCAATCATTTAATATTTTTATTTTAAAGAGGTAGTTTCAATGCTGGACAGATTAAACAGGCTGGATGGGCTTAGTTCAGCCTAACCTACAGTTTCATAGCACTAGATGGAGGTCATTGTTGGCTGATAGCACTAAAATTATTATTAAGTTTTTTGTGGGTTTCCAGGGTGCGGACTTAAAAATAAAAAAAAACTGGTTTGAATCTCCAATTCTTTTATTTTCTTGAACAAAAACCATTATTCTGAAGTTTTGTTCAATTTGACCTGGAACAGCTTCAGTCATAGCTCAATTCAAATGGAAACTGAAGTGAAAAATGCATTGGTTCCTCTCTCTGGGCTTTACTAAGTAATTTTGCAATAAAGCTGCATGGAAACGGAAGCTCCAGATTTCCACTTTGTGAAGAAGCTTGCAAATTCCAGACATGCTTCTGCCCAAAACAGAGCAAAACCCCAAATATTTCAAGATTCGACATGAAGTAGAATTATCTCAAATATGATCTTTTTACTTCACTGAAATATTTCATTTTTTAAAAAGTGTCATTTAAGTTCAACTTTTAAAGGATACTAGTATGCAAAGTAAAAAAAAATCGAAATAAAAACATGTTTCAAAATAAAAGGATAGTGGGCTTCATTTCTAAATGTCCAAATGGAAAATTTTAATTCTTTTGTAACATTTTAATGATATTCTTCTGATAGGCAAGTAATTGACCATCATCTGTGAAATGTATTAATTTTGGAATCTATTTCAACCTAATTTTGTTCCTTTAAAATTTATCTGACCAATTCTTTTATAATAAAAGAGGTGTTAATTATGCACATGTGGAAAGCATCTTCCATGAAAAATGCTTTCTATTAATGGTGAGGATACGTGAGAGCATCACACCCTGAAAATAATTAACAACACAGTTGAAGACCTATTTCCATTAGATATGGCACGTGGCTACCTTCAATACAGAATTAGGTTCGCAAAGTTAATGGGACTAACAGGAACCTTTTCCATCATAAAGCGAGGCAGCATGTGTGAACTGCTTTATTGAGTTGGAACATAAGGCTGCAGGGTCAGAAGATCTGATCTGTGCTTCCACCTCTGCCATAAATGTGAGAGGTGACTTTTTGTATGTACGGGTGCTACAAAGATGCACAGCATCAAACCAGGCCTAAATGCATGATTGCAAAGATTTGAAACTTGTAAGTGTTCTCGAGAGAAGACATTTGAGTACACCTACACAATGCAAGTAGCTCACTAGACAGAGAATAACCTCCAGTTCAGTATCCACATGTAAGGAATATTAACACCCTGAAGGAGTGTTATGGTACTTAAAGCTGCTTGCTGACCTGATAATCAAAAGAGAATGTTATCCAGGAAACGATGGACCCAAATAATGATCCTGTTCTAAGCCTCTGTCAGTCCAGAATTTTTTAAATTCTTTTATTTTTTACAATAAGCTCCTAATTTTAACTTGTAATAAAAACATCTGCAAACTTCCAGGGCTTTTAGTCAGCTCAGACTGATACAACAAAGCACGGGAATGAACTCCTGGCACGACCTGTATAAGACTCTTTTTAACATACATTTTCCATACCCAGGCTTATATTACAGAACAGCTAATCAATGAAAACATTGTGCTGGCATCTGTGGGTAAAATCTAGACCTTGATGTTGACACCTTTCAAATATTTATAGTGGTTATTGTATCAACGCCTTAGCAATCTTTCAGCCAAGTTATACACACGTGCCCACATTTTCAAAAAGTGGTCTCTCAAACAGCATATTTTTTGCTGTGGGCTGCAGTGAATATCAGATTTGTAATATGAATATATTTGTGCAACTGTTCACCTCCACTTCAGAATTGATGTACATGAATAAAACTGCTGTGCACAACATTTGGATGCAAACATCGAAAGCATAGGTCCTAATTCCACGTAAGTATTTCAAATTACAGTGACTGGACTTTTAAGGATATATGAGGTTTTAGTCCAATTTAACTAGGAGTTTTCCCTCACCTGCACCACATCAGAGCAAATGCAGGCTGTGCATAGACCACAGAGTAGCACCTCCAAACTAGCACTGCTCCATGACTCTCTCCACAGTGACAGCATGGGTTGTCCCAACCATTTCTGTGTCATACCAGCACAGCTGCACAACGCATAGTCAGTGCTAGCTCTGGATCCATGTAAACCTTCTCCTGCCTCCTCTCACCTGCCCTGGAGCTCCCCAGCATACAGCATCACAGCATGAACACCCAGTGATTTGGGAACCAGCAAGTACTAACCAGCTAAATGTAACACCGGGAGAAGCTGCTGGGTGGGGTTTGTCTTCATCACTTGTGCATGAGGTGATGGATGAGCTACCCACCTCTGGCGGTGGGCTGGGATGAGAGGAAAGAGTCACCATCTGGAGGCATCTCCCTTATGCTCTGCACTGCACAGCAGACCTGGATAACACGTTCAAGCTGAAGACGGAGCCTGCAGAGAGACAAGGCTTCAAACCCATCTGGCCCACACTGCAGGTACCTGTTTCTGGTTTGTATTTGCACCCCAGATTGGTCACAGCTTTTTGCTATCACCTGGGACAAACCGTTCTCTCTGCCTCAATTCCCACGCATAAAACACAAAGGCAGCACATTCTCGCCTACCAGCTTGTCTTGTCTGTTTAACTTCAAAATCCTATTTAGCAGCTGCGTATTGCGCTCTCTTGCTGGTGTGCCTGTGTTACAAGCCATACATTACTCCAAAGCCAGGAAGCTACCCTTAATCACAGACTGCAACATGGAAAAGAGATATTACAGTCCCCTTGACAAGACCTCATTTGTCATTTAAAAGTCCACTTCCATTTATTTATTTATTTTTCCAGCAGATGGGAAAGCAAATAAGGATCCAATTTTCAGCATTCTTTGCTTGTTTGAAATTGTAAAGTCTAGAAACATCCCAGGCAGACACATGGAAAACTGCTTGTATGACACTGGTCCAACATTTTTCAAAGTGCTATGACTGTTTAATTAGAATAGGCACTTTCAAAGTGCAGACACTTCCATGGGTATTTTGCTACTGAGCTATAGTTTCTCTCTATTCATACATAGAAATCAGATGAGTATCCCATTCATTGCCCAGCCAATTTTCCTAGTTAGATCTCATAGCCAAAATAACAGCCTTATTTAGGAGAGTCATCAGTGTTTTAACAGACTTATAAAAGGCAGCCCTGTGTCCCATCTCTAAATATTGGCACTTAAGCTGCTTGGTTGGAAGCAGTTGCCTTGTATACGTGTATACTTACAAAGATTTTCTGTTTCTGTTGCTGACAGAAAGACATTAGTGTTCTTCTACTGAATAAACAGGTCATTGTGGATTTCTCTCTTCCATTGCCTCAGCCGCTGCACAAAACCTCACATCGAGAATGAAGACATAGTCCTTGGATGTGGGGGGTGCTCTTGTTCGGTAAAGACCTGACAAATGAAATGTAGCAGGCTTTGCCCTATATTGGAGTTAATCCATAAATGTATGAAGGAGTGGGGTGTTTGTTTAAGTCTTGTGCTTCAGAAAAATTCTCTTGAGATATATTTGGTGGCTGTATTAAAATATTAGATTACTTTGCAATGGTTGAGAGACACCTGCTGTTCCCCCTAAAAGAGCATGAACATAAACTTGAATTTGATTTGGCCACCCCATTGGAGTCATCATCATGACTTGAAACTGTTGCATCTATGCAGAGGCAGTAAGTTTGCTGTTTACTTCTCATCTGTGGTTTTTGAGAGCAGAACATCAGTTGTACCAGTGTCACCATATGACATGGACAGTTGTTCTCTCGTTCCACAAGAGAGTCCAGCGACTTGTGTTTGCCAGCAGGCAGTGGCACAAGACACTTCCCAAGAATGGCAGGAAGTGGAGAATCCAGTCACTTCTCATGGGAAATTTTCCCAAAGTTTAATTGTTGTTCTGTAAAAATATGTCTGGCTTCAACTTGGTGATGCCTCTGTCCATAAGAATGGAGGGACCATTGGTCTTCATACTTTTCTCTGTGTGAAAGAACTTACAGACCAAAATTAATTCATCTCTTGACCTTTATTTCAAGTCTTCTTCTGATAACCTAAGAACTTGCTTCATAAATCCCTCATTACAAATTATTTTCTTTGGCCCTGAAATAAATTTTGCTGCAATAAAATCTTTTTTTTTTTTCCCTTGACCTTTCTCCCATCTCATAACATCTTCACTAGAATGTGGATACTACAAACAGACACAGTATTCCGGGATCTGTCTACTTAAAGATTTTAATGGAGGCAAAGTCACATCCCCCACTCAATTTTGCTGATCCTCCGTGTGCCAAGAAGAATCATGTCTCCTATAGTGGTGCATAGAAGAAATCACTTTCATCTTGACATTCACTTAGTAGCGATAAAATTTTACACATGCCAATGTGTCCCTTTGTGCAATATTATAGAGATACCACACCATGAGAAATTATTAGAAGCAGCATATTTAATCACTTGTAGTTGCTGTTAAATTATTGATGATGTCTCAGTGACACTGTGAGTAAAGGCTTGTCAGTGTTTCCATTATATTTTTCTGTGTTTTGGAATGTTTTAGATCACATTAAGAAGAAAAACGCAGCATTTTGTTTGCCAGACAGGATGTAAACGGCTTTGCAATTTTCAATAATGTTCTAACCCATATTGTGTGTAAGCAGCAGCATAATGTTCCCACACATGGGGTTAGCTTACTGTGATGAGGACAGTTTTATGGCCTTCTTTATTTCTTTGAAATGTAATGAGAAAATGTGAGGATTTTATTTCTGTTATTTAAATGTTGCTTAATCAGCAGTCTGACTCCTGTTTTTGTGGACATCTCCTGGGAACCACAGAGGACTCCAGCAGGCAGGTGCCCAGCTCTTCAGGAAAACATTAGCATATAAAATATTTAACAATGGCATATTTTCTCCCAACTGTTTGTCAGCCATTTGAATAAAACGTTTGATTATACCACAAGCTGCCAAATTGTCATTTAAGTAAATTGCTTGGGGAGAAGAAGAGTGGAAAGATGCAAGTCATAAAAGTACCTAAAGTGTTGGGGGAAAAGAATGTGACAAAGTTCATTTTTTTTATTTCTGTAACAATGAACAGTGCCTGAAGCTTTTTTATCCAGCTCTACTAGATTTAGATGGAAGAAAAAAATGTCTTCTGAGGCTAGAGACTTAGCGTGCAATCTGTTATGGGTACAAGGATGTTCCTTTCATCTTTATGTCCTTAGCACATACCGTAACTTAGCTTGCTATTTTTCTACATATGCATGTACAGGTCTGTGTGTACAGAAACACATTATTGCACAATGTGTAATACCAAATCTTGGGCACCGGTTTTCAATACCACATTCACAAAAATTCAGAGCATAGGGATACACACAGGTCTTGGTGGTTGGAGACCTGGGAAAATGTGCCTTACAGGGAAAGGTCAGGCACTCACTCTTCTGAAGTTCTCAAAAAGATCAAGGGAGGATATGATTTCAGTGTCAAAAAAAACTACACTTTTTCTTCAAAGACAGTATATATCAGATGTCAAAAGGCTTTTTAACATAGCACAGAAAGACTGAAAATTAAAGGCAAAGACATCCCAACAAGAAATATGTTACAATTATTTAACAGAGTGGGTGAGTCTGAGGAAACAAATTGCCAAAGGAAACGGTGGGTCCCCATCTCCTCAAGCATCCCCCAGATACTGTCAGCTTCACTCAAACAAACCACCTGGCTGTGTGTAGAAGTTACCCAGTGAAATACCATGGCTCTGACATAACAAAGTGCAGAGGAGAAACAAATATAGCTCCTTCTTGCCTTAAAATATGTAACTGCAAGTCTGATCAGCCTATGCTCTCCGCCCTCCTTCCCCAAAATGCCCTGGGAAATTAGCAATGTTGATTACCAAACTCTATGTTGCTATTTATTACTAATTAATTTTTATTACAATAGTACCTACAGTATAGGACACATCATAACCTTTACACAACCAAATTGCTTCCATCTAAGGGCCCTTGTGTTAACATCCAGGAGAAAAACTCCCTTCAACAATGTTATTTCTCATCGGACCTAATGGGACTCCACAGAAGCTCAGGATGTCTTATGAACAAATTCCAAGCAGACATAAGTGTTTAGGAAAGCAAGCAATTGTAAAGAGAGATGTAATCATCACGCACATTTACACACTTCTGTGAACACAGTTAATGGAAGAATTTGCATCCCATCTTCCTCTTACCCTAAGGACTATTTGCTGTACTTAATGCAAACCTGCGGCCCTGCTATACGCAGAATAGGGGAATGGTAAAGCCTCAGTGACTGAGCCTGTCTTCAGCATCCTCTCTTTCAAAATATCAGTTGTGACCAAATACGTGCAGATACAAAACATTTTTTGGTAGGATTTTCAAAAGCCTCAGTTTCCACTGAACTCTGCAGCTACTGAAGCCAGCTGAAAGTTTACGGGAAGAGAGCTAAAGGATTGCTAAAAATCCCATTCTTCATATCTACCATAAAACAGACCCTAATTGGAGCATACCTTCCAATGACTCATCTAAGCTACCGAGCTTAGGATCACAAGTGGCAGCCTGTTATATTGAACTAGTTAACATTTGCCAGAGCTTGGCTTTGTGGATGGTCATGTACCATTACTGTAGACTTTCTTTTCTGGTTTTTCATTTACAACATTTTCCCTCTTTCAAATCCGTTACATTTTATTGCCTCTATTTCAAGATTTTAGTATTTTGGATATTCTGAGGCATATTTTTAGGATATTATTTGACTCCATTAAGTAGATACATGTTTTCAGCTATGTTTAATAGGAGTGAAGTGCTGCAATTTTTTATTCTATTGTGATAGCTCAATCTGTAAAAGTCTGGCTTTCTGAGAAATATGTTGTATTTAAAACTCTGTTTTAACACCCAGTGAAATAGATGCAAAACTACAAAAAAAAAAACAAAAGGAAAAAAAAGTTATAAATAGTCTTTCTCAGTGAGAAAGCAATATATATATTTCATCTTGTTTCCAATGTTGATTTTTTTTTAAAGGAAATTTCCTTGACTGATGCTAAGTATGAAGTTTTAATAAGATCTTTTTCTCTCTTCCTCTATCATCTGTTTCTGTTATCTTACCTTTCAGTTATTGACAATGGCCCTAACTCTCTTGCTTTTGCTTTTGTTGCTCCAGGATGCACAAGCTCTTTGTGCCAAATTTCTGGGTTTGTGGAAAGCGTCAGCACTGGGGATCGCAGACAGCCTCAGGCTGGTGGGACTGCAAGTCTGGAAGCAGCATTGCTGGTGCTCCCAGCAGGGAAATATTCCAATGCAGAAGCCTCTGGGCAAAATTGAGTGCAGAGATATCAAACCAGGTGGTCATGATGGCTCCTTCTAGCTGTAGTTTCAACAAAGTTCAGTAAGTCATGACAAATTACAAACAGTGCTCTGTGGAAAAATGCAGAGATTTTTGCAATGCCAGCTCTGTTTTCAACCACCTTTAGCACCTTCTTTGTTTGGCTGTATTTGAAAAGAAAGATGCTTAAATCTACTGCGCATAGTTTGTGATACTCAGAGGTCTGTTGGTCACTTTATGAAAATATCCGGTGTGCTACAGTGCAGTCTGCAGGAGGAAGAAAGCTGTTTAGATTCAGGTGCACAGAAGAGCAGGCAAAAAAAGAAAGAGTGTTAGTGTTTTGTTGAGAATGGTTGGCTCTGAGTTCATCCTGCTTTGAGGAGACACTCAGAGCTGCCTCCACTCCTTACATAGCCAACACATTGACACTTCCAAAAGAGGATTTCCCCACAAAGATGTCTGAATCACACCTGGAGGCATCTCTGTGCACTGTGCACAGAGAAGAGTCTGGTAAATCAGGTGGGATAAATCAGAGCTAAAATATGTGATGCATTACTCAAGTCTCCAGGTAGCACAGTGATGCTCAACAACACATCCAGGACAGACCTCTGGGAAGGCCATCAGCTTCTCTGAGCATTGTGCTTTGAATTCAATTTCTCCATGAGCTCTTATAGACTGGTTAATAAAAGGGAAAGGGCTGTATCTCACATGTCATAGCAAATGAATTCCCAGAGAGCACCTGCCTTTGGAAAACTGATAGATTCCCATAGCTTTCTAAGGGTGGGAGCTAGTCAAGATGACATATGAGAAGTGAAAACAAGATGGGAGGGCACCTGTGAAATCCCATTAGCAGCTCCCTTACGAGCTCCTGTTTTACTGGTCTGAACCCCTGGCAGAGAGATTTTCTGATGATATGAATCACAATGACACGACAAATGAATTAAATCAGCAAAGTCCTGTTTCATTTACAAGGCTCGGTTTTCATTATTTCCCATTGCAAAGGAAGTGCAAGGCTAAAACATCTGGTCCTGTTGATGGGCTTTCAGCCAAAGCTTCAACGTCTGCCACTGAGCTGAAACAACAGCAGCCTAATCTCAGTATTGTCTTTAGCTTTTTCAAAAACTCTTCCTCCACAATGAGACAGCGGAAAGAAATCTTCCCTCAGTGTTTTATTTCAGGCATACCACATTAAGCTGCAACCACACACCAACAGCAGATATTTTCGCTCCAGAATCCCGCCACTTCCTAAAGACAATAAAGGCTCAGACAAGAGGGGTGTTCATCAGGGCCAGGCAATTCATTTCTCTCAAAATATATTTTTTACAAAGGTCAGTTTAGGAGGAGGTGCTACCTTATTTCTGAATAGCTGGGAAACACTCCCAGGGAATGTGGGACAGCAGCAAGAAACACAGAGGTCCCAGCAGAAATGAAGGAATTCTATGTCTGAGATCCTGATAAGATTCAGGGAAAAATATATTTCAGACCAGATCCAAGCTGGATTCTGACACTTGAGTGTCTACACAGTGCCTGAACTCAGATAACCTCGTAAATATATACAATTTTATACTTCTTCGATGTCCCCCACGTGACTAGTGTGAATAATAATTGACTTTAGCACCTCAAAGGCCAAAAGTCTGTTATAAAGTAGAGATGAACGAGTTGGGTGGTATTCTGAACAAGATATACTTAGGCCATTTGCTTAGTAAAAATATCCAAAAAAGCTCTTAAAACTCCCTGATCCAATCTAAGAAACTTCTGGCTGTTTCAGGAGAGGAGAAAACTCTTGCAATAAGCAGTTTACTTTACCTATGTGCAGTGAGACATCTCTAGCACTCCCTTCTGGAGACCTGGGTGCTCCCTGTCTCCAGGGATTAGATGTCGGACTGCAAGATACCTCCTGTTTTATGTCTTCCTACCTAGAAGTAACTGTGTTTCTAGATGACAATAATATCTGAAATAGTGCCTGCACATTGAGAAAGATAGATACAACTATTGTCCTTCAAAGAAGAGGAGAAAGAGGTGAACTGATGGAATCGGTCCCCAGCTCTGCTTGTGGCCTTGCCAGCAGGGTCCATAGTGATTGTCCAGGATCTCCCTAGGTAAAATCACATTGGTGCTCCCTTGGATATTTGGGGTTTAAATCTCTTCAACTGATCTTGGAGAGAGGGCAAAGGTGATCGAAAGCCACCTGAAGCGGTGAGAAATTACTTCTTCTCATTAAAAACACCCAGCTCCCCAGGAGTTACACTAATACCCAGGTAAATGCTGTTTAAGCTCCCGTAGCAATCACTTTTCCATACCATCCAAGTGTTGCAGCACTAAAGGGAATTTGTTTTGTTGTTGAGAAGAAGATTGACATCCCAGTTTCAACGCTCTCTTTTAAACAGCCATTACTGCTCCAGATGCTGGGAAGTATTTCTTAAGTCAAACATGCCACAGCAGATGTAGTAGCTCACCCTTTCTGTACTCACAGGCAAGACATTTTTGGGTGAGTTTTCAGCAGTCACTTGGAAATACGCTTCCTCCCCCTTTCCCTCTTCCCCCTCAGCAGGCAAACAAAGCTGAACACCTCCACAGACTCCATTTAGCTCATCCTAAAGCAGGCAAATTCCAGACAACTCATTCAATTTTTATTTCCTTCCTCCTTTTTTTTTTTTTTTTTATTGCTCACAGACTGGGAAATACACAGAATAGGCCAAAAATGCGTTAGTAGCCTCTTTGTTTGTCTTTGGACGACAATACTTAATAAGTTAAGCTTAGCCTATAGCAAAGCAGCCCCAGATGGCCAGGTCTGTTCTAAATAAGCCACTTTTATGAGGCCAGGATGTCTAAAAGAAACACACTTCATAAAAGGAGAAAATGTGCAAGCCAGAAGAAGTCCAGAAAAAGAAAACCTTTCTTACAAAACTACTAGTGTTCAGACTCTGTATAAAAATTATTATCAAAGACATACTTGGGTTTTGATGGGATTTTTTTCCTTTTTTTTTTTTTTAAATCTAGAAAGGAAATAGCTTAGTCAGATATTTACACATATTTTCATTCTTCCAAAAAAAAGAAAAACCTCAAAGGTTCCCTTCACTGGATGTGAAAACTTACCTGATAAAGAGATGTTGGACATCCTTAGCAGTGAGATATGCACTTATTATTAATAAATTAGCTTACTAAAATTTTATCCTTTTTCCACAGAGAAAGGTCTCAAGGGTGTGCTCATTAGCTTCCTGCTTACAAGGGGGAACACGCCTCCTTTAATCCACGCAGACCTCCAACCAAGATTGCACTGTGGCTTTGTAACATGGAGATTTAATCTGTTTTTCCCTTGCCTTTTACTTTCAGAGACATCCCAGTGTATTCTGGAACTGTCCTTTAAACAGCAAGCAAACAAGCAAACAGATAAAAGTTTTACGGTTTGTCAGCACCGTTGGATAGCATAACCAAAGAACCGTTCTCCATCAGTCAAATGTTGCCAATTTTCAGGAAACACGCCCAGAATATTAATTTGTTCCAAATCTTATTTAAAGTAACTCATTCCATGAGCAACACAACTACTGGTATCTGCTTTGCCATGAGTTTGTGTGTCCTCAGCTCTATTTATTCTCCCAATCGGCAAACATGAACCTCATGCTTATTCATCATGAAACCCCTGAAGTTTAGATAGGCTTTTTTTAACAAGCATTTGATTAATCAGGGCTTATCAACACTCAGATGTTGCCAACCTGTGTTGCAGCTTCTAATTTTTAGGTACCCTGTGCGCAGATGCCTAGGATACCCCATATCACAGAAAGGAAAAATTAGTTCACAAAAGCTGACAAGCTGAGCAGGGAGTCATCTAAATGAACCATCAGAAAATGCTAAAAGATGGGCAAGACCTCAGCATCTTTCAAAGGATAGACACCTGTCTCTCCATTTGTGCTGCAAACCCTCTCTTGGAATAAAGGAGTAAACTCCAGTCAGCTCTCCAACACATAGCAAGAGAGAGTCCAGGAGAAAATATCACACCTATGTTTTTTTCAAGGTGGACTATTTCAACTTTTGTTGTGCTGTGAAGCTGAGTTTAGGCACGTAACTACCTAACATCTAAAAAGCTGCCAGAGACAAGGAACAAAACAAAAATTTCCATTCTGAATCTTCTGAATAGAATTCTTCTATTTAGCCTGGAGGTACTTTGTTTTAGCAGGGGTATGGAAGCATAGTGGTTGGTTTCTTTTCCGTGAGAAAATTAGCACGTTTTCATTTCAGGTCAGACTGGGACAATTTTCCTTTTTAATTTCCGCTTCAAGCAGCAAATTGAAAAATCAATTCTTATCATAGGTCTAATTGCACTGCCTCTGTTCTTTTACCCAACACTCCAGAACACAGCACAAAAACTGGGACATAGAAATAGAAAACAAAGAGTGGAAAATCCGCTACCTAATAGTTTATGCTGAGAGGACTGGAAATATAAGTGGGTAGGATGCAAAGTTTAGCTGAGTCTTATACACCCTGCTATGTGCTGGGACATCAGCAGCTGTTGTTCCACCACAGCTCTCGGCAAAGGCTATTGTCAGAGACACCTCATGAGACCACAGACCCCTGGTTACCACACACTAACCCCTACACAGCACGTGGACATTTCTTCCAAAGGGTGAGAAGATACTGAAGACCCCTCCTGCAGCAGATAGATTTAAACAGTAGGAGATGACAAATGTTGAATGCACAAATTATGGTCCATTTTTTCACCATGTTATGTTGAGTGTAATCATTGATTAAATGCTGGATCATCAATTGCAAAGCAATGCTTAGCTTTGTATCATCCCAAAGTATCTCTTATCATGGGAGTATTTGAACATTCTCAGTTGGCAGCAGAAACAAGACAGTTGCATTAAGTTAAACCCTGAGATTAAATCTGGTCTCCAGGGCAAAGGCAGAGTGATTAGTACTCCTGTTTATAAGCAGAGTTGCTCTAATCTTTTACTTATAAATTTCCTCCTCCATCTGTTATCCATCAGGGAAGTGAAGTTTTAAGAAATTGTGCAGATGGCTTTAAGGCACTCTGCTTCTTTCGCTAAGCAATGCCTTGGCCTGCTAGATGTGTATCTTGGAGATGGAACTTAATTTGCAGAAATTGCACCTTTTCTAACCTCTCCTGTCTTCCACCCAAGAACCTGTGCTGAAGTCCTGTGCAAGGCATTTTTCACTGCCTCTTCTCCGTAGAAAATGGGCTCCATTGTGTTGAAAGATGTGATGCGCAGTACCTGTGCCAAAGGATTAAACTTTCATCATCTGGGTTTGATACTTAGATTCAAGAGAGGAAACGAGTGCTAAGCATCCACTACATGCCAGGATATATTG
Organism: Himantopus leucocephalus; assembly: GCA_003993805.1. Taxonomy (NCBI): domain Eukaryota; kingdom Metazoa; phylum Chordata; class Aves; order Charadriiformes; family Recurvirostridae; genus Himantopus; species Himantopus leucocephalus. Next base: position 93,320,405 of record RSEF01000004.1, read on the forward strand.
AAAGATCCCTTTAGCCGTCCGTGCCAGTATTTTAAAAATAGGGCACATTAGGGTCTTTTGCACTAGAGAATATTATATCTTTTTAAAGCAAAGCTTCCTCGTTGTGCTTGTCTTTTTAGAGAAATGAGGCAATTCTCCACAATTTTTAAAATTATATCAGTAGAAAGGAGAAAGCAGGAAAGCAATGAAGGGAAGAGAGACATAGAGGTGATAACAAGCAACTCAACAACAATGTATTCACAATGCACTTTGGCACTAAGAAAGGATAGGGTAGCTTTGGGCTGCCCACACATGCGCATACAACACAGATATCATATCACTGGCACAACCATAAATAGTACCAGGGAAATTATTCCCTTGAGAGTCCTGGGGCAAAAAATCAGCCTGACCAAAGTCCATGGTCTTCCACCATTGACTTTTGTGGACCTCATGTTTCACACCGGAGTTCACAAAACGTTAGGGTTAAGGTCTATTACAGTCAATTCTAGACTTGGGAAAAAATTCCAGTCTTAGCCAGGTAAAGTTTCCATTATCACAGATATCTTTCCACTGTATGTTTCTCTACCCATACACCACCTTGTGAGTGAAGTACTAAAAATTCCATTAAAATACCATGGGAAGTCTATTCCCTTTGATAGAAAGTTACACGACCTCACAAGCCTTTGACTGTCTTACTGAGATTTTAGCAGAGAAGAGCCTATAGGATTAAGGTGATGGGTGTTGTGATGCCTCAGAATATCACAGGAAATTCAAATGAATTCAAATGAAAAGCATGATAAAACTCATAATCACCTTAAAGAACTGGGCCTGATGATCTACTGCAATCAAAAGATATTAATCCAATGCTTTTTCAAGGTGACCCTTGCAAATATTTTTCAAAAAGCTGGGGCTACTCTGTGCACAGCATCCTGTCAGAATAAAGCCACGTACTTGCTTTCATCACAAAAGATTTTCAGGCCATGTTCTTTGAAATTAGTTACTGCTTACTTCTGTCTATCACAGATTGTCATGGCACTGCACGTGTATCTGTGGTCAGACTCTTCTTCCTTAAATCTAAACCATTTGATTGAAACCAAGGCTCAACAACATCTAACTTATGCACAATTTTGCATTTTCCATGTTACATTTAAGGCCATTAAAGGAAAAAGCTCTCTTATTACCCACCTATTTTTAGAAGCCTAACATGGGTAGTTGAATACAGTTTGCAGAGAACGGGCATTTACTCAGGCGAGATTTATATACAGATTTTTCTTTAAGAATTTTGTTATTTTAAGAAAAGAAAAACCAGTTTTGTGATTAAGGCATGAAACCAAGGACAGGAAAACCACGTGAAGTTCTTTCTTCTGTCCTAGGTTTTCTATGTCACTCTAGGCAAATCACTCCCCTCTGTTTCAGTTCTGAATCTCTAGGATGAAGACTACAGGGGTTCCTCGTTTCTCTTGAGTGTGCATGTTCATGTAAAAATGTATTTGAGCTTTTGTTTAGATAAAGAAAACACTCATTTTTTATCTGTGGAGGCCCCAGTAGAATGGAGCTATCTTGGCTGGACTGCTAAGTGGCTCCACAATGCAAATATAAATTACGCATTTGAGCCATTAGCACTCCAGTTTTTCATAAAGTGATATTCATTTCACTAGCTAAAAGCTGAAAGTCTAATCTAAGCTGACCATCTATACTCTAGCCATGCGCAGCAGAGACAGGCATCTCCAGAGGGTAATTTTTCCCACTGACAGTAGACACCTGGCAGTCCATTCCACTGCCAAAACACTGGCATTTGTGTCACTTGAGATGCTCTTGCCCTGCCCAGCTGGTCTCCAGCTGGCACCCCAGAAGGGTATAGGTCTCCAGGGCATCCCTTGCCACCTCTGCTGGTCCTGTGTCATTGTCTCAGCACCCTACTGCTCTGCAAAAGTCCCTTCACTGAGGAAGCCAAATAATTCCATCAAGGGTGAATTCAGCTCACGGGTTAAGACACCTGATTTAGGTGTGTAACATAGGCGTCTGTGTGTGAATCAAGAGCTCAGGCTTCCTTTACAGGCCAGGCAGAGGTGTCATTGGCACAGTCAAAGGAGCACAGCAAGTGATTCAGCTGCCCTGCAGCGGATGCCTACCTCTGCCAGATGAGTAGCTCCTTAGACTGCTCCAGCTACATAGACTTTAGATCATCTAACATTTTGGATTCAGAAGACTTTTTGCCCCTTTTTGAAAAGCACAGAATTTACTTAAGAAATTAATTTAATTTATTTATTTAAGAAATTACAAGCAGTTACTGGCAAGTGAGCTTTTTTGCTCTGTTAAACAATGCTCCAAAACAGAAAAATTACACAATCCCTAATGTGTAAAAGTTTTAGCACAAAGAATGTACAGAGCAAGCCGATACTAATTACAGAAGAGTGCTAGCAACGCTGCTATTTGTTTTAAGTAAGAGAAAGGAAGCCCCGAGTGCTAATTCTTCATAACAGAAACATCTGTCTCACTGGATTTAAATTCATATTCCTCCTTCAAACTTGCACTTATTTGGTAACATGGCAACCTTAATGGAAAATAACATTTATATGTCTGTCAATTTAGCTACAAAGTTAATGATAGTGAATGGGGGGTGGGAAGGGTTGAAACAGAAGAAGCAGCACCTAGCAAGTTTTAAGAAACACAGTATAAAAGGTGACCTCCAAAACCATCTGCCAAAGTGTCAAGGTGATGAATTTTTAAATGTAAATAAAATTTTTTTACACTCCACTTAGACTGTAGTGCATGTGAGAACAATACAGCAGGCACAAAAAATAGAGACAAAATAACCACGTGGCACCCTCTGTCATCAACCTTGCAGTCTTTGCTCATTTATTTATGTGCAAACGGGCTGAACGTACCACCAGGTGATAGTCTGAGAGCATCTGTCTTGCAGACATCATCCTGGATGCAACCCATTTTCACTGGATAATCTTAAGATACTCTAATGAAAAAGGACCCTCTGCAGTAGCACCAACAGAAACTTGCGTAGAGAACGTAGCATAGTTTTCCACGTCTCCTTGAAGGAAATCTGCCTGCACTTTTCTCCCACATCTACTTAGGGTCATATTTAACATTCAAAGCAGTTTTTCCAAGGTCTTTGTTGAAGATGGATGAAGGGCCAAAGCCTGCAAAGCAGGATACGGCTGTTCTCACCCCTGTGAGATGACCTTGGACTTGTTGGCTCTCTCACTTTTAGAGAAACACATTTTTGTGTTCCTGTTCAGAATGGTATTTAACTGCGCCTCATTTTAGTAAGTGAGTAGGTGGGTGAACAGGGGTCTCAAATTACAGGTAAAGGTAATTTTACAGGTAAATTACAGCGAAAGGTAATTGTAAAGTGTTTCAGAGAAAAAAGAAAGCTTTCTGTTTTGAAGTAATGCACTAACCTGACTTCAGCCTTTCATCGTATTATGGGGAAGAGCAGAACAAAGTTTCATTCTTATATCACTTCCTTTGTGAGGAAAACCACAACCATCTCTTTGATATCTATTCAGTGGAAGAATTCACTAGTGATACCACAAGTAGAGAAAAAATCTTTTAGTAGTTGCACAGATGCAACTTGGACTTGGAGCATGAACATGCAAGCGGTGCTTTGGCAGCAATGTTCATTGTATTTTGGGCATTTGGCAAGATTTGGAGTAGAAAGGCAGAAAAATGTCATTAATATACTACAGTCCTTTCTTATAACCTGGGTCATCCACACTTCTCTCCTTTACCAGTGTGAACCATGTGAGCCTTTTCTGACACCAGTTGTCTGTGTCCCCTGTATCGCTGCCGGCTTGTCTTCTTTAGCCATGTAGCAATAGCAGCACACAGCTCAGGAAAGACATCAAAGCCTACTTAGGAAGCCGAGTAGCAATACTGTGAGCTGCTTCAGACCTTCAGCCTACTGTGGTGACACTGCTAGGACACCTGAGCTAGTCCAAAGCCACCCCACATGCATCTATCTGAGCCATGACCAAAGCAGGGCCCTTGGTATTGACTTGTCATAGTCCAAATTTTACTGTTCCTTCAGCTTCCCCATGACTGCTAAGACAACGATATATTCAGCAGCACTGTCTCCCGGGCTGGGGATACAGGGAGCTAAACGGTACCAGTACCATTGATTGTAGCTCTTCCAGCGAATCCCCAGGAACTTAAAAGCATAATTTTCACCCACTCCAGAAACACAAATTATTAAAGACCACTCCATAAACACTACAGGAGCTGGTTATTCAAAGACCAGCCTTGATTGAAATAGGACATGCCCTGCCCACGCCATTCCTGTGGCTCTTTAATAACTCTGCCATTTTAGTTAACTGGGACTACTTCTACCAGCCAAAACAAATACTACATTCAAAAAGGCTTGTCTTGACTATCAGAGTGTTAACTTTTCACCTTCTGGTAGATAAGTTGAAATAGGAAAACAGATTGTGGCTTCTGCATCCACTGTGTCCCCACACACAATGGGAATGTGATTACAGCCCTGCCGTGCCCCCGAGGGCAGAATAAAAAGCCTCTTTCTACTCTGTCTTACAGGGTAGGACATCATTACTCCATGAAACATAATAGCTCAACACTTACACCTGAAACACAATCTACTCCCTTCTCTCTTCATTCTCGCTGGAGCTACTACGGCTCCCTTGTTCCATTATGTAGGATATTACTTTCCCTGTCTGAAAGCAGGAGGGAAGACATCAGCTGTTATCTTTCGACTGATAAAGATCTTCATTCACGCCTGACGGATTGCAATTTAAAAAAAAAAAAAACATCCTCCCTTGGGCTCTGTGAATGGCAGTGCAATAACATAGTGTTAATAGCTCCCAGTCTAGATAACGCCATTACTTCTGACAGTAGGAAACGGAGTTTGATAGTTGCTGAGATGTTTTGATCACCTGTCAGGGAAACATTATGTCTAAGTTTTGCTTCAGTAGAAATATGTCATTAGCATTTCCACCACGTTCCTTACCTAGCTTAAGAGCTGGCACCACAAGTGCAGGCTTTGGGCATAAATCCCCATTATAATGATGAAAGGCTACAGACCCTGAAATCCCATTATATTTGGCAGTGATTCCCAAGAGATTTTTTACCTCTTCTTTACCCAGACCTTCTTCTGGAAAATCTTTGGCACCTCAGGCATGCTGCCGTGTCTCCTAATTTCCCCTCATGTTGTTAGGAGTTAGGAGCATTTGCTCCAGAGGGTGTCTGCACTTTTGGCCACCTTATTTGAGAAGGAAGAAAAATCAGAACACTTATGGTAAAAGTTCAGTCTACAAATCTATATTTTAGGACTATCAATCTTCCTGGAGTTATGACTTTTTGGAGTCTATGATTCAATGATTCTTAGCTGTAATAACTCGAATTTTCTCTAATATGTGGCAGTAGGGGATCTAAGGCATTCTTCCATCCTCCTCATCCCTGAACTTACTGCTTAGGTCTGTGCCTCCCAACACGAAAAGTGCTCCTAGGTTCTTGGAAGTGGTGGGAATTGCGGATATTGACAGATATTCCCATTAAGATCACCTAAGAGGTGATAAAATCAGCTGTTTGTGTGAAAAAATCATCCTGGAAAAATATTTTGTACATTGTGATCTAGATTTCTGTATGCTTTATCAGCTCCAAATAATGCACAAAGTTTATCTCATGTAATCAGCTCATTTGGAGGACCAGCTGGGGCTTTGGAGACCACACCTTGACCTACAACCACCACCAGAGGGTCCAAAACCAGACAGCCTCCTGACCACCGTCCGTTTAGCAGCACTTTATAAACGCACAGAGATAAAGCATCACTTCCAAGCATAACCATTGGTGTCAAAAGAGTTTGGATATAACACCACCAGGAGAAGGGGGAGTGTCTCAGGCATATCTTCTGTGAGCAAACCCCATTTGCACACTGAAGAAATGAGCTGTGTCCACAAAGCTTCATCCAGTTTTAGGTGAGCCAAAGGGCATGCACAGGTATTTCTGAGCCACAGGAAGCCAAACTGAGCCTTCTTGGTAAACCTATAGTACATTTGGAAGCCACAGTAATACCAGATAGAGCTCCCACTTGCTTGCTAAGAGGTATGTCCAAATCCTGGCAGGCACCTCACCATTGCTGCCACCCCAGCTGATGCTTAATGCTGAGGAGACCCTTTGCTGAGGGTGCATTGCATGCCGTTGTCAGAGCTGTCTGGGTGACACTGCCAGCTGACCATTGTCGCGTGCTCCTGCCCTGACGCTGGGTCTTACCCACAGCCTGGGTAAAGGCACCCCAAGGGCTGGGGCAAAGCGTGACTGCGGCACCCAGCAAAGCCGGCAGCACCCATGGGGGCTGCAGCAGTCAGGGCACTGCTACTCCACTGTCCATCCTTGAGACAAAGTTTTAAAAGCAAGCGAACGAAAACAGATGATCTGCCCAAAACCAGAAGGGTGGAACAGAGCAGATTTTCTGCAAACAGGCTGAGGGCTGAGCTTTGCTTGCTTTGCCCATGGTGGATATATTTGTGCACATGTATGTGCAAGCCAGCAGAAATGCGTATGCTCGCATATATCTTCTCATGCTTTGTGGACGCTGTCATGCACAAAGATAAACCGTTGTACAATAAATCAGGTCTGACACGGGACGTGCAGCTGCCTCAGAAACACCAGTCAGTACCGTTTAGTGCTCCTCTACCCACGAGAGGGAGCTGACAATCCTCCGCCTGAGTCTGACAGCCACAAGGCTGCTAACAAGGGGTTCAGTCTGGCTTCCCCCCCCCCCCCTTTAGATATATCTGACACATGTTTTTCATAAAACTGGGGAAGAGTAGGCAATGTGAGGCAGGTGAAAGCAAACCAGTAAGGACAGAAATTAGGTCTGAACTTTTACACATGGCCTGGAGTTTGGCAATAACTCTTTTTCCTTTTGTAAGATAATGGCCGATTTTTTTGCCCAGTTCCTTGGTGGGGTGTCTCCAGATCAAGGTCTTGCATTAGGGTGAACCCCGAGTCTGTGCTGAAGGTGACAGTTACCATCATGGGGTACTTTGTTGATTGAGTCAGACTCCAAGGTACAGCACAAGTTGTAGCTGGTAATACATAAACCATATTATAGCTCATGTTGCCATATGGGAATCTCAGCAGAGACAGCCATGAAAATCACAGGCTTTTACCGAAGCCTGGAAGCCCTTGTGTCTGTTGATGAGGACAGAGTCTGATAAAACTCAACTCATGGCTCGCCAGGTCTGGCACTATGTGCACTACAGTGGCTTGGGATCAACAACGGCAACAGTTGGCTGGGCTGCTCCGGCCCCGTCTCTGGAGATGCACTCAAAGGCAGGGATAAACTCAGGTTGAAATAGAAGTGGCAGGTAAATGGCCACTGCTCCCATTCCCTGGGCTGAACTAATGTCTTTCCAATGCAGTTGCAGGGCTGTGCATCACTCTGGGACTCCTTTAAATCACAGTACTGCAGTGCAGTTTGGAGTAGGTTGCTGCTTTCTGAGAAAAATGTGAAGCTGGTGAAGTTCACAGCAGTGTCCTGCCGAGCACGCAGAGATCCTGCCTGCCAGCCTGCCTCTGGCAGACAAGATGCATTGCCTCACTCCCTTGACCCACTGGGTTGCCGGACAATGATGATCTTCACACCAGCTTTCAGTCCAGGGAACAGTACTGCAACATGCTCCCTGTCTGGATTAGGCAGATAAAAAAAGGAATGAGCGAGCCTTGCCTGAGGAGCAGCTTGTGGTAACTTTGTCCACTTGGAAATGCAACTGCAAGCATGGGGTCAGGAAACAATGTCCTGGGGCTAAGATTCGGGAGTGAAAAACGTTTTGGAAAACCCTGGAGACTTCTGAAAAAGGCTCAAAGAGCGGCAGCCCAGCAGGCGTGGTGTGAAAACATCCCACGGATGGAAGATTTCTGCTCTTGGAGCCTAAACCTGGCCCTTTTTGGTAGTTACACAAATGCTTTTGCAAGGCTGAGTGCCCCCTTCCCGTTCCGTAGCAGTCTGGATGCTGGGACCTCAAAAAGGCTTGTGCTGCATTTCTTTTTCAAGCAAAATTCCCAGAGCTACTAGGGCTCAGAGAGGTAAGCAGGATCAGCCTTTAAATGAAAAATATACTCGATTTTAAGATGACGAGGGCATCTGGTGATTTTTTTTGTATATAAAGATACAGCCTCACCAGTTCTGCATATAGACATCAGTCAAACTAAAGTGAAAATACCACAAAATAAAAATGTTGTGTTTATAAGACTTGACAAGTGATAGAACACAATAAAGCATATTTCCATTACATATGCTCCCTTAACCTGTCATGAATCACTGCAACAGAAAAGGTATTGTAGCTGTGGCTGCAGCATAGCAGATTGCCATTTAAATTCCCAGCAAATAACTTTGTGATTTAGTGCTCCCCTAGCAGCAGACCACTGTAAATAACACCTAAAAGGCTCAGGAACTCCCATGATGTGTCTCTTAGGCCTTATACCAAAGCTCACTGAAGTCAGGAGAGTTTCCTCATTGATTCGAACAGGCTTTGGTTCAGGCCATTAAAACAGATGCTCATCACAGTAAATCTACTGGTATCAATCTGAGTGTTTTGGGGTAAATCTAAGCAAAACTGGTATCAGGGCCCTTGCATACTCTGCGCTTTGTGAGGGAACAGGAGACTGCAGTTGAACTAGTCTAAGATATGTTTTATTTTCAGAGCCGTAACTGAACCTAATGTAAATGGTGTTTTCTGATGCATTTTTTTCAATTGCAAAGACTGTATTACATTTTGGGCAAGGCAGCGAGCTGCAAATCCAGTGAGAGCAGTAGGCAGAAATTAGTCCCCCTGTTCACAATCCATCAGTTTGGCATTTTCAGCTCAGGACCACTGGTCCCATCTCTTCCTTCCTCGCTTATTTTGGAAGCTGAATAAATAGTTGCTGCCCAGAGGAGAGAGCCCACAGGCTACGGAGACAAAAATGGTCCCCACGAGGGTCCTCACGGTCAAACCCAGTCTACTGCAGACTGAATTATGAAATGTAATCTGAAAACTGTCTTTATCCCTGAGGCAACAAGACTTTGTTTCATGAAAAGAAAATGTATTTTCACCATGAAAGCTAGTTATAGATGGGAGCGAATTCACACAAATGTGTTTATTCAGAGAAATCCTTGCTCACAGTAAGGTGTATTTTCCACTTTCAGCCAGGCGTAGCAACAGGAAAACAGAGCCAAGGCACTCTGAATTGTCTTGCAGACAGTTATGACTCTGTTGAGGAGTTTATATTAAACAAATTCTGGTAAAGTTAAGAAACTTTCTGTATTTAACAGAGCCCGTTTGCCTGTTCCCTCATTATTTAATGATTCCTGGGCATTACTGGTCATTCTTCAGTTGTAAATTATCTATGCCACATAATTAGCTTAACTAAATACTTGTCAGGGTTTTAACTGAGCGTTCATTTTGTGCTTGCTCTTCAGCGTGTCTGCTGGGCCCCTGAGACCTCTCACAGTGATGTCAAATGTATTCCCATTGATTTAACTACTCCTCCAAGTGTTTACTCAACAAGATAACAACTGTCTTGCCAAAAAAGTTTCTGAGCAACATTTAAACTCAACCCACCAGGGAAACAAAAACCAGTGCTCGTTAAAAAGGCTTTGCAGATTCCACCCTCTCACCTGTTCCCCCCACCTCTCCATATACGCCCTTTGCTGTCTTGGGAATGTCAGAAATACAGAACTATGTGCACATCCTCACTAATAGCACATTTCTTTACAACACCTGCCTCCAGAGCTGCATTACAGGCACTTCTATATCAAATTTTGTACGGAGCTTTGGCTATCCTTGGAGGTTGAACAAAAATAATAAAATACTTGAATTTAGGCAGAGCATCCTGAAAAGGGGTAACCTGTATTAGCACACAGGTCAAGCTGAAGTTTTAGAATGACCCATGCAGTTCTCATTCTGACAAGCTCCTAGATGGTTTTACCAAAAACCAAACAAGACGGCATCTATACGGAGTTTAAGGAACGTTTCAGCTGGTGGGGAGCCACCTCCACTGAGCTAAGACCACTGTATTCATCTTCATACAGTAGATTTGAAAATAATCTTCTTCACAACTGGAAAATTGTTCCTTGTCTCTCTCTGTTTACCAGCATAGTTTGTCACCACTTGCATAACAAGTTTTCAGGATGAATCATGGACAAACTATACAGGGTCTCTTAAATCTCACTTTTCCTCCAAATAACACAGTAAAATATAATTGTTGTTTTTATGAATAGACCAACAGACAGTTTACATCCACAAAATACTCAATATAGCACAAAGACACTGAAAAACAAGATTTTACCAATTATGATAAAATTCTGTATAATCAGCAGTTGTGGTTTAAAATCAACACTGCAAAAGTCAGAGTATTTTCTCTTGGTTATTTCAGCAAGTCAGACCCAAATACAAAGGTCTTCTGGAGTGAATGGAAAAGGTTGCATCTTCAAAAGGAAGTGGTTAATTGAAAGCCATCAAGCAGACCCAGTGGCCCATTAAGTGCTCTTCCATGGCAGCAGCTCTCCAAGAAGTAACAACAAGGGTTTATAGCTGATATGATGTATAATGGTTTGAACTGATTTCCAGTTCAAAGCATGACTAAAGCACGAAGATAACAGCGCTTACTCTCAAGCAGTGTGATATCAAGATGGTTTACCTCAGGCAGGGGTGCAAGTTGAAGTCATAGTCCTTGGCAAGAGCTCTCACCGGTGTGGTTTCAAGGGGCATTTTGTGCTTTAAAGAGAAGTAGACTGGTCCCTCTCTCTTTCTGTAAAATTTGGCTATGTTTCATCAGTATTTTGGTTTGGAGCAGTTGTGCAGTTCTGAACTAACCCCCATCACTCCCTTTATCACAGAGTTCACAGAGTTTATTCAGTTTATGAAGCAGTCTTAGTGCACCAGATTCTTTTTGTGGGAGACAAACCACAAACCTCTGCTGTAGCAGACCCCAGATGTTCTTCTACAGGGACGTGAGGGTCCCAGACTACATCCTCTGGACATTGCTTCAATCCACATGCCCAATAGGGCCTTTCTGTACAGAAGACCAGACTACATATAAATGGAAATAACCCCCGTGAACCACATCATGTGTGGGTATAAGGACCTCAGCAGCAACCCCTTGGAGATACCCATCCAGTCCTTTCCTGTGAAGTTGCATGCTATTATAAAAACTGTCTTGTAGATGCTCAGTTAAAAGTTTTGTCCCTTTACAGAGGGACAGAGTTAGAGACTAATGTGAGCAAGGCTTAAGGTCTGTCTCTGTCCTCAGCGCTTTCTTCTGTTAGAGGTTTTACTTTTATTATATTTCTGGCTCCTGTGAATCCAGTTCTTAGGTGCCTACAAGTCCATGTGCATCAGTTAGGCCAGAAGTCTGACCTCCCTGAGGCAGCAAAAGCACCTAATGATCATCTGCTATAATGCCATATGACTTTTCTGTGAATCTAGCCCACCATCCGTGTTACTGCATTGTTCATAGCTGAGCACAGTGGTGGCACAGGGTGGCCGGGCACTTTAATTTCTTGCATCCAGGTGACAGATACTAGTGATTAGCTGGTTACTTCTCAGGGCTCTAATGATTTCAGTTCCAGCATCAGCATTAGAAAATCTAGCTGGTGGGAGCAGGCTGGGTCTGGGACAGTGCAATGAGAAAGCAACTGTAAAAGCAAATTTTCCTGAGGAGAAGGATTAGTCTAGGGCTTAGGTGATGATATTTGAATTAGCTTTTCTCTTTAACAAATAACCCTCAAAGGGAATGCTTTTTGGCTCTATATTGAACACTCAGTTGGCTTCGAACTACAAGGGATCCCATCAAATCCCAGTTTATTTGCACTCTTTTCTGATGGGGTACAGTCTTTTGTCTTTATGTATGCTGGCCGTATAACCCATGCGTTACCTTTGAAACTTCATAACTTGTTGTGTAACTTCTTTTTCTTTTTATCCTGACCTAGCTTGCTTTTAAAACCACCTGTGTCTTTTCACCCGAGGTGAGGCTTTGCAGCCAGCCTACATTATGTAAACATGTATTGTAACATCCCCAAACCTGCAGTTAGTCAACAAAAGATCAAACGGACCAACACACTTTCATGGTAGCCATCAAAGTCACTCAGACTTTCTCAGCAAAAGCTGCCAGCTTGCATTTTTTTTTGTCCAATGGAAAAGATAAGGCTATTTGTCTTTCTTTCACAGTTACAAATAAATAAGGAAAAGGACAGTAGTTTAAAATGATATCTTAATCAAATCTGTTCATCTTGGAGTTTATATTTCAAGCCTTTACCTGCATTCCAGACTGAAGTCAAATGTCAAACTTTCTCCCTTTATCTTCTTTCCTTGAGTCAAGAGAAGATCTGTATCTTTACAGAATGAAACAACTGTTTTCCTTAAAATGTTTCAATAGGCCTTGATTTTGTAAAACAAGCCACTTCTCTGGCAGGTGCTTTGATTTCAGGGAATTAAAGTAATTGCCACAAAAGGCCTGACAAACCTCACAGCTGCTGGAGTAAAAGGAGAAGGATCAACTGAGCTGCACGGATGTACACAGCATGTCTGGGCAGGAGAAGAGGTGGACAGGAATGGTTTTTTGCTATTGACTTCTTTAATATATATCTTTTCTTAATATTTAATCCAGTATGGTCCTAAGTGGATATTCAAGGTATCATCTGCTTTCACCTCTTCCCTAAATCAACTTTACCAACTGGACTAGTTGTGGGTGTCCAGAGAAGAACAAAAAGCACAGTCAGAGCTGTAGAAAAGCAGACTGCTGAAGAAAGTGCAGAAATAGGATTTGTTTAGTCTTCACACAAGAAGATTGAAATGAAGCAGTGTAGACTCACGAAGTAGCTGCAGAGGATAAAAAGACAAACACTTCTTCATGTCCACTGATGATAGGGCAAGGAGTAATAGGTTTCACCAGCACTAAGAAAACTTCAGGTTAGCTATCAGGGGAGACTTTCTTGTGATGCGATTAATTTTGTGCTAGAGGATCTTGTCCAAGAATCTGTGAAACCACCACCACTGGAGGGTCTCATAAACAGCTGAGGCAGGAATGATTTAAGTGTCCATGAGAAAAACTGATCCTGCCTTAGAGGAACGGTCTGTAGGATAAAATACTTCTTTGAAATCTCTTCCAACATTATCTCCCAAGACCTCCTTTTATTTTCTCAAAAAGCCTCGGATTAAGACAGCACTCATGGCTCAGAGTTGATTCAAAGTTTAGAGTTGTTCATCCCTTAGCCAAGATTTTGGCTTTCACTGCTTTCTCCCTTCTCATCTTTCAGCTCACTCAGGGTAAAGTGAAAACTGAAATCCAAGCATGGTACCGGCACTGGGAGCACCCTCAGCTAGCATAGTCCTCACAGGCAGCCAATCCCTTACTGTTAATATCATGTTCTTGCAGAGTTTTTTCACCTGCTACTAGCTCCCACTATGTTTAATCTGAATCCTACCCCCCTCTCTTTCGTGTTCTGGTTATACCTCCTCAGGGACAAGAACTGAGCACCCCAGTGTGTGTGTACAACAGCTAACTCGTTTTGGATGCTAAGCTCAGAAATGACGTCATGGACAGAAGTTGTTAAGCAGATGTTGGTTTGTGCACTTGTGAGGAATGATTCTCTGTGTTTCAAGAAGCCACAGGGCCACCAAGCATCTGCATTTCCCCCCACAAATCTGCTTTTCCCACCCAGAAGTTTTGTCTGCATAGATTTTAAGCACTTTAATGTGCTTCTCCAGAATTTCCACCCATCTCATAGTTTGAGCAGGGACAGAGGCCCAGTCATAGCTATTGCTCTGCAGAACAAGGGCAAAGCTCAAGGGGAAGGAGAGACAGGCTGCTCAGGTGCCACCCTGTGCTGTTAGACCTGCTCCTCTTCCCTTCTGCTCACCTACGTAACCAAGCCTGGAGCAGAAAGGACAGGCTGTCTCTTACCTTCCTTGCATCTCCTTGCAGGTAAGGAAATTATTCTTACCATCTGCTCAAAAGAGGTTATTATCCCGCTGTATTTAGCATTGGTGCAACCTCACCTTGAGTACAGTGTGCGGTTCTGGGCCCCACAATTTAAGAAGGATGTTCATGGACTTGGATGCATCCAGAGGAGAGCAACAAATCTGGTGAAAGGGCTGGAAGGAATGTCCTATGAGAAGTGGCTAAGGACTTTGGGTTTGTCTAGTTTGGAGAAAAGGAGGCTGAGAGGCAACTTCATTGCTCTCTAAAGCTTCTTGAGGAGGGAGGTGCTGTTATTTTCTCCCTGGTATCCAGTGATAGGACACGTGGGAACATTTCAAAGCTGCACCAGGGGAGGATTAGACTGGACGTTAGGAAACATTTCTTTACTGAGAGGGTGGTCAAACCCTGGAACAAGCTTCCTAGAGAGGTGGTGGATGCCCCAAGCCTGTCAGTGTTTAAGAGGCATTTGGACAATGCCCTTAACAATAGGCTTTAATTTTTCGTCATCCCTGAAGTGTTCAGGCAGTTGGACTAGATGATCATTGTAGGTCCCTTCCAACTGAAATATTCTATTCTATTCTATTCTATTCTATTCTATTCTATTCTATTCTATGTAAAACTGGATCACTATTTACATGCAGACAGATAGTACGTATTCTTGGGGAATAAATACAAAGACACATTTTTCTCCCTGTAATTGTGAGTACAACTAACAAAAGAACATGTCAGACACAGAGAAATAAGTTTCCACTGCTAAAGTGCAGCCAGGAAGAGGTTAGAAAAATATTTTGATGCCTATGAAATCATCTGAAAAGAATATTTCATTAATGTAAAGGGCTTTTCTTTCTCTTCTCGTTTAATACCTTTGAATATATTTTTAACTGGATTTCTTCTGACTTCGTATTTAAGTTATTTGCTTCTCTATAGAGAACTTCACTAGTGTTAAACCTGGGCCAGCCCTGTGCTGCTGGATGTGAAGGTGCTCAGAAATCACACAACAAAGCCTAGTGCCAGCCTCATGGAAAGGGAGGACGAATTAATCATTTTGTATGTATATAATTGTGGCTTCTGGGTATAAATCCAGAATTTTTCAGTAAATTCTACTGGAGATTATTTTGTATTCCTACACTTCAGTTTCAAAATCACATCACGGGCTCCCACTCTGTACTCTCCTTCCCTTAGAGTGTTCCTCGCAGCGGGAATGCCCAGAACCCTCCTTTGCAGATGCATTTTTTCCAACCATCTTGCAGAAAATATTCTTGCAATGCTGCATTATGTGTAAAATATATGAAGTACTAAACATTTAGAAAGGCCCGATACAGTCAGACAGTCCAGAGATACCAGCCAGTTTGAAGCTGAATGATTTTCAGAGAACAGTGTTAGCTTCATGTCCTTGCATAGGTGGCAAGGTCAGTTCTGAACCTGCAGGAACTGCAGCGATTGTGCCTTTGGAGGACAACCCAAAGGACCAGGAATTGCAGTGGTGGTACCTTCGGAGGACAATCCAAAGGACAATTTAGAGTTGTGGATTCCTCTAGTCTTCATGATCTTAACTGTCGTTAACATGGAAACAACCCAATTGCTTCTTTGTTTTCTCTCCCTGTCTTTGCTATACATATTTGGACACTCCAGCTGGTACCATTCGCTTCCAAATTTACCACCATTCTCTCCTTCCTCTCCTTTCTTCATGGCCCAGTTTGCTGCTCCCTTCACCTCCTTGTGTCTCTCTTTTCTGTTGCTTCTGTATCTAAAGCATCCTGCCAGTGTCTCTATTTACATCTCTACCTTATTCAAGTCCCTTTTAACAAGTTATTCCTTTCAAAATGCCCAGGAAGAGAAACTAATAATGGTCCAAAAGATCACCATGAAGTCATTCACCTCTTTGACGCTGCATCCTGTCTCTCCTGTGTTCTGTCCTTCACAGTGTGGGCTGCCTTTCCCCTTTCTCAGTCCTGCCCAATGCCAAGAAACTCCACAAGTAATTAGTGGAAGAGACTTGGTTTGGAGAATGAGGCACTGACCTTGCTCTGCTTTCGGCCGTGCCATTCAGCTGCTAAATGACCTTGAATAACTATTTTAACCTTGTCTGTCCCAATCTGTCTCATCCTGTGACTTTTTCCAACAAAACGTGTAAGCTCCTGGGATCTTGTTATGTGCTTTTAAAGGCTCTTGAACGAAAAGCCCCCATTTTCCCATTGGCTGGCTCAGCTGGGACTTATTCCCTGTAACCACACATTTACACCGTGAATACCTACATTTGAGCTATTCGCTAAAGTTTCCTAGACAGTCAGAGGGGAAACAATAGGCAGTTTAAGGTTGAGATTCACCTCAGCAAAAGTGGGATTCACCTTTGGGATGAAATGAGTTGCTCCATCAGAATGTGTGCATGTTGAAAATAGTCCCCCAAACACTAACTTATTCCAATTCTTTGGTGAATTTAGCTGAAATATCTAAATTATATTGGGCCAACTAGATTGCATTTTTTAATAAAGAAACAATTCCATTACAAAAAATTACCTAGATCTTTTGGGAAATAATAAATCTAAGTTTTTTCAGAATTTTCATTGCAAATGGATTCCTGACCTTCTGCTTCACAAGTAAGTTTTCTCACAGCTCCTGAAGAGTTACAACCGTGCACAATGCATGTAGGCACACAGGTACCAACCACCCAGCACACCTGACCCACCTCACAGATCCCATGTTGGTTTTATGTAAGCAGAAAGCATGAGCCCCTTAACATCTCAAAAACTACATCAGCACATAAACGTGGATGTAACACCACAAAAATAAGATGTGACAAAGACACTTTTCCTGCCTTAAATAGATCTTCCGTGAAATGTCATCTGCTGAAGAGCTCCTGGGAAGGAATATTCTGTTTTCCTACCCAAAGGAAGACGTTTTGAGAACAACAGACCTTTTGCAAGGCAACTAGATGGAAAGGTCATGTCACTCACCAAATATGCAGAAATGGAAGAGCTGAATAAATGACTAGCATGAACATTACACCTATCACTGCTAATCAACATCACCTCATACAGCTGAAACGGCAGTAGAATATTTGAGTGTCTTTGAAAAAGCTAAATAACAGAATGAAGTTTTGAAAAAAAGTCAAAGTTTTGCCAAAACCTATTACAGGCACTCTACAAAGGGGTGTCTGTGAGCAACTGGGAGGGAAACAATAATAATAAACTGGAGGAATAGCTTTCATAGGATAATAAATGAATTGCAAATAGCCCACGTCGGGCACACTAATGCTAAAACAGAAAACTGTTCCAAAACAGAAATAAAATGAGATTGTGACTGGGACAAATAGCGTCCTCATCCTTAGAAAAGGAGAGACACTTTCCTGAGTAAAGGATTCATTTATAAAAAAAAAAAAAAAAGAAATCTTTGGAGTTCAGGTGCCTTTTTATGTGCCAAAGTAAAACAAAAAAAATACGTATACACCCATTCAACCACCCCAAAATCCCAAGTACCTAGAGACATTACTACACAGAGTATGGGGCATGCAATGTCCAGTCAGAGACATTTTAGAATCCACCTGAAACTGGATTAGGCACAACTATGACAATGGATCTAGCCCTAGAAGAAAACCTTCCTCAAGGAGAAAATTCAGGGAATTCATTCAGCTGTTAGTCACAGTTATTGAAAATGCCTGTGCCAGCTGTATGAGGCTGGAGAAGTCATCCTAGACAGTGAAAAACGGAGATGGACACAGATCCTGTGAAGGAGACAGAGGAGTTAGTACCTTCCTGTGAGTCTCATCCTCCCAGTGCTCCTCAGGAAGGGCTGGTAAAATGTGGAGGCTTAATTATTTCAGCTCGTGTGAGTTTGATACTCCAGAGGAATACTGGAGTGGTTTGTAATTCTGAAAACTGGAAATTGCTCAGCAATAACCTGAGTTAGTTTGAAGCCAGGAATCCACCTCTGTATACAGCAGCTGGAGATGTAAAGAGGAGATATAACTACTCAACTGGACGGAAAGCTTCATCAGTCCCCACATCCCTCCGATCCCATGCCACTGCATTGACCTGTAGATCATTGCTAAGGAAAGAGAGGTTTGTGTGTTTTTAATAACTCTGTTGAGACCAGCACAGTATAACTATGTAATGTGAACACCTGGTAACTGAGGACAGAATGGAGGCTAATCATCTCATTTTGAATGGGACACCAGCCCAAATACCATTTGCATTTATTATCAGGCTCGGCTGGATTTTAGCTGGGCTTGGAAAAGAAAATTGTGTCTTTCAACAAGCCCCTTGAGCCATCGTGTTCAAGGAAGCAACAGCACTGAGACATCACAGTAAGGTAATGGAAAAACGTCGTCGTCTTTCTTGGAGTACATGTCTAATGTTTAGATCTATCTTTCTTTGGTGGTAACATTGTGCAGGCCTATCGGAAACAAAAGGTATGTGCAGGTGCTCAGAGACAACTCAGGAGCAGGCGCAGATGAACCCAAACTCTGATCCTCCAGCCTTCTTTGACGTAGAGCAGTGACAACCTGCATCTTCAGAAACTCGCATTGACATGTCCTCAAAGAGGATCAGCAGCAGTCTTGGAACCTCTTGGGAGTCCTAATACCTATGGCAAAGCCTCTTACAACTGAATAGGACTAAAAAAAAAGAAAATATTCCTTAGAAATTAGTCTGCAAAACAACACAATGTCATAGAAAACAAAAGCCTTTCTACAGGAAAGCTAATAATTCTGCATTGAGGATGTAATTCTGTACTAAACTCCCCAGAAGGATTTAACCAATGGTTCAAAGGTAAACAGTTTGCACTGCTTGGGTTAGTAAATAATATTCTGCTGCAACACCAGTGCTTGTGTCTGACTTCTGTAAAATTACTGCTTATTTCTTTCCTTTTGGTGAAAGAGCAGTTCTGATGGTGGTCGGTAAAGGAAAGGGATGCTTGAGAAACAGGAGTAAGAGGGTGGCTTTGTAGGGAAGATTAATTTAGACAATTTGGTATCTGTTACAAGCTGAAGTCAGACAGTGTCTGCATGCAAATGTGGGCAGGTATTGAAAGGGAACCTCACGCCATGAGAGGATTCTTTTTCTTCATTAGCATTTGCAAACTAAGTGACATAAATATGGGATCTGATGACTGGAAACACACTGGACATGTCATGAGGCTCTCAGGGCTCTGTGTCAGCACCATGTGCTACTATCATGTTCAGGTGCTCTCTTCATCCAATTGACTTGGAGGATTTATTACCATTGTGGAAAGGGTCTGTAATCTCACATCGGTAGGACATGGCTGCCTGCTGTTGCACACAAGGAAAACCTTTGTCCTTTAATTCCTTGTCCCTTGAGCAAATGACTGCACTCAGGGGAAGATAATAAGGATATTCTCAGGTGCCCTAAATTCTTTGCCACGCTGTCTATGGCTGGAAAGCAAGGAAAATAGAAAGAGGGTGTGACTCAGAAAATGACAGTGCATGCCCCAAGCCTGTCAGTGTTTAAGAGGCATTTAGACAATGCCCTTAACAACACGCTTTAACTTTTGGTCAGCCCTGAATTGGTCAGGCAGTTGGACTAGATGATCATTGTAGGTCCCTTCCAACTGAAATATTCTATTTTATGCTATGCTACGCTACGCTACGCTATGCTATGTTATTCTATGATAAGGGATGGAGGGTGTATTCCAAGAAGAGGGGTCCGTTGTCTTTGCCTCCAGATCATGTCAGGAAAACAAGTCACAAATTGTTCAGAGAGGATGACAGTAGCAATTACCTATTTAAAATAATTTCTGCCATGCTCCATGACCACTGTGTGTGTGAGAAGGGATGGGAGCAAGGGAGGAAGGCAGTGGATGGCCTTGTGCCAGGGCAGGTGATTTTGAGCAGCTTCCAGATGGCACTGGTGCAGTATGTTTTATCTGTCTCATGAAGAAAGTGAATCTGTCATTCAAGTCATTCAGACAGGGTTTCTTTTCACTCTCCTGGAAGTGTTTGACTTTACCTGGTGGTTTTCTTACTGTTACTCATGAAATAAAGATTTTTATCTATTACAGTGGAATAGCCAGAACTTCTTTATTGTCAGTTCTGTTGAAACAGGAGGCCAGTGATGACTGGCAGAGCTGGCAGCCTGTGCAGGCTGACGTGAAAAGTAATTTGCTGATCCCTGTCATTCAGGTAAGGACAAAAGACCAGGTCCAGCTCTGGGGGAAGGGTATGGCTTCAACGAGGGTCCGCAATTTAGCAAGAGCCAAAGCAGCAGAGGGGTAGGGGTGGGGAGATATTTCTGAAGTGGGGATTATGGAAATAGCATCTAAAAGATGAAGCAGGGATAGCAGGTAGCTGAAAAGACATTTGTGAGATTTTTTGCAAAAGGAAGGGACAGAAAATCTGTGCTACAAGAGCAAGTATAAAAAATCTTCCCACCACTCTCATCTAGACCTATTATTGCAGAGAAAAAAAGGGAGATATTTTGGGTACAGCTTTAAAACAGGCAATCATTTGCTTGAAATTACACAAAAAAGCTGGTTTTAATTTCCCTGTTGAAGTACTTTCTTTTGCTTCATGTCAGTAAGTGGCCAGAACAAGATGGCTCAGAAGAACAGTAGGAAGCTTTGTAATGTATGATTGCAGAAAGGAGTTAGCAGGGACAGTAATCTGTATGTCTTTAGACCTAATATTAATTCCTTTTAGCCTACCAGTGGAATTGGAATACACCGTTAGTAAGCATTACATGCCATAACCTAATTACAGTACTTACATACAAGAAATATTGTTATAATGCAGCAGCCCCTGCCTTGGCCTCCTCATGCACAAATACATGAGACAATACACTTCCCACGAGTCTTTCAACATGCCAGACAAATGTTTTTTCCAGAGAAAAGACAAAAAAGGAAATTTGATGAAGGCTGGGGCAGGGGAGACAAGAGGAAGGAGGCAGAATGGGGAGTGATAAAATGGTGAGTACAGAAAAGCACTGGCTGTACAGACAGGTTAGCCGAGCTGTGGCATCTCCTTTTTTGCAGCACACGGTAGTGTTTGGTCACTTGAAGGATGAGAATAACCAGCACAGGGACCTCTTCCTGCGTCTCCCACCCTGCAGACACCATCACTGCTGCGTTGGACCATGACAGCAGCAGATGAACAAGATATTACTGATATTACTGCATTTAAAAGATGAGTTCAAACGAAGCTGCTAAAAAGCATTTTAATATTTTTTTTTTAATTTTTAAATCTCAAAATATTCCTTGAGGGCAGTTCCTCAGCAGGAGCTGAAGGAAAATAGGCTGGTTATGGTTTAATGGACTAGTCCCAGAGAGCTTTTCATAAAATGGTTACAATATTATAAACGAGAAATATTATAAGAATAGCTAAAATGGGAATTTACACAAAGTGTGGTGCCTTTTATTTGCATATGACCTCAATGATTATGTGCAAGATTTGGCCCTCCTCACAATAAGTGCCACATTCTGGTTAGAGAAATATGATGCCTTTGTTTTGGCAGAAAATAAATCTCTTAAGGTAATCAAAAATTCATGTAACGTATTCTAAAAATATCCCCTCCAAAACTGCCTGTGCCAGACAAAACAGAAGAAAATATTTGCCTTTGACAGGGATATTGATCTATAAAATGTTTCTTTTCTTCTCCCTCCTTTGCCCTCTTGATTTTCTTCCAAGCTCCACTCTTCTGGTGCTTTCAATGGAGCAAGGGTTGCTTCTGGGAAGGAACATCTTGAAACACAACTTTGCCAGCTATCCCCTGACTTTTATTTACACTGAGGCCCTTTGCACTGTTCTGGCAATTTAGAGAGGGATTACATCCATTTTTAGCTCTTTAGACTTCCCCCAGCATGTATAAGGACCTTTGTATGAACAAGGACTTAATATGCACGTTATTGCAAAGTCGCTTTGGATGCCCTCTCCCCTGCATAGAAATAAATGGAAGTGAACCTGGAAAAAATGTTTCACTTCCTATGAAAGTCAATCCACCTAGAAAGGAATCCTCATAAAGAGGAATACTGCTTGAGGCAGGGATTTCTCTGAATAAAGTAAGTGTCTAGGTGCTCAGGAGGTGGATTTCCTATTCATTGGTGTACACTAGCGGCTTTATAATGCTACAGTGACGCAAAGCACCTATGCTAGCTTAAAAATACAAGGTTTAGGATCACTGGAACAGCAGTGCAAAGCAGCTGGGCTAGACCAGCGTATCTGGCTCTTGCTGTACTGGTTGTGGAAGCTAATTTAGACCAGCTGTGGTTTCCTTACGTTAGTCATTGCTCACCTCTCATATCTTTTTAAGCTGGAGTGAGAAGAAATTGCACCACTATATTCTTCCACGATCAGGATTTTGTTTAATGCTCACTTTTCTTCAAAGGCCCAACAGTGTCAAAAAGAAAAAAAATCTGCAGCGGTCTGGCTGATGTGATTACAAAACAGAGGGGGTTTTTTTGGGTGGAGTGAGGTAGTTTCTTGTTTAGCAGAAAACAGCAAGTCACCGAGGGGATGGCATTTCCAAATGACAAATATCCCACCTGTCTCTTTGACCTGGCACCCTGTCATACCAGAAGAGTGATGGATTAAACCTTTTATACAGTTGAGTGGTGTTTCTGAGTCTCATTTTTCTGCCAAGGGCTGTATTTCCCCATTAGCAAATGTTTTTATTTCAGGCAGACTACAATGCTTTGTTTGTGTTTGTTTGGCAATCCATGGTTATGCCTGGTCAAAGAAAGGTGGAGACACAGCCCATCCCTTATGTGGCTGTCTTTTAATGGCCCTGAAATGCTGCTGGTGGGCAGCTGTTCCTTCTGCTCCCATGCGGTACTTCAGGCAGACCATTACTGAGATAAACCAATATAACCTATTAAACGTAAGCTAACATATGGCTTCTGAGGGACAAAATCAGATACAAAAGAGATTAAATATGGAATCTACTTGCACAGACTGATAAATTCTGTTTGTAAGGAGAAACAACATAGAGGCTTACTCTGAACTCAGTCAATCATTTCAAAATGCAGTCAATAAAACCAGTGTATAATAGCTGCTGGTAACCACAACCATGTGTCAAATGAACCATCATATTTTCTAGGAAAGAGGATGTAAGAAAGCCTAGTTATTGGATCATTTTTTTTCCTGGAATACTATATGTCTAAAATAGCAGCTTAACAAAACACCACAAAGATCAAGAGACATTTGCTGTCAAAGACCAAAGAAAGCACAGTGTTCCTACACTGAGGGGCCTTCGAGCTCTGAAGGAGCACTGAAAATGGTCTTTCAGCTTCTCCGTCTCTCCTTTCTGGTCTATTTTTTATCTGTAGCTATTTGTAGTTATTTGCAGAACTAAATCCTTCTTTCTCCTAATTCTCAATTCATATATTCACATGGAATAAGCTGAACATCTGTTCAAGACCCATGACAGAAATTGGCATTCAGAAATCTGAAAAGATACATCCATACCTTTGTGCATACATGTAAGTACATGGAGGGTAGCCAGCTACTCTGGCAGCAGTTTCAGGCTAAGGATTTCAGCCTTAGTATTCAAAGTCCTTCAGGTCTTCACATTTTGTGACAGGGCTTATTGTTTCCAGTGGCCTCTAAGAAATGCTGCAGTGTTCCTGGCCCTTCTTTCCCTGCAGCCCTCAGAGATGACAGGTCAGCTCCCTAATTACTAGTATTTTGGAGCCAAATAGTAAGGGAATCATATCTCATCCCTGACCTCTTATAACCCTTTGGACAGTTCTTTGTGGTTTTTATTCAGTGCACAACTTTCAAGAAAACTCAATGAAAAGATGAGTGGGTCACCTGCACCCTGTAACCTGCCACCTTCTCAATGCAAGACCAAGCCTGGGATCCAAGATCAGGGCTATGCACAGCCCCATGAGGTGCCAGTTAGTTGGAGTCACATCATTCAGAGACGCATCTCTGCTAGAGTCAGGCTTTGGGCTCTTGACGAACAAAAGAAACACTTCCATCTCCTTCTCGAAATCTGGAAGCAGCCTGTGCTGTTGACAACACATCGGCATAATTTTTGCCATGGGCATTTAGTGGGCTGTTGGATATCGTGACAGCATAATCTGCCAAAGAGCTTTGAAATGTAGACCCAAGACTCTGTTGATCGCACCTAGACCTGAGATCACTGAAACATCTGAATCTGGTTGAGTTCCCACCTTTTCCTCATCAGAAGGAAAGTACTGCAAATTCCTCCTGTGAAGAAAAGGGGAAGCTATCGCGGCTGCTTGTGAAAATCAGTCATGGAAGAAGGGATGGGAATTCATGAGTAGTAAGAGTGATTATATATTGTCCCATTACAATGTGTTTCTCTCTGGGGGAAAACACCCGGCATGCCATTGTTTTGTGCAACACACATTCAGTAAGACAGTTAAACTGCTTTCAGGGAATGAAAGGAAATAATATCCTGCCTGAGGAAAGCATGAGGTCTTTCCTGAAGATACCATAGTTTTTCCTTAAGCTGTGTGTCCAAATCAAATAATTTGCAACTTCCATTGCAAAAGCAGGAAGGAATCGGATATAAGAATCACTCACTGCATGGAAATAAGAGGTTTTGCACAGCTTGGTTGAGTTCCCTCCTCCACTCCCTTCTCCTGCCAGATCCTCCTGAAAAGAGCTAAAACAATAATCTCATGAGACTATCTATTACTGACAGCTCATTATACTAATTTGAACGTGATTCTTGCTTCCAGTTTAAAACTGGAGATGGTTTTGCCATTCATGAACGATTTCATATTTGTTATAAAAACATATCTCTGTGGGACTGTGTCATTTCAGTAACAAACTACCTTTCACCAACACTATTGGTCCCTTTCATATTATAGTTAGAATCACTCTCTAATTTCATTTTAAAAGATAGGAAAATTTCACAGAGTATTTAGAAGCTCCCTTATGTTGAGTTGCTCTTGACTTCTTGCTTAGAAGATGGGTCAAACAGTACGATGGGACAGAATTACATCTGACAGACTGACCTTCACGTCTCCAGGGCCAGTGTTAATAAATCAGTGGAATAGATTCTCATTAGATATTTTGTTACTTTCTACCTTTATTATTGAGGTAATATTTTTCTATAAATTTGCTGAAACACAGCCATGTTCAAAACTCTTCTTTCAGAGGTCTGCCAATTTATATGTAGTTTGTGATCTGTAATTGTAAAGTAGTCATCTTTTTCCTTTGGAGATACAAGTATTTTGTAGTAGAATTTTGCATGACTGTGTAAGATCTTGTACATGCATGCCCAGAAGCACATACTGTTGCATGATTTGCCTTTGAATGGAAATTTCCCATAAATATAAATTAAACTATTCCACACAAGTGAATACAGTACAAATACAATTACATCAATGTTTCTTACATATTTTGGCAAATTAGTAGGATCTGGTTATCAAATTTATGATGTTCTGCTCCCGTAATAAATAATCTGTGAACCCATTAAAACTGCGTTTCTCATATGTCATTAACTACAATATACCCAGCACATGTGCAAGCATAATCTCCTTTCTAAAGCCAGATACTGTATATCAAACTTCAGGGTTTCCTACGTGGCCTGTTTGTAATATTCTTGGAACCGAGGCTATATATGTTTGCTATATATTTGAGGCCTATAAAAGATTGGGTTCATTTCTCCAAATGTCAAATAAGTTTTCCACTCAACAGATTCATCTGAGTTTTCATTCAGTACCTCCCATCATCAGATCCAAGCCTTAATCTGCTAATTACCAGCAAAAAGCAACACTTCCGTTTTTAACTTGCTCAAAATTACAGGTAGAAAAAATACTTTCTGCTAATATAACATCTTCCAGCTCCAGCCTCAAGTCACAAATGCCAGACTACTTCTATTCTCCTCTACCTTTATATCTATCCATTTTACAGCCACTAGCAGGTAGTTTTATTTTCTTAGCATCCTGCAGCAATTAATCTTCTGACAATTTTATAACTTTTAGCTCCAGAATAACCCTGCCTCCCCCATAAAAAAGTAAAACCACCTTGACAGTGTTAAGCTGTTTAACAGGTTAAATAATTTGCTCATAGTTGCACTGAAGCTCTGCGCTTAAGGCATCTTGCAGGAGCGCCAGTGCGGTGCCAGTGCAGTACTGAATGCCACCCTTCCTTTGAGCAATAAATACTAATGTTTTTGCAAATACCCATGAATTCTACCTGAGAACGCTGTTGATCTTGCCGCCAGCAGCACCACTTCTCAACCGCAAAAGAAGCAAATTGCAGTTTGCATAAAAGCTGGTAATTGTCACCACTCTGCGTTACTGCAGAGCAGCAAAAGTTGCACTCAGTCCTCCAAATATTCATCTCTCCCTCTCTCCCACATTTGTTTGTGAGTTTTCATTTGTGAGAACTTTTTTACCCAGTTCTGTTTCTGACAAAGCTGAGAGAAGCGGCAGTGGTATTACAGCCATCTAGCGTACTGTTTACTAAATAATGCTTCCTTACATCCCACCGACTGTTTGCTTTGGAGGGAAACAAACGTTCTTACAAATACAACAGATGACATATGAAATGATAAAAGTGCCTATTGGGTAAATGAAAGATCTTCTTTATTCTCAAAAACATCCAGCTTTACAAGTGTAGTGTGGAGTGCTGTACTATGCCAGATACATTTGGAAACCATCCCAACTATCACTTTGAAACTCTGCCTATTTAAAAGTTTTGGCAACTTTAATCACAGGCACAAAAGCTTCAGCAAAATTGCTGTTTTAATGAGGCCAGCTCTGCCAGGAAGCAACACAGCAACCAATGCCATCTGTTTGCATCTACCCACATTTAATCTATTAATGTGAGCCAAACTTACAGTCATCAGTATTGTTTTACTGGTATCATTATCTGGCCTAAAAATAAGCTATGGGTCTTATTCATTGCTGAAGTAACTGAAATCAGCACTGTTACACCAGATATAAGTTTGATCCAATGCTTTTTTGGCCAGAAAAGAAAACAGGAAAATTTCAGCTCCATATGCCATGAATGTAAGTGAGCCTCAGCGAAGGAAACAAATACTTTTTTTCGCATACGCATTACAAGCTGAGAACTAACTACGCTTGTGGGTCACAGTGACTGTATCCTGAATCTCTGTGGAGCTAAAATACGTGGAATAAAAACAAGTTAAAAAGATATTACCATGTTCCTGCACTACTATCAAGTTTCTATTCAACGATCCAACGTGCAGTAGATAAATAAATCCAACTGGCTTTTTTTCTATGCAAGCCCTAGGTCCCTCAAGATTCTTTTTCCATATATTTTCCACTGTTATAAAACCCTTGGACAATTGCAATGATAAAACATGAATATGGACATTAGTGGTTTCCTTACACTTCAGTGCAAAACTTAAAACCATGAGTTGATTTGACACTCCAAAGAAAGACGCTGCTGAGAAATGTCAGCTTGCATTTCGTGATGTCTCTGTCTACATGTTAAGAATGGAGTAACCAGGGTTGAGCGTGAACTGCAGGAACCTGGAGCAATTCTTGGACTCTAATTCTGAATATGAGCTCTAGTTACATCTCAGCTCCCATATAGTGAGTATGGTAGGCACAAATCTCTATTCCCCACCTCCTTATGCCACCCTCCTCCAGTTTGCCCTCATTTTCTACCTTCTAGGAAGAAGACCCTGGCTTTCAGGAAGCCAAAGCAAGATCCACAAAGATCCCTGCTCTGGTCAGCACCAGGACTGTGGAGGTACCTTAAAGCACACTTGTCCTGCAGTCTAACATAGTTTAAAATGCTTCAAAACATCTTGAAGAACGTGCAAGGCAAACATCTGTGCCAGCCTATGTCATGCTTGTGAAGATTAGTCTGGATATCTTAAGCAACAATATGGTCCCATTCACAACACTATCTCTCAGTGCCACCTTCCAAACAAGGAGATGACTGAAAGAGGAAAGTTAATTTAAAAAGTGATGGTCTGTCGGAAAAAAAGATGAAGGTTTTTAGATAGGAGTGATGTGAGCTTGTAAGGAACAGAGAGCGTTATCTTCCTTGTTGGCAACAGCCATCATTCCTGCTGGGATATTTAAGGAAAGACGAATTTATTTCTTACATATTTGACAGTATGAGACTGTACAAATGCAAAAGGAGATGCACAATGTCTATGTGTTGTTTAACAAGTGCTAACGCAAAATAGAGATAATGCAAGCAAAGGAAGAGAAAATATAATCTTTTTCACTCCTGTAGGATCTGGAATAGGACATTTCTAGTCAGTGGACAAGGAAATTTTCTGGGTTTACTACTTGCTTCCCACATGTAAGAATGAATGTATGTGGAATCACTGTTCTCCAGCACTCTTAAACATAGTTTACTAGACGAAAGGTGGTAGTTTCATTGGCTCACTATAAACGTTCTCCTGCAATAGGAATAATTCTTCCCGGTTCCTTGGGCCTTTCATGGCTATTTCTTACTTGTTCAAAAAACTACTTATGATCACCTATATCCTCTGAGTTAGTGGTACAATTATTTTTGTTGTTTTGGGCAGCTCATGTTATGATCCCTGAGACTATACTGGATTTAGGGATTTCAGTTCGGTCCTTAGCGGCTCATATGTATCACAAATCTAATACATATCGCAGGGCACAGACTAAAACAAAACCCGTAACTGAGGATGGCATTTCTGTAAAAGCCCAGAGCGCTGCAGTACGTTGGCAGGCTAATCTGTCATGACAAAGAATTATTATATTCATAAGTCTATACCACACAAACCGAGTCCTCTGATCTAAATAAAATTACTCTGGTTTCATAGCAGCGCTACTTAGATTGCATTATAGTCTATCATCCCTGGCCTTGTTCCAGCTATAAGTGATGACAGGCTCTGGTGCCTTATCTAGCTATATTGCCCATTTACTTGCAGTGCTAGTACAACAGGCATAAACAAATCTGTTTTGTAAAGATTTGGTGCAGCTTGATTCACATATCTACCTCAGCCTCCTCTCTGGCAAGTACTATATTCTGCTTTTTGATCGAACTTCTTGAATGTATCAGTCTTCTCTTTTTTCAACTGTGCTCCTTTTATCTTGCATGCCTGATTCTTAATCATCAGGATTTCACTAAGCTGTGACATGAGCAAACTTTTTCAGCATTTTCTGCCCCTTTAATGCCAAAGTTCATAGCAGTTTATAGATTTTACATTACTATGTGTACTTCATGTTTTATTAGTGTATATATATTAGTAGATCATGTTCCGACTTTGCAGAATGTTACAGGGTTTAATGTTGACTTGTCTTAAACACAATAAATCACAGTTCTCAAACCCAGACTACCTGAAGCATCACTGGGCTGGATGACCCCAAAGGCATAAGCACTGCAGCACTCCTGGAGAGAAGCACGGCGGCCTCTGTGTCTGCTCCGGCTCCGACTCACGGCTCTTACACCAGCCGCTGTGGAAAAAAAGGTGCAAATGAGCAGGTTTAGTGTAACCCCCAAAGAAAATTTCTTCCTAACCCACCAGGCCTAGGCATTAGATTAAGCTCTGAAAAAGATGCATAGCAAATAATTATGGAGACTAAGAAATGGGGTTTTTTTATGTTCCAGTTCTGTATTATTTTGTCAGTGCAAGAAGAGGTTTATGCTGGCCTTGGGCAGGATGGTAGTGGGGTGGCAGCAGCAGAGGCAAGGCAATACCATGCAGTAGTTGCATTTAGACAGGAAAGTACTCATTCCTAATAACAAATACCTTTCTACACTTTGGATGCTATGCTGCTGTACAGGGATACACAAATCATTCCCCTATACACACAGACCTAAACTCTGCCGTCTAACATCCATAAATACAGACCTTAGCCTCCAAATACAGAAAGGGAGATAAACTACGATCCGCCTCATTTTAAAATAGCAATGTAACAACTGTTATAATAGCCTCTGATATTTATTTTCCGAAGCTAAATCCAGACCATCAGCCATATTTAGCAAGCACTGGAGCATGAGCCGCCTCTCCAGCACCGGTTCCTCTGCACGGAGCTGGAACGATGCAGCAATGAATCAGTTACACGCTGCAGACCACACTCCAGCTGTCTTACAATAAACTAAACTGCAGCAGCAGCTCCAGAAGTTCACAGTAGCGGCACTAATTTTTACCAGCTGAGGATTTGAGCCTTTATCTCTTGTTTAGACTTCAGAACAGACCTCAGATTTCTGCAGCGTGGGTTTCTTCTAAACAAAGGGCTGATCTTTGGGTTTCCCCCTTTGCTCAGCCGCTCCAAGCGCCAGCAAGCACAGAGGACCGTTTCCCAACCAGCGACGGGGTGTTTACACAGTTCGCTCGGCCCCGGAGAGCAAGATCTCCCTCACACTGCAACAGCGTGCAGCTCTGGTGACAAAATGACGCCGGATACCTGGAACAATGCTGCCGTGGGTGCGGGAAATGAAGTACCTACCACATGGGTGCTACTGAAATGAAACTGGTCCCATGTGCCAACTTTGCAAAAAAGAACACTTTGTTTCTGCCCGGCCTTGGCAAGCTCTTAACCCTGGCTAATTTAACATTAAAGCTACACTAGCTGTCTCAGATCCATATTGTTAAAGCCAGCTGGATATGCCAAAAACTACAAAGAGAGGGAGCTTTTTGCCTAAACAAATATTACTGACTGTCACTTTGTATCAGGACTTAATCCTGTTAATGAGCTACAGGTGGGGCAATTTCCCTGATTGAATACATTTTTCAGAGACCATTTCCATTCCCTGTATTGCTTGCTGATAGCCATAAGGTATGTACTGTAATCCTTATTTCGCTCTTACTCAGCAGTTCATTATTTAGAGTGCCTTTTGCTTTTACACCGGCTCAACCCTGTTACCTCTACCACGGCCACAAGGAAATGCTGTTCCCGTTTATTGCAGGGTCTGCAATTCCACCAGACTGCAGATTCGTGTTTTGTGTTGTGTAGAGGGTTTTGGGGAGGTTTCAGCTGCTTTCACACTAGTTCTGTTCTGCTGTACTGAATATTGGAAATTTCACAGGATTAAATTAACAGCAATGAAAACGAGGTAGTTTCCTTGGTTATTCCACTTCAAATCTTAAGATCTCGCTTTGTGCTGCACAGAAAGAGGCCCATGGACTGGAAAAGTTTAACATCTGATTAGTTATGAAAATTAGTCCAGAAATGCTACTTATGTTAATAAAAAACCTATTTTTATTTTTCGTGTATGCTGCTTTAATTTGATCCCACCATGTTTTCATAGATGTAGAAGCCACAGGAGAAAGTTTTTCTTTGCTTCTGAAAACAAATGATTGAATTCATTTCCCTATTTATGTTATATGGACAGC
Organism: Himantopus leucocephalus; assembly: GCA_003993805.1. Taxonomy (NCBI): domain Eukaryota; kingdom Metazoa; phylum Chordata; class Aves; order Charadriiformes; family Recurvirostridae; genus Himantopus; species Himantopus leucocephalus. The sequence continues at coordinate 93,351,541 of RSEF01000004.1, forward strand.
CTTGGAAGGAAAATTCAGTGCTACCAAATAAAAAGATGCCACCTCAGCCCCTGGAAAGTGGGTGAGTAACTGTTCTTAAATTGAACCTGCTTAGGTGCAGCACGCTGGGTGAGTAGTTCTTTGGCCAAGCTTTGCAATGTGACATCCTGGCTTTCTTAGCTCCACTTGCTCTCCCAGAAAGAAGAAGATGGGAGAGGAGGCAGCCGGGATACCTGTTTTACTATCCTCTGAACAAGAATATACCATTTTTGGTAAAACATTTTTTGTTTAAAATCTTCCTTTTTTAGTTGGCAAGTGGGAAAGCCCACATATTTTTCAATGAACATGATTTTTTTAAAAACCACCTCTCTTGGAAGACTCACTTCTTTTCACTGAAAACCAGTTGGGCTCCTGAAAACCACGTGAGGACCAGCGCTGGTTCCGGGCACAGGGCCTTCACACCTTCCTTCCCTAGGCTGTTCCGCAGATCAGTGCCCCAAATGATTCGCTGCTTGTTTTTAAACTGACTACCAGACAAAAAACGCTATTTTGGGTTAAATGAACAAGCACTTCTTTGAGCACAGGAACTAATAAAAGGCTGGCCTGCAGCAGACGGCTATCTCATGCTTTGTTTGTTTTTACCTGAATTAGATTAGTGCTGCAGTGCGATTTCATCCTTATTAGACACTAGGAAGGCTACACAATGTAACACTAAGCTCAAGGAAAAGTTCAGAGAGAGTTCACAGCTAATTAGACATCCCAGGCTCCTCACGGCAAAGCAACCTTGATGGTGGAGTGGATTCTTGCCTGTCTGATATGACCGAGCTGCACAGGCGTGGATTTTTACTGTCACCAGCCCATGGGGCTTCTCCAGTGCCTGAAAACTACTGGATCCAGCTAGTGGCTTTCCCTCAATGGTGAACAAATAAGTGCTGTCTCTCCCCTCCCAGTTTGCACATAATGTTTACGGGAAAATCACTGAGAGCTCTGTTAAAAAATATCAGAGTTATGTGTCACATAAATATTTATGACAGAAAAGCATAACGAGGCGTGACTGAGACCCCAAGATAGGACACGTAGCTACTACCATTTAAGTATAACTTTGTGTCTGACTTTTCTAAATAAATTGTAAAGTTAAAGTGAGTTGCGGTTTTTTGTTCTTTTTTTTTTTTAATATTATTTTTAGGCTAAATAATCAGATGTTAAAGATATATTTGGTACTGCCAAAACAATAATATCAGGTTTATGGAAAAAAATTCAAACATAACCCATACTAATTGTTGTATTTGTTACCTTCCCAGGTATAACAACACGATTGCCAGAAGTTTGGCTATTCATGAATTTATGTGGCAAAACACATGCACGTATCTCTTTTTAAACCACCAAAACCCGGGATGTGGGTAGGAATTGTGAGCGTTGCGGCAGTGTTTCACCCCTGATTGACTTTCATAGAGATTGCTTCTCTCCCTTCTGTATAAAAGAGACTTGTTGCTCTATTTTAAGAGTAATTGTTGGCAGCGAATAGTTATATTCCAGCCACCTCTGCCCAAAAAGCTTCACAAAGAATAAAATTCCCTTTTGCTCAGACGATTGGGCTCACATATCACTTCTGCCCCACTTGGTTGTATTTTCGGCACGTGAGTGGGAGATCATGGGCTCACGACCTGTTTGCTGACAGTCTTTCGCTGCTGCAGTAAATTCGCTGCTGGGTGCCGGGCTCTTCGACGGCAAAATCTGGCCTGTGCCCACTGACTTGGCTTTAGCTGTGCTGTGTTAATATGCTCTTTCAGGATCTGCTTATGACTGCTTAAAAGGAAAACGTAAGAGGTTGTATTCCCTGAATAGTCACAATTTTCACTGTTTTGGGGTATAAAGAATGTGGATTGAACACTACATAAAGTTGGCGGAAATACATAGCTAGTACAGCAGTATCTCATTAAACGTGGTCTGTGCAGTAATGTGACATTACATACGGTGTATTCAAATAGTTCAACACTGTTGCATGGTAATTCAGGTAAAATAAAACATCAATTAGCATATCACAAGAAAGCTGTAAAGCACTCTGCATAAACCTCTGTGCTTTTTTGTGCTCATGAGCTAATTAATTTTTTGGAAACAGGTTGCATTTATGAATTTTGGAAACTAAATGAAGCACGGCAGGGATTCCAGTTTATTGCCTAACAAAAACTCTTACTCTTTTAACAGTTCTGACAGGCACAGCTGAGTCTTACAAGAGCCATTCCCTTCTCTCCAACCCTTTTTTTTGTCCCCTTAAACACTCTGTCACCATATTAAAAATCAATGTAGAAAGTTTGCAATTACCTCAACAGCACATTGTAGGGAGACGATTTTCTGATTTATATCTTTCTCAGCTGATTCTCAAGGAACAGTGCATGAATTATCTATTGCAAATAATGGGAAGGTGTTCAATGTGCATGTACTTTATATACGGAGTATGTATATTTGTGACATTTATTTTATAGCTTGTATCTTTGGTGGTAATATTTGTAGCTCCATCAACAACAACAAAGGTAAGAGTTTTAAGGGAACAGTAGTTTGAAACAAAGATTGCCCCAAAGAAAGAGGGCTCAAGTTGCGATGCATTAAAATGTTTGCACACATGAAAAATACTTAAGAAGTCACCCCATGGTCCAAGTTCCGGAGCCGGGATGCATGGAGCAGATTTCACTGCCAAAGTGTTACAGCAATTAATCTTAGGCTGTAGGAAAGTCACTCCGAGTGTTACAGGAGAAGTGCAGGGCCACCACCATGCAAGGACTTCAAAGACATTTCCGTACACTGGCATGGAGACGACTTTCTTCCCCGTCCACACATTACTACAAAGACCACCAAAAGCTGCCAATTTTACCAGTAAGACTCCGAACTCCTTATTCCTGAATGCCAAAGGCTCATCCAGTGTGCAAAAAGGCTTCGGCAGTCTGATGCCTTAGCATTATTATTAGCTGGCTGTGATTTAGGGTGTGAAGGAGAGGGACTGTGGCTGGGGTGTGGCTTGCCAGTTTCCAGTTGGAGTTGAACTGGAAATGTACAGCAGCTTGCCTCTAAATCTGCAACCACGGCATCGATATTTACATGAGCAAGTGAAGACAGAGACCCACCATGTCCACATACATCCATGGCAGGGTACCAGTTGTTCAGCCTATGCATGCGCACACCCACCGTTGCCCCACACATGTCCTGCAAAATGTGAATGGATGGGCTCTTTAACAAAGAAATTACTTTGGGGACTCATGTAATTCTTTTAGGAGGACAATATTGTACTACCCAGCTTATTGTATATGGCACAGGTTGTGAGAACACCAGTTAAGTTAAAGGAAAAATCCTTACTATATGTAAAAGCTGCTTTATATTTCATTTACACATTTTCCACAAGAACTATTGAAAACTCTGACAAAGTGATATATGAGCAAATAAAATGTGAGTTTACTGCGTACAGACTCACACTTTCGGATACATTTTTTTCTCAAAACTCAGTGCCAACTGTTCCCCTTGCCATTTTTCTCAATACCCACCGTGCCAACCAAACGTCATTGAAATGTGACTTTCCACACAGATAGATAGTATTGCAAATTTTCAAAATAGTAGACTAAGGCTATTAAGCATGTTGTTTTAAAGTGGCACCAAAATGAGAGGATATGAAGGAAGCAGACAATTGGCAGAACTAGCCTTTCTACCACATATGTCAGACATAATCTTGGGAAAATTATCCTTTCTGGAATACAGCACTAATGTATTTACCGTACGCTGTATTAGAAGCTTTTTACATTCACGCTAATAATCTGCGAACTTGGTAATTTCACACACACAAACTAGACCTCTCTTTTTGTGTTTCAGCGAAGATTGAACGTATGGTGCTGTAACATTACTAGGCTGTGTTGCTTTTACCCACACTATAGTCTCTATTGGTAAGCTGTGAAATGCTGTCAGAAGGAATAGTAATGCCACTATGCTTGTGAAAAAGTGCGAGTCCTCTACATTATGAAGGTTATTGGCCTTGCTTCTTATCCCTGCACCTATTTATTCCTTCATTAGAAAAGCTGCATAATTTGTAAAAGATCTGCTGGCCGTTACTAGGCACTGCAGAGATTCTAACAGAAGGGGAAAAATGCATAGAAAGCTGGAAATTTCAGAGCTTACAATGAAAGAAATAAATAAGGCAATCCAGGTCTGCATATCTATTCCAACAAGAATTATATCAAAGCATAAAACAGCAGAAGTCTTGACCAGGGGCATTCAACCAGCTCTCCTTTATGTATTCCACTGTCTCTCCTTGCTTTAAAGGTCTTCCAGGATAAATCCACCACTAACATTGCATGGGCAGCAGCAGAAAGCAGAACATGCACGAACATCTGAATACACGCAAGGAGAAAAGCATCCTTGATGCCCCTGGCTAGTTGTGTTCTTCCTCCTTTTATGCCTCCCTCTACCTCCCAGCTAGGCTTTCCTGCCCCTCCCCTGCACCGTCCCCAGCGTATAATGCTCCCACGTTACAGGCAACTGTTAACACAAGAGCCAACCCACAGAGAGATGTCCCGTCCCCCCCCCAGACTGGGTCCTCTTTGCAAATATAGTTGAGAATGGACTGGGTAAGCCCAAATGACCCATCTCTTCCTTACTTCCATCTCACAAAACTTTGCCAGTCGTCACCCACTGTGAGTCTCGGACTTCTGTCCTGTCTGTTTCAAATCAGTTGAGTTCAGAGGAGCTGGAGATGGATGAAATGTTTTTTCACCGTATTCTGCACAGCCAAATGCATAAAGACACAGAAGTACTTAGACCATCTCCAAAGTCAGCTTCTGTTTGGCTCAACACTGATCTGGGCAAGGATGTCAAACATGGTTAAAATGTGTGCTCGGTTAAGGTGGGGGCCAGAAAAAGCCTTTAGGAATGTCTAGTGGGACTGGTTTCCTACTCTCTTTTGTGTTGTTTCCTCCAGATGCCTTAACACAGGGATAGACAGCCCTTGATCTTGTTGTGGAGGCTGTCCTGGTAGGAAATGTGTTGTATGCCTTTATTTGTTGGCCCTGAGTTGGTTAGGACAACATACCACCTACATGCGGTGATACTCTAGGGTGCCAGAATTAAAGTGGGTTCTCTCAGCGATGTTGATCTTCTGGGGAGTTTTTTTGCATGTGGGCCTTGGCAGTACAGCTGGGGTAAGTGCCTGGTTTCAGAGTATTGCAACGTGGACCAACGAGAGCCTCTTTTCAAACTTTGGTGGCTTCTGAGTAGCTCAATGGGGGCTGCTGTTCGCTATGGGCAGGGCTGTGAGGGACCTCTGCCATGTCCTGTGTAGAAAAGGACACAGGTAAATTGGTGAATTGTGAGTAACTTGATAACACATCTTGTTCACTGACTCCTAATACTGAAAAACCTTTAACACACACAGAGCCATGTCCTTCCCCACCTTGTCACCACACAAATATCACTTTGTCCCAAGAAAGTTCTTTCCCTATCCCCTCCAGACAGCGGGCACTAGGGGCACCCTGGTACTACTGTACTCTCATGAGCCCAGGACAAATGTTTAGTATCTTTCCAGGGGACAAAGGGCTTTAGACATAATCGAGGGAAAAGCTGACCAGAGCTCATGGGGCACACCAGCCAAAGGATCCTTGGGGCAGGACATCACTAACCTTCTCCATGAAGACATTCAGCAAGCCGATCCTTTTGTTATGAAGGGCACTGGTGCATACTGGCAGTATCAGATCAGGCAGTTTTCCCTGCGAAGTGTTGTAGCAGTCAGGGGTTCTAGTGATGCAGATGATTTAGTGATTGCAAAATGCTAAACCTTGCTGGAGCTGGTGGGATACCTAGCAATCCTAAAGGTGCAGTACGAAAAGAACCCCAAACGCTCACAGCATGGACATGAGCAGCATCCTCCCCTCCGCACGAATGTTTCTGTCTGCATAGATTTGTAGGAAGAGTCTGGCACAACGGCATATGTCTGACCATCAGAAACAGCGTGTGCTCCAGAGGCACACAAAGCTAATCTACAGACTGAAGTATGTTGGCATTTTTGATGCAGAGACCACAGAAGGAGAGAATTATCAAATTGCATTTCCTCAGGTCACGAGCAGGTTAAATTCTAAAGGGAAATTAGAACTATCGTAGATAAGCCGCCAGTGCTGCATCTTGATGAGTTATGGCATTCTTTCCTGACTGCCAGAACATGAGAGTTCAAAAACAAGTGGTAGCAATTTCGCATTTTAATTGGCACAGTTGTAGAAAATGCTACTTGGCAAGTATCAGGTATTATGTCTCACAGACTAACCATTTGTCTGCAACAGACTTCCTTTGTATTACAAAGCAATAAATAGACATGATGCTACCTTATATGGTATAAGCATCACCTTGTGAAACAGATAAGTGATGACTGTGAAATGAAGCCAAAGTTGGCAACGATAATGCAAACAAGAGGATACCTTCAGCATTAGTGGTGACCCCACTGCATGACTAGCATGATTCTGACCTGTAATAAAATCTTATGCTATTGTGCATAAAACACCCTTGTACTGAAATATATACTCTTGTGTTCTCTCCCAGAAAACTGCAAAAGATAAGTTAGTGCCATCTTACAACTTAAAGCCAGAAAGCTGCAGACAGAAACACTGAAAAGAACTTGAGGCCAGCTCAGTCTCTGCATTTCTCAAAGCTCTACATGACAGCTTTAGCACCAGCATCTAAAGTCTGAGGTCTTGAATACCCACTGCGATGGTGCCTTGACCCTATCCCGAGAGACTAGTGCATTGCCAAAGTACTCTGTTACAAAAGTTTCCCAATCCTAAATAATTTCTTCCTCCAAACCACTACTGCTTACCCGACCAGCAAGACTAATCCCCGCTTCCATTTTTACCTTTCACATATTTGTGGACTACTGTATCTGAATTACTGTCTTAACTTCAAGTTTAGTTCATTGAGTTCCTCTCATTTGTTGTTCACTTTCGGGTGCTTTTCTGATGTTTTATCTTCAAACTCTACATCACTTTGTTGCCCTTCTTATTTAGCTTAGCTTTTCTATATAAATTCCGAACCAAAAAGGCCAGAATAGTATAGATTTTACTCCACATACCCAAAAAAGTGGTGACTAAATTTGTTTAGAGGTAAGTTAGCACCCTCTGGTGTATCATTAGTGTACTGCAAATTTCTGTAAAGATTAAAGGACGTTAATTCCTCACGAAAGAGGAGAAATTCGGTGAAGATGAATGCCTAAGAGATGAATATAGAATTTTTTGTATTTATTGTCAGATGGAGGAAACGTTGCTTTTTTTCCTTTTTCTCTTTCTAAAGAAGAAAATACTGAATTACGTATTTTCATCTTTTTTTGAACAAATGATAAAAGCATTGAACTTGGCAAATTACATTCCTCAAATGGCTTTTTTCTTTCTAATTATTTTTTCTAGCGATTATTTTGCATGATATGAGAGCCACTTAGATGTAAGTTTTGAAAAATTTCACATTATAGTCAGTTCATTAATTTATGTTTTCAAAATTTTTGTTTTGTCTGAATTGGGAAGGAAGAGGGTATCATTCAAAGGTATTTCCATTCAGCACATATAGCTCCTGTGCCTTTTTTTTTTTACTCAAATTGCATTCTGTTTTCTCTTCAAAATGCATTTCAAACCTGTAACAACTCCAAGGATGAGTGGTTTTTTTTTTCCTTCAGGATTGGATTGTGGGCTCAAATACATTAGGTAGTACCTGTTAAGTAGAAGACACTACTAGATACTACTAAGTAGTTCAAAGCAGAGGTAAAATTATATAAATATCCATTTACATACTATACTTCTTTTCTTTATTGACATGATGTTCCAAGTTCTCTTTTCAACCTACAGCCATAAAACACGCTCTGTCTGTGTCAAGCTTTTACCACAGAAAAGGTGAACTTCTGAAGATTACCAGAGCCATAAAGATTGTTACTGAATTTATGTGGAAACCACTGTAGTGATCAGCAGTACAGAAATCATTCAGCTCTCTGGATATACTTCTTCACATCTTTGAATGTGTATTTTTTGTTTCTGTAGAACTAGCAAATATGACTCCTTCCTATATGATTCGTTCTAGGGATCCTTCAGACAAGTCCCATTAATAGACACAACTTTGCAACTTTATCAACCTCAAATTCTGCCTTCATTTACAACCGTTCAACTAACTGGGGCGGAGGAGAGAAACAAAACTAATGAAACCCAGCTATTATGAAACCCTGATTGTAGAATGCAACTTTCAGCAATTATAAAAGCTATAGTGTGACTTCGCAAACCTAGGTGATGACTCTGCAGTGTAATAAAATAGAAATTAGAAAGAATACCATCTTGTGATCCAAACAAACAGAAACCCCTTGGGGCACAATTAATGTGGAAGCCAGCAATCATATTTTATTAGTTTCATTTTTCAAGCTATTCTAACTTATCTGGAACTAAAGGAGAGTAGGAATTTTTAAAAGTTACACCACAGTCCTTTACTTGTATATGTTTGTGGTATTGTAAAACTAAACCTTTCAAATGGAAGTTTGCTTGAAAGGTAATTTACTTAGAAATCCCACCTAAAATTGGAAGTATAAGAATATTGGGGAGGAGAAAACAGAAACTTTCCCATGGTAAAAGAGTAAAAGCAGTATTACATTGAAATAAGGGAAACGTGAAACTTAAAATTTTTTATGGAAACCCCTGCTCCAGAGATGTTCAGAAAACAGGTGTTTCTCCATCTATTTTACTATCACCCAAGGGGCACACTGGCCAATTAAAACTCATTGCAGTAGGTAGCTAGGGAGATGATATAAGACTATCTCCAAAAAACAGCTTTTAGTTTTATATCTCTTTTAAATAGTCCAGGTAAAGTTAGGGCCAAAACAAAACAAAGGTGCATATTTGGTGACTCAGTCATACCAAAATTTTGCCAGACATACATAGTAATGGTGGGAATTTCCACTTAGCAGTTATTCTTTAGCACCCTTGACTCAGTCTCCAGTTGCTATTCCTGTATAGGAGTAAAGGTAGTCTCCACTGTGTTTTATCTCTTCCTCTCATTTCCCCCATTTCATTCAATTTGGGGAAGAAATCATTGCTACCTAAATCAAACGGTAAACTTCTTGGAGTGTGGAATAGATACTGTATTATGAGCTTGGCAGCGCCTGCTAGAATGTAACATCCCTCAAACCCTACCCCTTTCAACAGTGCAAACAAAAAGTGACTATTGAGTAAGAACAAATATTTGGAATTCTGGAATCAAGAATCCATAAATTAAGTTTTTTTTAGGATTGGGGCTCATCTCTGATACTGTACAGGCATGACCATTTAAAAACAGAGTTCTGCTGCAGCTCAATGCATTCACAGCAAGAAATGCTCATTGAATATATAATGATGTTTTGTCTTAAGGCTTAGTTAATACAGGCTGTTTATTTATACAATATATTTTAAACCAAAAATTTCTAAAAACAGCAAAAGGATTTTGTACTCTTGTTTAAAACTACTGTACATGTTAATCAGCAAGATCAGTGATGTTTTAAATACATTATTCATGCTGAAAAGTTAGGTGTTTTATGCCAATTTGACATTTTATAGAAATTACAAATACTTCGATATCCAAAGACTGTGTAGGGCTTCTCCAGATGCTTATTGACCAAAACAATTCACAGATGTTTGCTTATCTTTCTGTTGAATGTCCTCCAAAATTAGTTGATCCTAGAATAAGAATACAAGTACAAATGGAAAAAAAATTAGTAATACAAAAGGAAAACTTTATTTTTTGGAACTTATTCAAGGAAGACAGAAAATGAAAACTATTAAAAATTAAAAATAAGATCCACACATTTTGATGTGAACTTTTGTATAACCCTTTTTATGAATCTAAATATGCTCCTTTGTATTTATGTAAAAGAATTAGGTTTCTCTTTCCGTAAAAGCATTTTTGCTATATTCCAATTTCAGCTGCACACGTGAATGTCCAAAGCATTGCTCTGCATATGAACTGCAATTAACATGTAAATGTATAGCTCAAAGACAGCTGATACTTAAGTTCGATATAGGTGCTTTTTTTAAAACTTTGATTTCTACTGCGTTATTACAGATTCTATCCAGTTCGTGCATTACTTCGCATGCTATATCACTGTCCAGAAATTCCACAAGAAGAACAATTACAATGTAAGCTTCCACAAGCTATAAGCATTCATAACTTGAACATGAGTGAATTTCCTAAAATATCTTTATTTTGGTTTCATGAAGTTTCATGAATTCAAAACTGCTTAGGATGCATTACTCTTGGAATAGAAGGGTCACATTTATTAATATGGACTGAAAAATGCTTTATAGCTGAATTATCCTTTTAATGTAAATAATAAAGATTTCACTTGTGAGGTAAACTCTGCAATATGAAGAATTAGATGTCATTGGTCAGGGTGCTAGATAATGTCATCTAAGCTCCTTTTCCCACAGGCCTTGGACCAGGTGGCCTTTCAAGGTGCCTTCCAACCTGGACTATTCCATGACTCTATGACTCTATGACTCTATGATTCTTTGATTTTATTAATTAATCTGCCTCAGTGCAATTCCTACCTACTCTTGGGCTGCTCTCTATGTAGCTACTTTTTCTAGTTTTATGCTGCACTCTACAAATAATACCCCAGATTATCTCCCTTTTGAATGTCACTTGCGGACATTTCTGTGGGTGTCTTGGCAGCTAGATCTGTAAGAAATGTGAAGTTGAGACAGAAAATTTGTCAAATGAGAGAACAGTACTAGGACTAAAAAATCATGGGATTGGGAAGATTACAACTGAGTCTGTGACAGGATAATAGGTAATTATAAAAGAAATAAAGACAATATCATACAGAATATGGGAAAAATTGCCAGCAACAAATGATCATAATTATCATTTAAGCCTATCCTCACAAACTGGGAAGATACAGAACATGTGACAGAGAAGTACAACAAAATAAATATTAAATTTTAGAAAACATAAAAATAAAAGACCAGATAGTGCTTTTGCCTCCTTTAACTTCCTTCTCATCATTTCCTTATTCTTTGCTTTTGTGTTTGGTCTGCTTGTTGTAGCTATCCAGAGCGTATCTTTTCTCGTTTTCATGCTTCGCAGGAAAAATAGCCTTTGCTGTCCCCTCATCTTTTTCCTTCAGTCCATCCTGCTTCCTCTTTCACACTAATATTCTGCATGCTTATCTTCATTCTTCATAAATTCTTTAATCTGCTTCCTCTATAGTCTTTGTTCTGTCCCATGCACTGTTCTGGGCTCCTTTTCTACTCCCAACCCTTTTAATATCCCCGCCTTTTTTTCTATTACTGAACACATCTTCCTTCCTCTTCTCTGTCTCATCATCTGCTCATTCCCTATCCATTCGGGTCCAGAGGAGGGCCACAAAGATGATCAGAGGGCTGAAGCA
>RSEF01000004.1:93363029-93384116 GCA_003993805.1 Himantopus leucocephalus
TAAACAGCCCCAGTTCCCTCGGTCGTTCCTCATAAGACTTGTCCTAGCTTGAGAGCGCTTCATTCTTTACCTATAATAATAATAATTAAATAACTCTGCTTTGATGAAATGTTTTCAGTCTCCTTCAAGATTTTTAATTAACTGCATAAAGCAGAATCAGAATCACAGCTCTTTTGGGAAGCACTTTGTGGGCAGTAGTCTTTATGAAGTCAAAAGCCGGAGGTTCGTCTTGTGCAGTCCTGTGGCTCTGTCATACTCAGAGCTACAGCCTGCACAGCAAGTAGATCTGCAAGGGAATTTTCCCCTAAAATTTTCATCAAGGGAAATCAGCAAGCCCTGGGGGTTTTTCAATGTAAAAAAAACGAAAAGGAAAAAAAAAAAAAAAAGGAGTGAAAAGCCACTGCCATTTTCCACACACCTGCTGTCCCAGTGGCAGCCCCTGCTGCATGGCCACCTCTGTGAGGGGGACAGGGCTCACGGTGAAGCACCTACCCGGCGCCCTGGTGGTTGATCCAGTTCAGTTGCCCACGTGTGGGGAAGGCAGGGGGAAATCTCTCAGAGAGGATCCCCTGCGTGGGCGCCCGCTCCAGTTTGGTAGTGAGAGGTCAGAAAAACCCCTTTTCTGGGGGTGTGAGGGTCAAAGTCTGCTGCCCTCAGGCCCCCCAGGTGTGTGTGTGTGGGGGCTGCGACCCCCCATCTCAGGGCCTGGTGCTGCCTCAGAGCTGAAGATCATGGCGGAGTAGTAGGCCTCAGCCTGGGGATGGCAAGGAGGGTCAGTACCTGACTCAGCCGCCTGCTCCCTGCTGGGCCCTCCTGCCCCTCCGCCCCATGGCTGTCCCAGTCTTTTGCAACGTCTGCTTCTGTGAGCCCCGCAAGCCCACCCCACGGTTCAGCCTCACGAGCTGCGGCCACGTTGTCTGTGAGGTCTGCCTCCAGAAAGGTAATGGCTGCTGCAGGCACTGGTGGCTTGGGCCCCTGCTTCAGCGAGACAGGCAGTGCCCGTGGGCACACATTTACTTCAACCGTTAGCATTTCTGACTCACTGTGGAAAAAAGAAAGGCCTGAGTGTTTCTTTTAGTCAGCCTGATGTTATTGATAAACCTTTTCAATTCTTGCTATTGATTTTCTTTAAATAGTAAAACCCCCTGTGTCTGCCTCCATATGAGTCCGGCTGGAGCAATGTGGCTTTGAGAACAAGCCTTGGATTCAGAAAACTGGAGGCTTTATTAGAAGTTGAGTCTGGATGCTTATGATCCATGGTTGCATTGTAAAAAAAATAAGATGGCATTCTGTTTGTCTACTTTTGGAAAGGGCATGCTTTTTCTTTAGTGAAAGGGCAATTTGCAAAACATAGGAATTGTTTAGGGCGGGTTTTGCTAATAGTCTTAGGACATTTTAAGTCTCAGTATTGTCACTGAAACACTAGAACATTTTCAAGAGCATTAGGAGGATTGGAGGTGATGTTTTGAAGCTCTTGTATGTTGTATGCAATTCCTGATTCATATTCTGGGACTCGTGCTTAGATGAAGATCTGTGGAAAAGATAGCACAATAAGGAAGTTGCTTTTCAAAAGAAGAAAATAGCAAATATCAATGTTTTTCCCTTTGAGGTCATGCTAAATGACCTGGGTTTTGTAAGGGCATGCAGAATAAATGATCAGTCTGTATTTCAGAATTAAAAACTTTTGACTATAAGTTTTCACAGGGTTGCTGTTGAGGAAAGAGGATCATAAAATGCAACCTCTAAGTACCTCAACTTGCAGGCTGCTTAGAACGTGAAAAACAGCTTTCCTTTCTGGTCTTAATACTGTTTGGCAGAAAAAACCCTGAGACATTATATATTTTTTTGCAGTGAATTCAATAATAATAATAATAATATCCAGTTTAAAATGTATTTACTCTTTAAAGATATTTATAAATATTGATCCATAGAATCCTTAGAAAGGAAGCAGCTGGTCAAATTATCAGTTATAAATATTGTAGTAATTTACTAGAAATATTCGCTAATATGTTTGGAAATAATCAAAGAGACATTTTAAAAAATGATAAAGTTTTAAAAAGTGATGTGATGAATTTTTCACTGGAAAAATTCACAAGGTAAAATAATTAATTCTTTGAAGTTGAGTTTTTATATATTTTATCAGGACAGCCAGACTGGGCCCCAATCTAAAAAGTTGTATATGTGCTTGACTCTAACTCATTAGTGCACTTAAGCATACATTTAATTAAACCCGGCAAGTAGTCCTATTTAAATCAAAGGAACTAAAAGTCACCTGCATTCAGTGACACTAATGACATTCAGAAAATCATTTACATGAATGCTTATTTGCAGGAGTTAGACCTGATGACATTCACACACATTTTCCATGTGCAACTGTGTGTAATGGTTACAGAATCAAATTATTTATTCATGTTTATTTGCATTTCTTGTCTAACCTTCAGATTCCTTCCACAAGCTCCAAACAAAGGTGTAGGCATCAAATTCTATTAAAAATGCATTCAATATCTATTGAGTTTGATGTATATTTTAAATGTGTCTTTACCTTACAGGCAAAAAAGATGAATGTTTGATCTGTAGAACTCCTTGTCGTACATTATTCCTTTCAAAACAGGTAAATGAAGCTTTAGTATTGTTGTATTACATTAATCTGTAGTTTGCTTAACAGCTAAATTATTTACATTACAAAATACTTCCCTATTGTTTGCCAACTGTGACATGAATATTTACTGATGATAGGTTGATAGACTGAGATACTTATGCATTATACAGCTTTTAGTTTTATGGATTTCTTCAAATAAAAGCCTACAAAGATTCTTTAGGTTTTCAGATTCTGCTGGACTGTAAATCACTCCAACCTTTTCAAGAAACACAACGGGCTACTGTGTAACATCAGTGACTACTTTCAAAATGTGGAAAAAAGTTTATTGACTTTGGCATTTGTACATCAGAGAAAGTGGACTGTAATGAATTATTTCATGTAATGGACTAAATCAAAACTCTGCGTGGCGGCACATCAATATTTTCAAGAGTATTGGGTTTATTTCCCCCTTTTCAGCTTAGCTATTTTCCTCATGGCCATGTGATTAAGAGACGATCTGAAATATTCTTGGGAATTCTTGTTATTCACTAGAGAAGGAATAGCTTTTAATTCTCCTTCTTGTGAAATCATTAGAAAGATTTTATTTTCCTATTTCTCCAAGGAACCATCTTCTCCTTAGCTGCTTTTATAAATGTGTTGCGAAAACATTTATGTTTTCCTAGACTGAATGCCTACCTACAAGACAAGGCTGCCTTACAATGATAGAAGAAAAATACTAAGACCATTCAATACAGCTAACACATAAACTCCTACAAGGCTATAAGGCAAACATGTATATGAAATAGAGGACAATTTGGGACTAATTCTGAAGTGACCTTGAAGGAGGGCATGATTTCTCTAGATATGTTTAAAAGTGAGCTGATGTATCTCTAAATACAGAAATCTCTACCTCTACATAATGTATATAAAAAAGTAAAAAACTGTTACACTATATTTCATATTTGTAAACACAGAATCTTGCAGAACTGAAATAGCGTGAAGAAGATAATGCTACCAAAATTAAAAAATTACAAAAACCCAACAGAATGCAAACATCATACAAAGGAACAATGCACACACTAATCACATAAAAGAACCAAAAGCCCCTCATAAAACTTCTAAAGGAGGTATTTTAATAAGCTTTCAGTATAAGCCTACCCTGGCTGCAAGTTTTGTTATAAATTTCAGTCACAGAATTATTTAGGTTGTCGGGGACGTCTGGAGGTCATCTTGTCCAACAGCTTGCTCAAAACAAAGCTAATTTTGAAGTTAGTTCAGTCTTAAATTGCAGCATTTCAACAGAACTTGATAATTTGCTTCAAAAATACTGAAGGAATTTAAAAATGTAATGACTGAGATACTAACAAAAAAATTAGATGTTTCATTAGAACCTGCCACTGCTCTGGAGGACTGGAAGGAAACAAATTACCATATTCTTTAAAAAAGACGTTAATGTTGATTGCTTAGCCTTGATTAAGAACAGATAAAATGATTGGAGTGATAATTAAAGATGCATATAAAAAAGTCATGGCTCTATAATTCAGGAACCTGAGTGGAAATATACCTGGTAACCTTTATGAGCTTGCTGCTATGGAAGAATTCCCAATGAGTAGGAGGTCCTATAAATGTGTTAAAACTACTCATTAAATTGTATATTGGGGCAATCAACATCTACACATTAAATATTCTCATCTTTACAGTAATGCATGCTTGTCACCTTTGTATCTTCCTTCTATGTCTCACAATCCCCACTTGCTTTTCCCCAGAGGATGGTTAAGTGTTATGATAAATCAGAATCTTGCTGTTCATTATTTCAGAATATCATGTTAAGATCTGCTACTCCTTCACGCAACAGATAGAATATAAACAGTCTTCTATAAACCCTTATTTTAAAGAGTTTTAAAATCGGCAACAAAGCTGTTTGGTATTTATTTTTCTCAGATCTGATAGGTTCTTAAACCTTTGTTAGGACCCTAAATAGGTTTCTAAAGCTTGCCTCCAATGAATACATTTTAAAGATGCCAAATGTATTTTTGTGAATAGATTAATTTTTCTAGATGAAATTTTATTGTCTTGTTTGTATTTTATTTATTTAAGTACTGTGGATAGGTTCGACTGTGCTGTTAATCTGCTTTTCTCTTTCTCAGTCTGCCAATTCACGCTATAGAAATTTTTGAATGCTTTGGCTAATGCCAATCAAATTCAAAAGAGCAGAGGAAGTTTCAAATGCAATTAATTTCCTCCTGCGAGTTCTATAAAAATTAGTAGCTGGGGAAAGCAAGGAAAAGCAGTTTAGTTCCCCCGGCGAGAGATGTGCAAGTACAGCTCATCAATAACAACAAGTGCATTTGCCAGCCACGTGCACAGCTCTACGGTAACCAAACAGTGCATGCCACCATTGCTCAGATGAATTACTATACAGGGCATCAAAGTAGCTGTTGTCAGAATATAGGGAACAGAAGATATAAACCTGTTGCAAATCCAGGTTATTAATTAGCTCCTCATGTAGTTATTTTTCATACATACAAGACTCAATTCCCTCTTATTACTAAAAATATACAATAAGCACACATTGAAAACAGGTTTGGCAAATTCAGCTGTTATTTAGTCTTGGATATTTGACTTTACACTAGTGTTATACAATTTTTGGAGTAGGTAAAAATATTGTCTCTCTATATGTTCGTGCATTTCCAAATGGAGCAAAGCCTAGTTGTTTTTGATTTCAATGCACTATTTTTAATTTAAGTGATAGCACTTATCTTTCTATTTTCTTAGTAGCCTAGAAAACTGTTGCTTCATTCACAGGTGGCTGACTCCTTATTTCTTTCAATAATTCACCTTTCTTTAATTTTTCAATTTTTTAAACTTTCTGAGATTCTTTAGTACTGGGATTAATTTACACTTTGCCTGCAACAGGTTCAGTTTTTTTGATTGGATTTTGGAAGGTAGTTCTTTACATAAAGGATGCCTTTTTTTCTGGGACAGTCGTCTTTTATCATCTAAATATGTTTGGATTGTTTTGGGTTTTTTTTTTTGTTGAACTTTTGGCTAGTCATAAACCTACCTTCTATTATACAATCACAATACATGAAAGAGAACCTTCCAATTTATAAGTAGATTTTTTTTTTTATTGAAATGTGATCATTGTTAGTTCTTAGTAATGTAACTATTTTAACTTAGTACTATAACTACAGTAACTGGCTCGGGGTTGTATTTTCTTTGTTTTTCTTATGAATAAATTAGGAATACATGTATTCTGAATTAAAGCAACACTTAACTGAGTTATCTACATTGCTTTGTAGATTTGGATAAATGTCCAAATGTTACTATCATTCTGAAATTCACTTTATATTTTGTAGCATTTCTTTCTCACTATAAAAAATAAATATATTCCTGAATTAAAATGATAGCTTAGGTACAGACCATTTACTCAGCAATTTCTAAAAACACAGATGGCCGTTTCTGAGGCCACATCATGATCTCTGATTAAAAGTCTCAGTCATAAAATACTTGAAAAATTCAACTATCATTTGAGGGCTTTTTCTCTTATGCTAGGATAGCATTCTGCTGCCCAACAGGCAGGAGAGATAAAGGCATCCCAGTCAGCATTGGAACCATTCTGAAAAAGGACTTTGAAACTGTTTATGAGCTACATCCATGTGGCTGGTGATGGTGAGAACCAAAAAGCCCAGAAAGGGACTGCCAGAAACCTGGCTGTTGGTCTGAAGGTAATGCCTCTTCCAGGGGACCACAACATCCTCCTTGAATGTCCTCTGGAAATTGTTATTGTCTTAGTTACAATAAGTACATACATATGTAATATATTTAAACAAAAGCACAAAGCCTTCCAGATGGTTAATAAGGGCATTAAATAAAACTGGGCTTGTTTTCAATTTCTATATCATCCTACTCTTGATCTGTCCGTTTTTTATTTATATACATCAGTCAATTTAAGGAACACTTCACAAAATGCTTTATTTAATATAGCTTGCAAATAAAAATGCTAACATTGGTATACTTTCTTTTCTTGGTAGACAAATCCTGATATTCAATCACTGTTCATGGGAATAGATACGTTATGCAAGAAATATTCAAAAGAGATAACACAGGTGAATCTGCCTTATAACTTTTTAACTCTGAAATAATCAGCAACTTCTACTGATTTTTATATAAACTGCAAAAATATATGAGCGATGCTTGAAAATGAAGGTATGCCCGTTACCGCCTTTACTTCCTTAATTCCACAGTTTCAAAGTTCTTAAGAAAGCATAAATTATTCATCATGGTTACTGCATATGTTTTCAAACTCTCTCTGAGGACCACTAGTCTTGTTATTTTCATGATGTAAAATCACTTTCAGTTCCATACAATGAGAAATTAGATCTGCCAGAACCTTAAACCTGCCCAGACAGTGTGCTCCAATTATAACAATAAAAAGTTACATAGTGAAAACCTGAACTGGCAAAAGCCTTGACCTGAATGCGGTGACACTCTCCTTTTTTTTTTTTTTTAAATGAAAGTAAGCAAGTTAACAAAGATCCCTGATCTCAAAGGCTAGGCTTTGTTAAAAATAAGAACAATCTAATTCCTAAAAAGCAAAAAAAAAAACCAACCCAAAACAGGTCTGCTTTTTTCAGAGAGATGCAATAAAAGATTTCAAGGTAAATTGCCTTCCTGCCGTCTGTAAACTCCAGGCAAGATGCCTTCCTTCAGGCTTAGTTTCCAGTCGAGAACTTTAGTAGCTCTCTGGGTTAAATGAATACATAAAAATACCCATTGCCTCCTCATTTTCTGCATCTCTTTAGCTTGGCTTTGGGTCTTGTCCTTGTCCTTACTGAGCATTTCAGTGGCAGTTTTAACCACCCTAGGTTGCACTGTAGTAGTACATTCTCCCTGAACCCACCTGTAAGCTTCATTGTGTATTCCCATCTCCCTTGAGCTGCTACTTCTTTGATCTTGTGATGAGCCTGCTGATCCAGCAGAAGAATAACCCAGGGAACATCACCTGTTTTCTTCAGTGGTGATTATGGGTTCACCTTTGCTCTACTCTATGCTTCATAAACTTTTCCAAAGCTGAGCGTAGTCTCTTTCCTCAGCGCTCCTCCTCCTAAAATGCATAGGTGACACAAGGTAAACAAGAAGTCTTCCTCTTCTATATAGGCTTTTTAACAGCATGTATGATGATCAGCAGATTTTCTGTAAACTGAACAATTCCAGACATTCTATACCACCAATCACACATGAATACAAACTTCTGTAATGTGTCAAAGAAAGGAAAAAGAGGACACGATATCAAAACACTAAAGTGGGTTTTCTGTAGCCTGAGATAACCCATGGGAAACACAATGAAGTGTAATTAAGGCATTGTTATGTGTGTTCTGAACTTCTAACAGCAACAAAAGACATAAGAGCAGCTTGTGCTCTGTTAGAGCAAAGGTTTATCTAATCTAATCTAATATCCTGTCACAACAGTGGGTGTTTAGGAAAGCATTTGAAACAATGGCTGGCATGTAGTGATACATCTTCAGAACAGCCTCCTAGCTTTCAACAGTTTGTGGCACAGGGATTTCTCAAGCTGAGGTTGGTGCCTTTGCATTTGAAAGCTTTTGGTGGATATTTTTTCCCATGTAATTGTCGAGTTGTTTTCTGAATATTTAGCATCTATCACATCCTATGATAAGGAAGTCCACAGGTTATACACTGTGTGATCATGATTTCCTTTTTCAGGTTTTAGCCTGCTACCTGCTAGTTTCGTTTGATACTCTTGAATCCCATTCTGGAGGAAAAAGTAATGTTTCCTATGCACTCCATCTGTGCTAATCATTAGTTTTAGACTGCTAACACATTCCTTCTTCAACTGTCTTTTTTTTTCAGCCATGAAGACTCATACTCTATGTGGTCATCCTTTTACTGAAGCTCTTACATACCTCTGATTAGTCAGAACTATTTGCAGATATACTATATCCTTTCTGAGATGTTAAGCAGACTCAGGATATAGTAACATACATTTTTTAAATTGGAATAATGATGTTGCCTATTCCATTCCTTTTTTAACTACTTCTAAGATCTGACTTGCTTTTTTTGACTAGTACTGAGCACTGAATTGACATTTTCACAGATTTCTCCTTTATAGACCCAAGACCTAATTTCTGAGTGGTGGGAGGCAGCTCAGAGACATTACTTTCTGAGTGGCTGTTTCTTCCATTGGTTCTTCTGAAGACACTTCTGATCCTTTGATGCGTATCCAATGGGAACCTCCCAGGCTGTTCTAAGTGAATGAAAAGTTACCATTTCAATTACATACTCCACTATGGATTTATCTTCTCTGAGTGTTTCTCCTTGGTTGTCTCTATGCCTACACGTTTTCTGGAAGTGTTCTTGCACATAAGAAGAAAAATTTATTAGTAAGTTATTGCCTATTGCAATTTGTTCCTCAAGCTCTTGTCTTGCCTACCTTGTATGTTTTTACTTTTAACCTGTCATGTTTATGATCCTCATTTGGACACAAGAAGTGCTTACACACCACCAGACAGTGTGTTTAACAATTGTTTTTTAATTAACAGGATATTTTTACAAGGCAAGTTATAATTGCCAGTAAGACACATTACTTTTTATGTTGCCATTAATTTTATGTGTTTGCTTAGCACTAATGAATAAGAAACACCACAGCTAAACTGGCTTTCCAATGTCTTTACCTTGTTATTGACCATAGCGTTAAAATATAAATTCAGTGAAATAAATCTACCAACTTTAGGGTAGGTCATACTACATTAAATAAACTTTATAGGACTTTCTCTATCAGTGATAATAACTAAGAATGATTTGTTGGAGAGGATTTAAAGAAGATCTGTAAAATACTTATTAAAATATAGAAAAAATTGAATACTATGAAGCAGATATCCACTTTTTTTGCTGAGCTTGCATAAATATAATTAGGTGAAGCTTAATAAAACTGTATTTATTTTTAGATTTCAGAATTTCAAGAAAAACATCGGAAACATTTACTAGCATACCACAGACAAAAGGTAACTGTGATTTTCTTGTTATTGTTGCTTATGTTTGCCTTGTTACTTTGGTTTATTTTTAGAAAGTATGTTCACCTTTTATTGGAATACTTAGAATAATTTATCAGGATTGCATCATTTCTGTCATTACAAATACTAGTTTTTAATTGTTTAAAATCTGTGAGGACTTTATTGATTATGGTTACTATTATTTAATAAAACAGACAGATTTTAGTTGTGGGGTGACCAAGATTAAATAGATAGTCAAAGGACAGGGAGAGGAGAAACCAATTCTGGAGGTTTTTTCTCCTCCAACCAATATAGAGGAGAAAGTGGAACAGGTGGGGAGAGATTGGTACTCAGATGATAAGTCCACAGGAAAAGAAGACTAGAGCTGACAAACTAAATGAGCAAAGGAGAACAAGACTAAGGGCTATTACCCTGAATTAGGGATAGCTCAATGGGAAGAGGAATATAATTAACTATTCTGTTGAGACAAGGTACTGAATTTGTGACTATGCCTCTTCCTCTGTAGGTTGGAAGGAAAACTGATTTTTGATTTCTTAGCTAATTCTAAATATTTGATCAAATATTTGGCTTTTTCATTCATTTCTGAGGACGTGGCCAAGTATATTCCTTAAAGCTACTTGGCAATACTGGTAAATCAACCCATTGGTAGGTGCCCTATGTATGAAATGACAGAGGCAAACTCATATTGCTGGCCGATTGGCCATTTTGTGTGTGAGGAGAGCATCTGATACGGTTTTCATGGGTAAAACAGCTTAGAAACTTAAATGCTTTGTGGCCCATTCTCCCCTGTTTTCCATTACTGCATTTTGGGATCGGTCCTAGTGTACTGTGGAGTGGGTAGTTCTTTCAAGGTCCTGTCCTTCTGCTTTCAAAGCCAGACCATGGAGGAATCCTGATTTTATGCCCCCTTCTAATCTGTTGTACTGACTCTGGATGGTAAAACTGAAAACTGTAGGCAAAGTAAAATAAAGCTCTTAATAGAATTTTGCATAAATATAAATGTTATCTCCAAAGAATCTGTGCAGAGTTTTGATACTTTTTGATGGTAAGCTTCTAAGTCATTTACTGTTGAGATATTCGTTTAACAGTGCTTGTAAAGTACTCAAGGATGCTGCTTGACATAAGGAAGGTGTTTAGGTGACTGTACAGAAACAGCTGAAGATTTAGTGGGTTGCTATTTCAATGGTACACTGTTTTGGGTGTTTTGTCCATTCTACCTATTTGTTAGTATTTTAAAACTGCTTGCATTGGGTCAGGGTCAGAAGAGGCTGGTTGTCTTAAACACTCTATGGGCAGCTACGGGTAGCACTGGTGAGGCTATTTTGGTGGAGAAATGGTTTGACAGTGAGGCTGAGGTGAGCAAGGAAGAGAAGAGTTTGCCTGTGTAATGATATACCCCTCTCCTTCCTGCGAGTTTCAGTTAGCAATGCTCACTCTTTCAGGGCTACTGGGAGGGAGTCTGAAGGAGCTGGGGAAGGCTAGATCACAGCTGGCAGAGGCACACAGGATGAGAGAGTGGGAATAGATGCTCACACTCAGGTTTATAATCTCTGTCTGAGTCTTCCCACCACTGGCTTTGAGATGAAGGTGAGTGGGAAAAGGATGGAGCAAGAATGATTTCCAGTATAAACACTTTGACAAATGGCAATGACCCCCAGGGAGGTGAGGAAGAATAAATCTACCCTTTGACACCAGTGCTTCTTCCTGCCACCCTCTACTCTGCAGGGCTTGGCTTTTTGGAAAGGTGGGGTACTGCATAAGGAAATTCACAACCTCGTGCTTGGCTGTCTTGCTTGTGGTCCCCTTCCTTATTTCTAGTGTGTCATCCTTGTCCCTGTCAACCAATGGCTTTCATGATCTTGATAGAAGCTTCTTTGTTGCTGTTTCTGTGAGCTTTACAGATACTGGAAATGATGGTGTGTGGTGTGGGCACTTGATGTCTATATTCCTGGCATGCCTAGACCCCGTGTTGTTTTAGGACCCAAAGATATTGAAAACCAAACAGTTATTCAACTTCTTTAAGACACTTTGGCATTAAAATGATCCAGTTGTACAGAGTGACGGGGTGAAGTACATTGTTCCTAACATCTGTACTGGTCACTTTCTTAATCAAACCTAGCTCTCATTAGGAAAAAGATAAAAGAAGAATACAAAAAATCAGATCTTATGTAAATTAGATTTTGTCTTTAATCTGTTTTGCAGAGTTTCACATCTGCAAAAAGAACATAATATCTCCCACAAACAATATGATTTTATAAAGGTGTATCAGGTGATGTTATTAAAGAATTCAAATAATATTGTGAGGGGAAGCATTAAAGGTTAACAAGAAAATTCATAATTTGTCTTCAAATCAAAATATGAATAGTATGAAGTAGTGAAGGACTAAGATCACACGATGGAAATTAACGATAAAATACAGATGCAATATTAAGGCTACTGAGTAAATTTTTAAGTCCTCCATAAAATATAATGTATCATCATGTAATGAAGGACTGTAAAAAATACACATACTAGGGAGCTGACCTAATGTTCTTGACCTTAGTGTTCTTCAGTTTTGCAAGCTCATAACATTCTTTAATGGCGGTGGTTTTGATTGTGCCTATAACATAATAGGACATACTTTTCACATAAGCTTATTACAAGTAGATACTGCAAAGACCTGAATAAATTTTAAATTGGAAATGAGAACTATAGGAACATGGTATTTGGTATTTTGTACAGTTATTGTTATCTTTTCCAGATAATTCAATCTTTTCCAGATAATTCCATATTAAATGCACCATAACTTTTATATCAGATATGGAAAAGAGGAAGAAAAATAAAAATAAACTATTTTTAAGCACTTTTCTTAGTATTTATTTATCTAATATTACCAGCACACTTCTTAACAAAAGGCAAGCAAAGTAAGCTTGTAACTGCCAAAAAGAAGCATAACTTTTTCAGACTGACTGTTTAATGGATCCATATAACAGCTATAGTCTTGCCCCAGTAAATGTGGAATAGCAATGATATCTAAGATTATAACCAATAGAAAACAGCCTTTCAAAACTTTAGAATACTAGTTGTATGGAAATGAAGTTGTATATCACACAACTAGTTTTTGTTTAAATTTTTTGTTATCTCACAGACAGTAAAGTTGGAAGAATCTCTCAAGAAAGTAACACAACAAATGCATCAGATACAATGGTAAGAGGCTTAATACAGCAAAAGTAAATGAGAAAGTCTTTGTAATCAGACAACAGTAAGTTCAATTGATAACACAGTAAAAAAATTGTGCTTTGTTTGCCTTTCTCATATATTGTGTTGAATAAATAGAAGAAACATATTTTTAAGAAAATAATGAACAGTGTTTTCTATCATCAGGTCCATTTTCTTCACCTTAATCAAGCCTGTCAGGAAGGAATCCTTTTTATTTTTAAATTCAAGTCAGTAGTTACTCTGAAAATGGACTTTTAGCAGTCTATTTTTGTGATGAATTAAACATCACATAGATTTTATTTAAAATTTTTTTATTTGTATTTACATGAACAGGTTTTTTTCAATGGGCTTTCCAGCATTAGCCTGGAAAGTACTATGATACCTTTCCTAGTATCTAGCCCATTTGCAAAATTACCAGAGTTTTGTAAAATGATTCTCATCTTCTCTGTTTCTAGTAAAAATCAACTTCTTGACTCAAATGAGTCTTTTTTCACAAATGTATCAAAGAGATAGGCAAGACATAGCTCATCGTTATCCCTCTGTATATTGACTGATGCATCTTAATCTTTTAATCGTCTTTATTTCCAACTTAAAGCCAAAGTTCTTATTGATCCCTAAGTGCACTTTGTGCTATTACTTTTCATTTAATTAAATTTTATTTCAATTATTTGTTTGAAAACATCACATTTTTTAAATCATTATGTAGTTCTCTTCAATATTGATGTAACTTTCTATCTTCAGAACTTTCTGTCTTCAGATCTCGCCAACTGCGGGCTATCCCTGAGTCATTACAGAATATCTTAAACAGGATCAATTGCAAGACTAAACTGAAGGGGACATCACCAATAACATATCTGCGCTCTCTCCGTGCCTCTTTGTTGTTGTTTCCCTTTTAATATCATTTATGGTACACGTATCTGAATTAATTGCTCTTATCTCTGCTTTGAAGTCCATGTGGCCTATACAGCAGTCTAATGTTCAAATTGAATTAGCACAGAAAACTGTATTATCTTGCTACTGTTTAAAAAATCTGCTTACCAGAACATAAAACAAATCAAAAAAGATATCAGATTGATCTACTGTGATCCACCTATGGTGAAATTATTACATTTTCCATATAACCTTTGTTTCCATGTTCTATTTTATCCTTCCCATTTTCTAAGATTTCAAAAACTACTGGGAAAAAAACCTAACAGGTTTGGTCTGCTTTTCCCTTTTAGTGAATATGGGTATTAAGAGTATTTAGCATATAGTTACAATGTAATACTCCCTATAGATCCATCTTCTTGAGAGAAGCCCTTCATGAATGCCACTTTATGAATACCCGTGATCAAGAATATTGAAATCTCCTTAATAAGACAGTTCATGAAGCCAGCAATTTAATTGCAAAACATTGTTGATTTTTATTCCTTTTCTATGTTTTTTCAATATAGACTTTCTTTTGACTCTGATGTGCACATAATACTGTATTGTGCTCTCTCATGGTTCTTGGTGTAATATAACTGAAAGAAAAACAGTATGTAGGAAACTAGGTATGTTGTGGATTATCATAGTTTATCTACTGCCTCCTTTTCCTTGTCTGCATCTTAAATAAATAACATCCTGGTTATCTCAAATACAGAGTTCTTACTGAATTTCAGATTTTTCAGAGTTCTACCAAGAGAGTGTGACCTAGGGCTTCTCCTTGCATGCCCAGTAGACACATTCCTTCTATTTACGGTCATTGGCAAAGATGTCAGTTTAGTAGCTGTTGGTAAATAGTATAAATATGTCAATATTTCTTTTGATAACTAGTTTTTTTAAAGTTTGGGAAATGTATACATCAAAATGAAGATTTTTGGCTCAACTATAGTTAATAGTTGTATTTTAACATCTGTTGTTCCATAAAGTACTTTGCTATAACGTTATCCTAAATTGATATTGTTGGGCATGTAATGACTGATACAGACATTATGATATAAAGAAGTTAATAGCTTGTCAAATAGATTGTTATTTTGCTTCATGGCAAATAGTATCATGTCAAAACTGGCTATTGATGGATAAAATGCTTTGATGTTATGCTTTATTGACCAGCTAGACAAACGAACAAACCAAACTCGTTTTCAATTTATATCTGTTGTTTCTTCTGTTTCCCCTTTAGTATGAAACCTCCTGAACAAACTACACAACTACCATTTTCCAGTACAAGTAGAAATCCACTTTCCAGTAAGAAGTGTTGTTTTAAGATACTAACTATGGAATACATATCACTGGATATAGCTATGTTCTAATAGTAAATTTATTAATTACTTTAGTTCCTTCAAGAAAACAGAATGGTTATTCTTCATATTCTCTTCATCCTGGTCATCCTTCCACTTCTGAAATGTAGGTACAAATCTGTTAATTTTCAATGAAAATATTAACAGTGACAACATACTGATATTTTATACACAAAGTCATTTTTCTAGTGAGTTTAAAATAAGCATATTTTCTGATTTTGTGTTTTGTTTCTGCAGACTGTGTAAGTATGAAAGAACTGTGAAGGGTCTTATCTGTCCAAGTGTACATAATAACTACTTGTATAGATTGCCTTTGTACTCACTGGAAAAAGTTCTAAGGCATGATGCATCTTATTCTAAAGATATTCTTTCTGGATAGATAGATTGATTAACTAGTGAGGAAGTCTTCCCGTTGACTATAGGGAAAACCAAAATGACTTGCACAGACACCTATATGTACATCATGGTTGTCTAACATTAGGTGGGATGAACTCCAATAAGTCTTATTAAATTTTAAATAAATTGACCATAGAGCTTACTCAAGCGAAAACTTTTCTATATCTGTGACTGTGAGTTTATTTTTTATAAAAAATAAAATTTCAGAATGCCCTTGTTGTGGAGATAAGTAACAAATATATAAATATGCATATTTATTCTGACTTAAATGCAAGAGTAATGATGCTAATCATAAAATAACTTTCTCTGTAAATGAAACCAAATCTCAGGATCAAATAATAGATTTTTCTTGCTGCTAGTGGGTTTTGGAACAAGTCCTAAATACACATATGTGTTATGCATGGTGTATTATGCTTTTCTATTATTGGTCAAATTTAACATGAGAATATACCGTAACTTTAGTCATTATAGTGAATGTGTTATTTTTATTACAATGTCATACTTATTTTGATTTTTGTTGTAAGAATGGAGTCAATGGAGATTGATCCTGTACCTTCACCAATGAGGAAGGTGAGTGGGGTTTTTTTGTATATATCTTTATATATAAGTATAGATTCATATATATGCTTTTGATTTCTCCTACTCTGTTAATACTGCAAAAAATAGGATCCTCCCCCGTTCAAAACTATTCTTATGTACATGCTTATTTCAGCTAAGTTTGATGCTTAGTAGAGGTCAGATGGTCCCTAAAAGGGAACCAAAAGGAAATAAATTGCAACATTGATTTCTGGAATTATACTCTCCACATGCCATATACAGGCTTTTAAACTTCTGATGTTAAATTAAATGGCATATTCATGAAATCTCAGCATGTTTATATTATAAAAATATTGTTACTGTTTCAGAAATAAATGTTGCTAATGCGTGAAACTGAGAGTTATAATTAAATTTAAGTTTTAATATATTAAGGAATGGAAATATATATAAGATTTCCACCTTCACCAGACCTGATGTAGATGTCTGCAGCACAGATCTATGTTAGCATCTTAGGGTTTCCTTTATAACCAATGGATTGGTTATATCCATAGACAGACCTATATCCATAGGTTTAACCTATGTATTAGTACGTGTTATTCATCTCATTCTAAAGGACGATTATTGGTCTCATTCCTGTTTCTCTCCTTGACCATAAAGGGAATTTCAGGGGATCAGGCTGGGTGTAAATGTTGCCATTGCAGAGTTACAAGAAGTGAATCACTTGACATTCTTAACTTCACATCACACCAATTTTCAAAACACTCCTGAAATTTCATTTATGATGGATAAAAGTTTTTTTAAGCCACAAATGAAGCCAGTCATTATCTTTCACCTTTCATAAACAATTTTGTTTGCTGCTTGACCAGGTGATCTTGCTTCTGTCTATACTGAGGGACATAAACATGTGTATAATATCTTCACGTTAAGAAAAACTTGAGTAGAAATCAATGGTCTGAAAGCAGTGTTAGAACCTGATATTTCAGTAGGGAATTGCAAGCTTTGAGTGACATCTCTAAGATGAGAATGAGGGCAGGATCTTTTCACTGTATTAGTATTCTGATTAGGAGAGGTAACATCCAGTAACAGATGCTAGCTTAAGCATGGAATCTCAGCACAGAAAATGATGTAAGTGTCCGATATTTTTATTATCTGAATATGACAGAGAGGACTTATTGGAATAAAACTAAAATACATGTGCTTTTTCCCCCTTTAGATCTCTAAAAAATAGTAACTTAATTCTAAATTTTTACATTTTAGTGCTATGAACAAAACTGGCAGCGGAGAGCACCACAAATCTGCAGGCTTTATAGATCTCAAAAATGTAACACTGTTGTTTAAAATACCTTCATAATTAACATACTTATTGCACTGTAATTAATACCTTGCCATTCATTTAGCTTGAGACACCGACCGGTCCCACAAGATTGTCATTAATAACTCCACCACAAGATGGACGTATGGGTGAGTAAGAATAAAGTTTGTAACTGGGTAACGTTTGTATTACGTTAAGAGGATAAATAAATTAAAATCCATACCTTAGTGATTTACTGAGCAACTTGAGTTGTGTTGAGGTATAAGGAACTTATCATATAGACATCAATCCAGCAGATGGGAAATGGTTATAAATGAAGAATTCCTAGTACTTCCTAGTACTTATGTACTCTGTTCTGTGAATAATTACTTGTAACCAAAACAATTTTTGCTGAGCAATCATAGTCAACAGTTGCAAAGAAAATACTGTAATGATGTGTATGGTTGAACAGAACAGGCATACTTGCAATATGTATTGTTTATTCTCTATTAACCTTCATAATTATGTTTATTTATAGTTACGAGAGATTAACATTGTTCGTAATGTCATGTTAAAAATCATATGAGGAAAAGGAAATTACAAAAGTATTTAATAACAAAAGAGAGGTAATTAAGTTGAGATCAACAGTTTTGTCAGAAAGGGGATTTTTTTTTCACCGTATCACTTTAATAAGGCATAAGACACTTTACCTGCCTGTACTTCCTTTCATTCCTGGGCTGTTGCAGAGCTTGGGTAACACTCTGATATAAATAAGACAGTAATAACAAACTACAGCAATTGGAGCAGTCTCCTTGAGTGCTGTTTATTCATGAGGAGGTTCCCAGAATTCCTCAGGCTCTGCAGGTTTACCATGCATGGGTCCCTCCCATTCTTGGTTTTATATCCAGCATGTTTCTGTAACAGCCCAGGCAGTCTTTCAGCTGTCTTCAGCAGTTAATACAATCCATCCACAGCCACATAAGGAGCTTCTCTTGTGTTTTTACGTGGTGTAAACATCTCAAAACAAAGATAAATGCAATTGTAATGCAATCGTAATGAAGGAGCAATAATTGCTTCTTCTATGTTATGTCTGATTTATATGTTCAGATTCTAAATGCATGCTTGCTTGCCTATAAATTTATGGATAACAAGATAGTAAGAGTTGAGGTTAACTGTTTTTTTATTGTGTCTAAAAATAAACAGATATTTAATTAGACAGTAAAATTATATGTAGAACCATTACGTGTTCAGCACATTTCAGAATCAGCCCATGAAGTTTTGCAGTGGACAAAGCTGAATGAATCAAAGCATACTTGCAAAAGTAAGGGCAAGTAGACACAATGATTTAACGGTGCACTAAAGAAAGTTTCCTTCTCAGAGATGGATGAGGCGAAAAAGAATAGCTGAAGAACTGGAGCACCTCAGCAGAACTATCTTGGTAGTCTAATAATAGTCTAACAAATGAGAGAAGGTGAAAGAAACCAACATATGTGTTTAACTTAAAAAAGATTTGCAGAGATGGTGCGACATGATGTTTTTGTGACAGCTAAGCTCTATGTAGGATTAATCTATTGAGACAAAGACATTTTTTCACCTTTACCCTTTGTGGAAGTACTGCTGAGGACTTTTGACAACTTTCATTTTTGCTGAATCTTCTTCCAGCAAGAGGTACTGGAAGACAACTTATGTCCCAGCAAATGTCTTGTCTCTGCTAAATTGTAAAACACATTATTAATTTTTAGGGCTATTTTAATCCTTTTTCAGGTGACATGGTAACTTTGTTTTGTCAGCCAATTCCTTATCTTTTGTTGTCTATTGTAATTGTGCACCATTTTTTATTCTTGAATAAACCGGTCATTAATTTGTCCCACATAATGCAATTAAAGTACTAATCTTTGATTCCAAAGTTATCTCTTAAGTAAAATAGCTAATTCATGTTCTGTTTTCAAAAATTTGATTCTTACAGGTAGCGTATCCTACAGAAGTTCTCAATCGTATGGAATAATGTCAAGTCAAAATAGTAGAGCAGGATCTACAAGGTAATTAAATACCTTTTCAAGATGTTACTGTCTCTTATGAGAGTCTGAAGTTTCCATTGTCTGGCCTTTATTAATCTGTATGTTTAATATCTGTACATTATATATCTGAAGAAATGTTATTGTGCAGGCTTGCTGTTACCTCTATGAATGTGTGTGTTAGTGTTGGAAATTTTTATTTTGAAATCACTTTCTTCAAAAATGTGCAGAGATAATCTGAGCTCCTGTAGCTGTGAACATCTACAGTCATGTCACTTCTATACAAAGGGTAGTAATTTTATAGTAAGAAAGTACAACAACGTGTCTGCTTTATAATTCTTCTAAATATCAGAGATGACAACACAATATCTACACAAGAGCTATTCTCTGAATAACCTGAACATCTTCACGCAGCATGTAGCAGGTGTTTCAGGTTTCTCATTTAAACATTGAAAATGTCTCAAACCTTGAGAATTACTAACATCAAGAAAAAATTAAAATGGTTCCAGAAAAAGTAAACCCTTCTTCTCTGTAATCATTAAGGCAAATATGTCTTCCTAGCACAAATTTAAAATATATATAACAAAGTATTTCTTTTTTTATGTCTGATTCTCATATCCTTTGTTTTGTACTTCTGCTTTCTAAAATATGTAAAAATCCTAAAGAAGTAAAAAACTGCTAAGAAGTATGTAGAACACAATAATTTATTGCATTTTCTATTAAAATATTAGCACTAGGAATTTAAGTGGTTTTGAAATCTCTTGTACTATGAAAGTAGCCTCAAATCATATCTATGAATTAATTTCACTAACAGATCCACACCTATAAGACTACCACATAGTGGATGTTCACTTACATCATCATCTGGATCACAAAGTAGTAGAAGGGGGTCATGGGCTACTTCTGATTTCAGAACCCCTCAGTTGTATCCATTTACATCACCTTCCCCACAGTCATCTGTAACAAGACAACCAATCACCATCTCTGGACTTCTGCAAAGACAACATTTAGGCAAGTATATTTTATAAAATAACAACATTTAACACTTCCTGAAAAATTTTCAGCATCATATATGCTTATTATTTATTTACTGGAGAACAGTAAATAAGAAATAAATTAAGCAACACAAAAATGGTATTTCAAAATAAGAAGTAGCCTATCAGCAAAATACGAAAAATGTTGAAGTTTGTGGTCAGTATTTTACCCTAGTCTTCTGTGTAATAGAATATCTGCTGTGAAAATGCGCTCTTGCTTCACCTCAGAATATTTAAATCTGATAATGCCTGTAATTGTTTTCTAGAAAAAATACAAGTTCTAAATAATGGCAAGCATATAATGATTTGGCAAAAACTAATCTTGCAACAAATCTCAAGTAAGGAATAAAGAAAAACTTGAGTGGAGGAAGTGCAGTGAACTTGGTGGGAGTCATAGCAAGACTCAGACAGTTATCAGGATTCCTTTAATAAAGCAGAATAGTTGAGTTGACACATGGAAAAGAAGAAAAAAATATCTATAATGAAAAGAATGAATAGGAGACAGTTCCTGTATGACTGAATGGTTTGTTGTAGAAAGTGGGTGACAGTTGACATCTCACTGTGTCCAGCAGAGAAAAAACAAACATAAAAGGAAACTGAAGTATTCTGAGAGTAAGAAGTGAAGTATTAGTCACCTGGTTATTAGGAACTGGGGAATATTAATGGAAATGAACAAATGGGTGAACTCTTCCTGAAAATGAACAATCATAGAATCATAAAATGGTTTAGGTTGGAAGGGACCTTGA
>RSEF01000004.1:93392943-93404153 GCA_003993805.1 Himantopus leucocephalus
GCTCCAGCCCTCTGATCATCTTCATGGCCCTCCTCTGGACCCCCTCCAATAGGTCCATGTCTTTCCTAACAGCTCCATGTCTTTCCTTGTCCCGTGCTCGGAGACAGAGGCTGCAATCTGCTGACGCAGCAGGACTGGAATTACCGCTCCGTGTTAAACACGGAGCGAGCCGTCACGGTGCGGGAAGCTTTTCAGTTTCCACCCTCGCCTGGTGCCATACTGCTGCAATAAGACATCGGGCCTCAGGGAGGTTTCCAGATGGGTCTTTTGCTGTACTGGGGAGGGTGGATTTGCAAATTGCAGCTCCCTCATCCCTCTGCTTTGCTGGTAAGCAAACCCCAGAACCCTCTGCTTGAGGACAGATGGGGATACAGACTCCAGGTAACATTTTTCTCGGCACAAATACAAGCTGCTTTACACAGTATGAAGTTGGCTTTCTTTTATTTGTCTTGTTTACTCTTCTTCATTTACAGCAATAAGAAATATACTGGGCTGTACCTATGCAGGTTAAAAAAATATACTGTGAGTTTTTCCCCGCCACAGCACAATTTGCAATGACAGGAAAAGCCTGAGGCACAAACCATCGATTTATCCTTGCCTCTGAGTACTGCCACTCAGTTAAACTCCATCCTTTAAAATACAAATGCAGAGTGAGCGATGGAAATTGTAGCAGCAGCCGCAGTTACGCTACACCCCGGGATACCGGAACTTTCCGTATTTCAGCTGGCCCTGGCAGCTCTCTCGGCAGAAGGCTTCCCCACGCCCCTGCCCTTTCCTGAGCACAGGAACCCCCCAACGTCAGGGACAACTGGAGCAGCCTCCAGTCCTGCTGCAGCTGCGGGGGAAGATCCCTTGGCTCCAAACTCAGCATTTTCCACTTGCTGCTGGGTAATTCTGCCGTCGTAGAGCTTGAAGTCTCAGTATTACCTCCATTGCCTCCTCATTCGAGTAATTGCTCGTGTGCTGAAGAGGCGGGGGATACACCATATGTCACCGAAGAAAACTGCCCAGTGCCAATAAAAGGTGTAAAATGAGGAACTGGGAGCTCAGGCAGTTCAATTTGGAATGGTATTGGCACATTCCCAGGGTGGCTTAGGAGGGTAGGTCAGCGCAACACTCAGTTACCGTGAGGGATATATGTTAATGCCACTTCAGGGTGGGTCTAGGGCACAGCCTCGTTAGTATCTTCATTAACAACATTGCCTCACGAAGTAGAAGCACACTGCCCGACTGGTGTGCAGGGAGGGGGGAGGCAGCAGGGAGGTGGGAGGGCAGCTCTCCCTGCCGAGGAAGGGGTGGCCGGGCCGCACGGCCGGTCCCCCAGAGGGATGTTGAGGACTTTGACGTGTGAGCGGGACCTGAGGTTCGGGGTCAGTTGGATGGTGACTGTGGGCCAGGAGGAAAGGACATCTCCAGATCTGTTTGAGTTTCCAACAGACACCGTAATATTGACACCAGTCCTCGTCTGGGATGTCCTTTACGGTTCAGGTAGGCAGAAATTTGGACCACAAGCAGAGGTAGAGCTGAGAGTGAGCAGAGGACACCGGAAGAGGCTATTAACCCTCCTGGAAAAGAATTTCTGCTGTCTTGCCTGTGCCTTTCGATTAATGAATTTTGACATATGAAGGTCAAGTTTTCTTCACCGTGGTATAATTTAAGGAGACCTGGGCAAGCAGTTTGCTGGAGCCCCCACTCATACTGGCCTTTTACTGTCAGCAGACTTTACTTCTGCATGCGTAGACTTTTCTTTAAAAGGGATTACCTGACAATTCCTTCTCCTTTACCACGGTCTTGCCAGTGGCTAGTACTAGATAGCTGAAGAAAAAAGGAAACACGCATTGAATAACAGCCGTTACCTACAACGAAAGCGCTGAGTACTCCAGCAAGGCAGCAGAAATGGAGGTGACTGGTACTTGGGTAGTGTCTTGTTAACCTGCTTGCATTGAAGGGGTTTTTTTTTAAGGTTTCTTACATATTTTCATGGGTTCCGGTTTTTGTGACGAATCCAATACACCTACTGACAATATAAGGTCAGTCAGGGAAACACTTAAAGCAACTCCTTGACTTTAAGTATCGAAATCTAGCTGCTTCAGTGGGAATTAAATTAAGCACATGGTATCCTTAATAGGCGTGATTTTCTGAACGATTTCTTCCTCTAAAAAAGGAGGAAATCTCTCCTGTAAGGTGGTGTGTAACAGGTAGTAAGAAACTGTGATTACCTGGCTTCCCATCCTGAATCAACAGCTGTAAAACCTTTTTTCATGTATTGTATCTTAACAAACCATGAGATGCTTAATTATCTCATTACAGAAACCAAAGTGTGGAAAAGCGATGTAAGGGAAGGCTGTGAGTCCCGGCAGGATTACAAGGGGAACCTGAAGGGCCGGGCTGTGTAATTTAAAAAAAAAAAAAAGCCTGTAGTTTAAAATTGCTCATATGAATCTGAAACCTTTAATTAAAGCATTAAAACTCTTCCTTCTTAAGGCTGTTTCTGTCTTCCTCGCGAGCCGAACTGGTCTGCCCCAAGGGTTCCCAGCCAGCGGAGCGGGGTGAGTCCCGGCGGCCGGCGCGGCTCTGGGGCAGGAGTTAATGGGCGCCTTGGGCAGCCCCGGCCACTCGAGCAGAGAGGAGGCAGAAGTCAAACACGACGTGATAAATGGNAAAAAAAAAAAAAAAAAGCATGGGCTGTGATATCGAGCGGTCTCCTTGAAAGTGAGCCCCCTCGTCAGTAAGAGTCTGTGAATCTCAGCATGGATACATACATCTCTGTATGGACACAGCTATTATACTGCCAGAAGAGACACTTACAGGAAAAACAGATTTTTTCCCCAAACAACTTCATCATGTCATTTTTTTTTGGTTTCGTTGTTTGATGGTGTTTTTCTTTCAGAAACTATACAGAGGAAAAAGTGAACGAAGCTGAGCTGTCAGTTCTTCTTGCTCCTATTTTACGTGTTACAAGACAGCATCCGAGCAAACCTCTTTTGCCTACACGCTTGGTCACTGTAAAGAACTTTTAAA
Source organism: Himantopus leucocephalus (assembly GCA_003993805.1). Taxonomy (NCBI): domain Eukaryota; kingdom Metazoa; phylum Chordata; class Aves; order Charadriiformes; family Recurvirostridae; genus Himantopus; species Himantopus leucocephalus. The sequence goes on from RSEF01000004.1 coordinate 93,395,965, forward strand.
TAGACATTAATTACATTCAGGCTGTAGGAAAATTGTCTTAATGTAAATGAGAAGCTCCAGGGTAGCGTTATAAGACGTTACATAAAATTCCAGATGAAATTTATTGATCTTTCACAAAACGCTTTAAGGAAAAGAAAATAAAAAAAACAGCTAGAAATGAACAGCAAAGAACTAAGTTTCCTTTAAAAACTCATGGCTAACAGCAAAGAGTCTGTGCTGATCATCTGCTGTGAAGCGATGAGATAGCCACGCCAGTGACTAACAGTCCAGCAGTTGAAACGTTTTTTGCATTGGCTTTTCTTAGTCTGAAGAGAAATTAATGAATTCATCTTAGCAAAACGATGGAAAGCTCACAGCATGAGCAGCAGCACCTTGCAAGTCAAGCCCATAATGAAAATAAAATAAAATGTATCACTTCTATCAAAACCTGACAGTCACAAATGAGCTAAGCTGTTAACAGAGATAATAGTATGAAATTGTTCAGCAAGCACAGCAATAATCACCCTAAAATAAAAAAATCTTCCCCTCTTCTCTCTGGTTATACAGGTGATAAAGAGGTGTTTTCCTTAAAAAATAAAATAAAAAAAATACAGCTGAGTCATGTGTTGTTTCTTTGAAAGAAAAAAAAAAAGTCAGTTTGATCTTGTGAAAAGAACAGATTAATCTTTTTCGGTAGGTATGAGTGGGGCATTGTACATGCTACTGCTGCAGACAGGATCAGAGAGTCTGTCGTCCCTGTTACAGCCGTATGATCTTAAAGCCAATCCCAGATAGTGTTCTTATTATAATTCTATTTCCCCAGTACTTCATTATACCGTTTCCCCCCCGCCACCCCCCCTTCTGCAGTACTTCATTCAGCACTTACTGGAACCCGTCCCCTCCACAACTAACGTCTCGCTCTTTGAGTCACCCCAGGATATTATTCTGAACAGCTCAGCATCTCCAAAGTGACCCCCACCCAACGGTGGGACGGACAGCTGGCGCTGGCAAATTCGGGTGCCCACGTGAAATCCCAGCCCTGAGTGTCCGGAGCAGCCTGGATTCCCACGGGGGGGGTTGCACTCTTGCCCCACTTAAGCGGTGTTTCTTGCCATCCCTGCAGGGTGTTACTCCCCCCCTCCCCGAAAGCAGGAAAATCCAGGACCCTCATCAGGGAGATGGGGGGGGCGTGCTGGGATGTGACTGCTGCGCTGGATGTCACCTGGGAGCACGGGGAGAGGGGCCGGTGGCGTGCGGATCTCTACGCGCAGAAGCAGCGTTTGGTCCCTGGGTGCTCCCAGGACGCAGCACCACCCTGGGGAAGCGGAGACGGTGGATTGCTGCAGGTTACAGGACGAGCTGTTCACGTCAAACCTGCTTCCGCTATATATTTGCCCGTGTGTTTTTCTCTGATGTTGCCAGAACTAGAAGTGTCATCTCCTACAGTGTGAATTCCTGTACAACCGGGAACCTACTGAAAAGAGTGAATTTTCTGTTATTTTTATGTAACAAGTACATAAGCCTTGCTTTCCCTTCAGCCCTTGCCCTGTTGACTCCAAGGCAGTGACTAGAATGCGGAAACTCAGATTACGTATTGATTTTACCCATACAGTATAGCTATATAAAATTTGATAATCCCTGTTATGTTTTGCCAGTTAAAAAATCCTGGGAAGCAATGTCATAATACAATAAAGCACAGGGAAATCATAACGCTTAGCAAGGGTGAATCACGTTCAAGTATTGAATCTGATGGTAGATTGAAGAAAAGATAGAAATAAATTTGATTTATCACATTCTGTTTGCATTTATTATGGACTTCTAAGTGATAATCACTCTAAAATTACAGAATTATTGCTTTTGCAATCAGATTAAAATATAACTAAAATTAAATTATAAGGAATTAAGCCCGGTAAAATCATTCATAGATGAAGATTTGGGAATATTCTTAGGAACTGAAAACTCTGTCTCTCCTTTTCAGCTACGGCCTGTCTTTCCCTGCTTAGCCAGTGCGAATTGCAGGGACAGACCGCATGTGTTTTTGGGAACTCGCCATCAGACTTTTCCGTTCCTCCAAGTTAATTCAGCAGACACCCCACGGGCACTGTTTGCACGCAACTAAAATCCCTTTGCACCGTTATGAGCCAGAGGTCATTCCGCTCTCCCCAAGCTTTTTCCAACCCGTCTTGCGAGGAAAAAACTGCCAAGGGTGATAAGCAAGCGATGCGTGGCTGTTCTTTGTGAAGATGACTATTGCCTGCTAGGAGTAGAGGCCAGCCCTCCCAAACCCACTTGGCTTCACCCTTGAACCTGGGCTCAAACCACGCTCCAAGAATTAAATGTTCAGCCCGTTAGCTGCTAACCCAGCGGCCACGGCTTAACCTTGCAAGCCGTACATCACTGCCTGGTCTCAAAAAGATGATTTATGATTATATGACAGTCCCTTCTCTTTTTTTATATAGGCCAACACGTTGCTCTGGAGTAAAGAAACCTTGGCTTTTTTATCATGTTGAACTCGATTTGGATAAAGAAACAGTCTAGTTCCTCATTTCCATAGGTTTATCCTTGAATAATGAACCAAGGGTGTTATTTGTTGCTGGTACTATAGCATCCCCCGTGACAAACACGGCCTAGAAAGAGGAGCTACCATAACTATGTTATTTCCTGAACTTTTCCATAACGTATTAATATAAGTCCAATTCTGCAGTGTGTCCTGGCTCAAATGAACAACGAACACAGTTCTGTGTTCTGCCTGGGTACTCCCTCAGCCAGTGACGCCTTTTCAACCCCTCTTCCAGTTTATCGTGGGGAAAACGGTGAAAAGATGCTGAGCTGTTTCCTTGATGCTACACCCATGCCCGAAGACTTCACACCACAGTAGGCACCAGGTTGCTCTAAACTTCAGCAAGGGATGGGTTTCTAACATTTCCAAGACCAGGAGATAGCAGAAATGGCATCTACCTGCAAGAGCATCCTGAACTCTTACTCGTGGTAGACATCTCACTGCTCACACACAAACTCCTACGCCATTACGTGCTTTGAACACACTCGCCACGCAGCTGAGGCTATCGGCCAAGGTGCGTGTGGGGCTCCGAGCCCCCGTGACCCTTCTCGCTGCAGTGATGGGTCCCCGGGCACACATCTTCCCTCTTTGCATTTAGCAGCCCCTCGCTCTCATCCCCCCATTCCCAGGGCTGGCGTTCCTCATTCTGCACTGAAGCAGGTTCTCACCGCCAGGTCCAGACCCACGGGGTCTGCATTTGCATTTAAATTCTTGCACAGACCCAGAGGAACTCCAGCGGGGGGGGTTTGGACTAAGTCTGGTCATTTGGCTGTTGCACAGTATCACTTTGATTATATCGTGTGTTTGGGAATATGGAGAGAATGAGAAAATGGTGTCAGAAGCTTTAGCACACACAGACGTGTAAAACCAGGAGCAAACCATCCAGCCTGTGTGTCACAGCAGGGTGTGTGTCACAGCTGCCGTGGCATCGCACACCCAGGGGCACCCGATTTTTGACATCTGCACGTGACAAAGCTCAGCTCATCAGCCTTCCTGCATTGCCAGTGGGGACAGGTTCCTTCGGAGCTTCTTCCGAGCTCCTGAGTTGGCTCCTTGTTCTGAGGCACCCTCCAGAAGAGCTCACCTCACCTCACCTCACCTCACCTCACCTCACCTCACCTCACCTCACCTCACCTCACAGCGTAGGGAGGGAGCTTGGGGGAGATTGGTCTCAGCTCAAGGGCAAATGCTCCCTGAAATACCTTCTGCCCCACTCAAATCTGAACCCCGCTGCAGTAACAGCAGTGTTTCATACGGGAAAGACAGTTGAGGAGACATCAGTCTACTGTGGTTTGGTCTCTAGAAAGGCAGAGAAGTTCAAGGAGCTCTGGAGTACCCTTCAAGATGCCCTGCGGCCAGCCCCTGCTGGCAGCAGTAAGGACAGGGGTGACTGGAAGGCAGTAGCCAGGTCATTTGCTCAGAGGTCTCTAATTCCCTACGTCACGACTCACCCTAAACCTCCAGCAACTCCCCATCTTGCCCTCCCGCAGCCGTGCCCAGCGGGGATGAGCGTGGAGCTCAGGGCAGTGGAACGTCAGGGCTGCAGCCCGCTGCGTCCCACCACGGGGGGCGTCCTGGCTCGGCAAAGCAGCCGTGGGCTGGCAGTCTCAAGAATTTGTTCTCCAAGAACTAGCTGAGACTATTTCTGGGCTTCCACGGGAGTCTGGCCCAAGCAAGGATGGACCACAGCATCCCATCCCATCCCATCCCATCCCATCCCATCCCATCCCATCCCATCCTCCCATCGCCCTTTTTCACTAAAGTCTGCTCCGGTTAAGCCGGAGACTCGTTACCTAACGCAGTTCTTCCTTCAAGCAGTGTTTTTGCTTAGACAGATTGCAACTTCTCTCCTCCAATTAGACTGATTTATTTTAAAAAATCTCCTTTTCTTTCTAATACACAAAAATAGAATTAGAGTACAACAGAAGCACGAAGAAATACAAATGGCAGCCTCCATGTACACATTGAATCATCATCTTAAATGGTCCCTGAAGGAAAGTTCTGGCTATGTGGTGTGGGCCGAGCTATCCATGGACTTCCCCAACGCAGGACCCAGCCGAGCTGCTAACAGAGACCGCGCTGGGAAAGCCCGAAGCACCTGCAGCCACCCGGGGCTCTCCTCGTTGTCTTTTGCTGCATTTTCAGGGTCCTGCAATGGCATACTGTCCCAGGACAAATAGTCTCAAGGTGAAAATACAGCCCGTACAGTTGGATCCAGAACTTTGTATCCTGAAGCAGAAGAAAATGTGGGTTGAGGGATATCATTGGTTTCCCAGCTCTGAGGTCAGTGTCTTCGCTCCGTCTCAGGAAGGATCCTCTGGCTCTGCCAGGGCACGAGTTTCTCCACCCTTCCCGTTTAAAAGTGTGTGCCCACTTCTTGGTGAACGAATGTCACAGTCCAAAGGCAGCTTTTTAAAATCTGAATGCCAACGGAAACACGTAGCTACTTTCACCACGAAATTCATCAACAAGCCCTTTTTTTTGGGGGGGGGGGCCGATACAAGGCTATCCCCCCTCTTCACTCTCTACATGACCTGCTCCCCACAACCCTCAGCCACCTGGAAAAAAGCAGCTTAAAATGCAATTGCAAAAATAACTTTCCCTGCACCTTTTAATGTGGCAGCCAAAGATTACCCTGCTGAAACGAGAGCTTGAGACATCGAACAGGATCCTACTCACTTTAAAAAGGAAAGAGGAGGTATATGTTTTTTTACTGGAGAGCCCTGGAAAATAACAACATGAACAAAAAGATTGTGTCTCAGGTATTTTAAAATAGTGATTTTTCTTGTATGAACCTTTTTTTGAAATAGGAGATTAATAAAAAAAGAAATTTGACTACATAAACCTACACAGGACATTGGCCGAGAAGTTCAGTTTGCTCTTTCCTTCACTCCAGGTCTACTAAAGTCGGTTATTTGTAAACCAGTTACTCTGTAATACTATTTATTACATTTTGGGCCAGAGAAAATATCTCTTGTACAGATGATTCTTCCCCTCCATCAGGGATTTGCAGCTCCGACACATTTTAGGTTCTTAGACAGTTTGATTTGTTTACATTTTTTCTGGTCAAACTCGCTTTATGGTTCCATTATAACGCACACAAAGTTTGGATTACACAGGTTTCTCTTTGGGGTTGTTTTCTTGTAAACAACAACAAGAATATTTTCAGCTTTTTTATTCAAGAAAGCCGTATTTTTGTCATAAGCGAGGAAGAGCGGGCTGGAGGAGACAGAGAGCCAGAAAGGAAAGGCAACAGATTACATAGCTCACAAGTTTGTTTTCTTCAGACTCAAGGACCTTCAAAAAAATGTTCAGAAAACAAAAGCAGGGCACAGGCACCAGGCACTAATAAGCAAGTAGGGGTGGCCAAAACCCTCTCATTTGAAGTATTTAATAAAATGCCCAAACATCACTGCTGCCACGTCGTATAAAAAAATGCAGAAACCACACGCACGTGTGGACACCGTGGATAAATCAGAGGTGTTTTTACCAAGGCACCTCCATCAGCCGGTGCCCCGGGAAGCTGGTGGGTACCCGAGGGCTGCTGCGCTGCGGGGCAGAGCCCGGGCTGCAGCGGGACACCCGCACCACGGGCCACCAGCTTCCCCGCAAGTGACCATGGGGGCGGTTAGCAGGAAAAGCAGCAATTAAGGAGCTCCTCAGCGGGGATCCAGCTTAATTTTGGATGCTCGATTAAACCTGAAATTCTTTGTGCGCATTACCGCCAGCTCCGCGGGCTGACACAAAGATGATCTTGTGTGTTTGGAAAAAATAAAGGGGTTTTATTTAAAAACGCTGCAGAGGATGGTGGGGTTGGGTGCCCCCCCGCGCCAGCCCGGTCCCCCATGGGAGTGGGGCCCAGGGCCGAGGGCACATCCCTCTGTCCCTCCCTGCACCCCAGGCTCTCTCCTGGCATCTCTGCAGAGTCCAGGCTGCAAAACCGGCGCTTTCCTCCCCTAACCCACCCAGCAGGGCCGCAGCCGGCAGGAGCCTTGCATCCAGAGGACGCACAGGTCCAGAGGAGGCCACGAAGATGCTCCGAGGGCTGGAGCACCTCTCCTATGAGGACAGGCTGAGAGAGTTGGGGGTGTTCAGCGTGGAGAAGAGAAGGCTCCGGGGAGACCTTCTTGAAGCCTTTCAATATTTAAAGGGGACTTATAAGAAAGAGGGGGACAAACTTTTTAGCAGGGCCTGTAGCGATGGGACAAGGGGTAATGGTTTTAAACTAAAAGAGGGAGATTTAGACTAGATATAAAGAAGAAATTTTTTATGCTGAGAGCGGTGAGACACCGGCCCAGGTTGCCCAGAGAGGTGGGAGATGCCCCATCCCTGGAAACATTCCAGGTCAGGCTGGACGGGGCTCTGAGCAACCTGGTCTAGTTGAAGGTGTCCCTGCTCATGGCAGGGGGTTGGACTAGACGGCTTTCAAAGGTCCCTTCCAACCCAAACCGTGCTGTGATTCTGCGATCCGACGGGGGCCCCCCGGCTGCACGGCCGGACTGCTGCGGGGGGCTCTGGCTTTCCTCTTGGCCGTGCAAAAGTGAGGAAGCCACCCCGGACACCCACCTGGCAGGAGGTTAAAGCCTTTCCAAGATTTCGGTGGGAAGGGACAGTGTGAAAAAGGAGGGAAAGCAGCACCCGCGGCCAGCCCCGACGGCTTCGCTCCGCTCCCAGCGCACCCCCGTCCCCGCTCCCTGCCTCCTGCACCTCTCCGTGGTTAGAGACCGTATATAAAAATGTACATTTTACGCGTTACAAAAATATGCCTCTCTCGTGCCTTAGCGCATCTGGGTGCGCCCGGGGAGCTCCAGCCAGGCCGGGGTCCCCGCCGCTGCCCCCGGCCCCCGCGGGCGCGCCGGCTTCGGCCCGTCTCTTCCTCCTCCTCCTAAAATTGCCGTTATCGAACATTTTCTCGCAGTTGGGGTCGAGGGTCCAGTAGTTGCCTTTGCCTGCGGAGAGAGGAAGGGGCCGCCGCGTTGTCCCGCCGCCGCCTCNGGGGGGGGGGGGGGGGGGGGGGGGGGGGGGGGGGGGGGGAGCGCGGAGGGGATGCGGAGGGTCCCCATCCCCGTCCCCTTACCCGGGTCGTCCTCGTCCCGCGGGACCTTCTTGAAGCAGTCGTTGAGGGAGAGGTTGTGGCGGATGGAGTTCTGCCAGCCCGCTTTGCTTTTCTTGTAAAATGGGAAGTTTTCGGCCACGTACTGGTAGATCTGGCTGAGGGTGCGCCGCCGGCCCGGCGCGCTGTGGATGGCCATGGCGATGAGCGCCGAGTAGGAATAGGGGGGGCGGACCGGGCGCGGACACTCCTGCGGCGGGGGGAGAGGCGGCCAAGCCCGCTCCGCACCCGCGGAGCCCGGCGGTGGGAAGGGGCCGGCGGGCGGGCAAGGGGCGGCGGGGCCACCGAGCCACAGGTAGGGGTTAGCGGCGGAGGGGGACCGGAGGGGGCGGCCCGGTGGGTAAATCCCGGGATAAACCGCCACCTCCAGCATCTCCCGGGGAGGGGGGGGTGGGGGGGCCGGCGGGGCGGGCGGCCCGAAGGCGTGCATGCTGCGGCGGGCGCCGGGCCAGCCCCCCGCGGCAGCGCGCCGCTCCGCGCCCGCCCGCTTAAATACCGCCGCGCATCCGCGCCCGCTGGCGGAGGAGCCGGGAGATA
>RSEF01000004.1:93414720-93478061 GCA_003993805.1 Himantopus leucocephalus
CGCCAGTCCGGGCCTCTCCGCTCTCCTCAGGCTCCTGCTCGCCGGGCGCCGCGGGGGCCACACCGGCCTCATCGTCCTCCACCGTCACATCAGCGGAACCGGCCGGCAGAGCGGCGGGAGCGGCGGCCGCCCCCAACCCGAAAGCGGCCTCCACAGCCGCGGCATCGCCCGTCGGCGGCTCCGGGCCGCCCGCCGCCGCCGCCACCGCCACCCCCCCCAACAGCAACAGCAACAGCAACGTGAAGGCGGCCAGAGCGCTGCGGCACCGCGGCCCCCGCATGGAGGGGCCCCGCCTCGCCCGCCGCCACCAGCCGTTAGGACATGAACGCTGCCGCCACTGCCAACGCCGCCGCCACAGAATNCGGCGCCCCGCCCGCCCGCCCGCCACGTACCGGCACTCCGCGCGCAACCGCCCCTGACACAGCCGCCCGCCCTTCCCCGTCGGGGAGGCAGCCCATTGGGTCGCCGCCACGCCGCTCCGCCCGCCGCTTCCTCTTGATTGGCGCGGCCAGCGGCGAGGGCGGGAAGGAAGCGGTGTTTGTCAACAGAGCCGCCGGGCCAATTGGAGTCACGCCGCTCTCCCCCCTCCCTCTACCGCTGCCCCGACCAATCGAAAGCGCATGATTCACCGACCTGCTCAGGGATTGGCGGAGCCGGCGCGCCACACGTGCTGCTGACTGGCGCGCCGGGCGGCGCGGCCCCGCCCCTTCCCGGCCGGCCCTCCGCCGGGCTGGAGACGTGGCTGTTCCTCCGCGCCGGCAGGGCGGGGCCAGCGGCGCGCACCACTCGGCGCGCGGGACGGGGGGGGGGTAACAGGCCCCTCCGGGGTGGAATGGGCTCGTCGGGCGGGAACGGCAGAGGTCGCCCCCCGGCCCCGGGGCAGCCACATCGTCCCGGGCGGTCTGAGGGAACGGCCGGTGAGGCGAGGGCACGGGTACGTACGCCTGTACCCACACCGGCTCCGCTGAGGTGCCCGTAGCGGCCGTCCCTGTCCCGAGGGCTGTGGGCCCTCAGGCACCTTCTCCAGCCGAGTGCCTTGTCTCCTTCAGGAAAGGGCATGGCGGCATCAACCGCTTCCCTCAGGAGCTCATTCCCCAATTAATGGCTGGTCTGGCCTCCAGCAGATGACTGTGGCTGGGTAGGTACCTGTGTGCCACAACATGGTGACTGATAGGCCCAAGAACAGCAACCTCAGCATGTTGGCCAAGCGTTACAGCAGCCTCCACGTATTCACAGATTTTGATTGCCTTTATGAAGCGGGTGACACTTATGCATCCTTCAGGGACCATTTTCCCCCACTTCCAGCAGTTACCATTATCTCCTTTGCTGTGGGATGCGGGAGGGACTGATCCTTCAGTTCCCATCACCAAGGCTGGCTGTCGCCAACGGAATGCCTACGGCCTGCAATGCATCGTGGCATGATTAGCGCCGCTACCCTGAGTCTTTCTGTGTCAGTATTCATCCCTGTAGAGGCAGGTATGTAGCTTATCAGGCCACACCTTTATCTTCTTTGTAACAAACCAAATTAGTTACAAACTCTTTAATTCTCATCATAAGGAATCTCCTCCAGCCCTTAAATTAGTTTTCTCTCCCTCCCCTTTTCCATTTTTTTCAGCATTGCATTTCAGAATACGGAGATAAGGATGCTGTCATCATCTGTATCCAGGGGTAGAAAAGGCTCTAGTATATCCCTAGGTGTGCCTCCCCTTTGCATAGGGGCAAAGGCTGACTGTAGGCCATATGCGAGCACACAGCATGATGCTTCTTTTCTTCTAACCCCCACATCTCACTCAGCCCCTCCCTGTGGGTGCGTAGATATGCATACCTGAGATGTGTGGCTTCTCGTTTGACTGTCTTACCAGGCAGTCCCTTTGTCCAGACTGTGTTTTGAACAAAGGCCCTTGTCATCCTGCTTGTACCACCCTGCTGATGCGGATGTCATCTGCAAATTGTATTAGGAGTGATTTTGTATTTACTTTCAAATGACTAATGAAAATATTGATTACATACATGTAGTATACATGATCCTGCAGGGCTCCCATTAGATTATTCAGTGATGATTTATAACCAGTTCCGAAAAAACAAAAATCTATATGGCCAGTGTTTAATAGATGCTGAACTGATGCTTTGTTACCCTTTATTAAAATATTGTGCAGTTCTAAGTAAAAATCCTTTAAAAAGTTTATTACACCTTCCACATGAAACTGAATTTTTTGTTGTCTTTTTGAAGCATGAAACGAGATTTCTATTAGACCTCTGACTGGCATTACTAATTCTTTCAGTCACATACCAGCTTTTATGGTATTTAGCCAGGAATGGTTCTTGCATCTACATTTACTAGAGATCATACAACTGTCCTTTCTGAAGACAGATACCAACCTGGCACTTTTTTAGCTTTCCAGAATTTCTGTAGTATATCAAGGTGTCCCAAAGACGAATGTCAACAGCCAAGGGGTCTCCGCAGCCAGCTGTTTCAGAGCTACTGGGCCGCAGTTATCCCTAGAAGACGAGCTTCATTGGTTACTAACAGACTGATATTTATCACATCACTGTTAAGTAATCCACCCACGTATCTTCCTGCTTCTTTACAAACATAGATCATAAATGTTCAATGAACACTTCTGCATCATTATTGACATTTTAATCATGTCCATGTAGTAATGGGCTTGTACCATTACTAGGGTTTTCTGGGATTTAGCCTTGCCAGCTATGGATTTCCTTTGATGTGCTTCACTTCCAATAACTAATCTGCGTATCATAACATATATGTTCATTTATACCAACACTTTATTTCCAGCTTTCCCTATTTTGGCTATTTATTTTTCATTTTTAATCACTCTTTCTAGTCCACTAATAAACCAGGAATTGTCAAGGTATTTTCTCTCTTGATTTTGAAATTCTGGCTCTTTGAATGCTCAGTGAACTCTTTTTGAAGAGCTTGTAATTGTCCTAAATTGTCCTCCTACCTAAATTTTTCTTACTGCCTGCACTCTTATTTTCTGATGAGTTGGAAATACGGCTCTTTTAAAGCACCAGATGTATGCAAAGTCAGCTCATGAACACTGCTCCCCAGACAACCACTGAATGGCAATCGAGAGATTTTTATTTTTTTTTAACCTACTTCATTATAACGAAGTCCGGAAGAGTTTACCTTGTGCTGCATGCCAAAAGGCTCATGTCATTTTTAGTAACTTAAATGATATTTTATTATTGTACCCATATGGTCTTGTAATTTCTTTATTTAGATAACTCCCCTCTCTTGAGCGTCTACCCGTTCATATGTTTATAAAGAGTAATTAAATTCCTTCTGTTTTTCTAGGCAAACCAAGCCACAGGCTTTTATTCTTCCCTTACACTTTTGGCTCTCTGCTCCCCCGTTCATCTCACTAGCCCTTCCCTGCACCTGCTCCCATTTAAATTAATCTTTCTTGCATAGCGATGTCCTGAACAGTCAGGTTGAAGGGTAACTAATACATTTAAATTTTAAAATCCATTATATTTATAGACTGTGCTGAAAAAACTAGTTCCGTGCCGTGCCTTCTACAGTAACTTACCTATTTTCCTACTTCAAGGGGCTTAGAGACAGATACGCAGTAACCATAGTCCCCAGCAAGTTTCAGAATATCGGAATACTTCACAAGTAGACTTGCACTTTTACCTTTGTGCTGGTGTGTTCATGAAGGTTTATTATGCTTAAGGCAAAACAGTAACAGCCTTGTGCAAATGTCCCTATCACACCCATGAGCATTACCTCATTCTCTTGTATTTCCTCCCACCTCCCTGTCCCAGATCAGCAGTCTTCCCACCGCAGCCTTTTGTTTTAGGGGGGCTCTAATATTTTTCATGGGAGTCCATGTTTTCTTCTAGACTTCTCGTAGATTCCTTACCACTGAGGCATAAGGAATAACAATTGTTCTTGCTTTTCTCTTTTGGAAACATTTCTCTAAGGCATGGACAATGTTATTCACAAATCCCTAAGACAAACACTGCAATACAGCCATATAATTTTCTCTCTGTACTAAAAATTTGTGCCAGCAAAACCAAACTTCCTGCTTTTTTGCAAAGCATGACTCACATTCTCCATTCTGTTTTGACTGACTGACATAAGAGATCTATTTCAATCATATGACAATAACTTTAAATCTGACCAGCCATTTATGTGGAAATCAAAGCTTGCTCTTGCAGGATGGATGGATGTTAATAGGAATGGTGTTATACGTAACTCCACTAAAGATCTACCTGCTTTTCTTGAATAACTTGCTCTCTGAGCAGCGAGGCGCAGCAGCAAAAGCCCAGCATGCCACCTCGTGGCTGCCCTGTGCCAAGGGCCATTCGTGGTCCCCTGCAAAATTATAATTTATAGCCTGCCTTTTCCCCCAGGAAAATTCAGACCATCAGAAAGCTGCATGTATTGTAATTAGTATAGCAGCACCCTTGCTGATGTCCTTTCACAAGCAGAATAAAACCAAGCAATCCTTCATCCAACAGATCAAACCAGAGACAAGCAGTGAAGTAGGTGTTATTCAGAAGAAATGTCACTGAACTGGAGTTTGCAGGATAAAAGATTAGGTAGCAAGAATGTAATTGCTGGGACGTGACAGACTTAGCCACCGCCAAGCAGAAAAGGAGTTTATCTGGAAAGATGAGTTAGAAATGGTCGATTTTCCACTTGTTTTCTCCAGTGTGTTGGTGAAGTTTTACCTTCATGGTTTTTTATGTTTCATGCCTTATGAAATGAGAGGCACATACAGTTAATTGGATAAACACATCCGACATCCAGAGACTGCCATGCTTTCCACTAGGATTTCTCTCAGGTTAGCATGCACTTTTGCAACAGGTTTAAGCTGGGCTAAGTCTGACACAGTCCTGCAGCCTTCCCACTCCCAACTGGTTGATCTTGCCGCCTTCCTCACGAAAGGTCAAGGAAAACTGACCTTGATTTTGTCGGTTGCTTTACAGAAGAAACAGTGCTCTGCCAACACATGGAAGTAGCAGGAAAACTTGGCAAGCGATGGACTGTAGGGTGGGAACGCTCCTTTTTGGGGACAGAGCTGTCTTAGACCAGAGCAGCTTAAGCCAGTTACAAAACTCCCCTTCAGAGATATGTTACACGTTAAGTTTGGCTAAGTCAGTTCGACTTCACTCACCTGGCAAGAAGAAACTGCTTTTTTTGCCTGCGTGGCAAGGTCAATCAGCACAGGGGCAAAGGAATGCCAGAGCCAGCGTAAACTCTGTACCCAGGTTGAGAGTGGATGGTGGGTGAAGGGACTAAAGAGCATCTTCCCATTTTGTCAACAGCAAGCTGTTATCTCAGCTACTGTGTAATTTCCTAACATGTAATTCCAGCCTCAGATGCAGAATTCAGCACCCAGAATCACGCAGCCACCCTTACCAGCCTGATGGTCTGAGCTACTCCGTTCATCAGCGTGGCACTTCGCTAGGGTTAACACCTCGCAGTTACCACCCAGTTCAACAAGCAAAACATCTGTTCAAACAAAGCAGGTTCAAACACCTCCCTTTGTACTGAAGCAGAGAGGATGAGAGTTGACTCCCAGAGAAGCTTTGACATGGGGCAAACACAGGCTTGTACAAAAGGACTTTGAGCTGTTTGCAAACAGAGCTGGTTGTCGCTGAAACTTAAAAAAAAAAAATCCATTTCGAAAATGTCCACCGCCGCCTTTTTGTGCATAGGCAAGGCTCAGCACACCGTAAATGAAAGATTTTCCTGCGTTCACTGGAACTGTAAGTCACCAGCAGATTCAGATAAATTGCTAACGAAAAGCCCCATTATCTGTAAGGGGAAATGTTTGCATTCCTCCAGGCACACGCACTGCAAGCTGTGTTTCAAGGCAAAGCCATCAGCCATTGGTGTGAGGATACGAACAGCTTTATTGCCCCATCCATACTTGACTTCTGGGCTAACGCTCTCCGCTCTGGTGGGATTTGAGAGATGCCCGCATGTAAGGCCGGGCTTCCTGAATCAGTGTAAAACCCTCCTGACTGTTTTTCATTTCAGGCAGCAGTCAAACATTTAGGATACTGAAAGGAGAAACCCCAAACCCAGTCAGCTGCTCCTTCAGTTTTACCATTAATGCATTGTGGAAGAACACAGTACTTAAGGTCTGATTCATTCTGAAGTATATAGCCCACTAGTGTGTATTTACACTCTAATATGTGTAACTTGCAGGAAAGTTCGTTGCCAGCTAGCAGGAAACACCGAATGACTGTATAGCAATCATGTGCTGCTCTTAATAGCAAGTCACCTGCTCTGTACAGAAAGGTAAGGCCTGAGATAAGCCTGGGTAATGATAATGGAGTCTTTGTTGAAATGCCACCCCATTGTTCAAAGACTGGTGTGCCGACCCAGGGAAAACAAAAGGAAACGTTTCTAGCCCTTGAAAATCACAGCGGAATCGCAGAGGTTGGCAACAGAACAAGTCAGTCATGCACAGAATTTAAAAAAAAAAAAAAAGCCAACAGCAGCTTTTCTGTTGTGCAAATAATAATAAAAAAAAGGAGATTGTTCTCTATGCGTTATGGTCTGGCCTTGGGGCGAGCAGCACGTGGTAAATACCTGCACTTCTCATCCATCGTGGTGGCACTGCAGCCTAGAGAGAAACCGATTGTGGATGGTGCGAGTGAGGCTCCCAAGGGCAGAGGTACTTGGAGCCTGGTCTGCCTAATGTTTTTCACAAATGGTTTCACCAGATGCCAACCACCCATGATACAGGGGGGGAGAATATGGGGGGGGGGGGGTCTGTGTGCTCCCTGACAGAAAGACCTCCGTGGGGTTTTATCCTGACCCTCCTGGAGGGTGGCAGTGGGTGCTGGTTGATAAGGCTGCGGTCAGAGGACCAGTGTCTTTCATCTCATCCGTGTTCCTACTGAGTCCTGCGACACAGCATCGCTCCCCGCTGGGGCAGGCCTTGCCTCGCCCCTTCTTAACCCCCCCCCCCCATGCAGAAGAACTTTCCAGAACTTTCCAGAGTTAAGGCTCTTCCTTAACACCTCTGGAAGCCCAGGCAGAGTTCAGCTCCCGGCGTCGCCTGCCGCCCTGCGGGGGCTCCCCCCGGCACCCGCTCTCCTCCCCCGCCACTTCCAGGCAGAACGTTTCCCATTCCTCTGCGCTTTACGGGAAGAAAACTCACCCCCTCCACCCCTGGCAAAGCCCACATAATGGGTATATATACATCCACATACATCGATACAAGAAGTTCGTTCCGGGGCGGGCGGCGCGGGCCCGGCCCTGCATTGTGGGAGCTGTAGTTGGCGGCCCGCAGCACTACAAGTCCCAGCCGCCCGCAGGAGAGGGGGGAGGAGGAGGAGGAGGAGGAGGAAGAAGAAGGGAACCGGCTCGGCCCAGGCCTCCAGCCCGTGGGGTAGAGCCCCCCGGGGGCGGGCCGCGGCGGCATGCGGCTCCCCGGCCGGCTCGGCCCGCTCCGCAGCACGCCCCTGGCCGCCCGGCCGCCGGGGAGGGTCAGAGCGGGGCCGGCGGCGGCGGCGGCGGGGAGGCGCGCCTTCTCCCGCGGGCGGCTCGGCGGCACCATGGCAGAGGAGGCCAAGAGGCTGGCCGCCTGCGCGGCGGTGGACAAGCACGTCCAGGTGAGGCAGCCCGGAGCCCCCCAGCTCGGGGCACGGACGGGTACGGACACCCCCCGCCCCCCCAACACACACCGGTGCCCGGAGCCGCCACGGGGGTCAGGGAGCGCCCGGTGCGCGGAGCGGCCACGGGGTGCACGGAGCCTCCCGGTGCACGGAGGGGCTCCGGGGTGCACGGACCCTCCCAGTACACGGAGCGGCCACGGGGTGCAGGGACACACCCCCCCCCCCCCCCCCCCCNNNNCCCCCCCCCCCCCCCCCCCCAATGCACGGAGTGGCCATGGGGTGCACGGAGCCTCCCAGTGCACGGGTGGGCTCAGGGTTGCGTGGACCCCTCCAGTACAGGGAGCGGCCCCAGGGTGCAAGGACCCCTTGCTCCCTGCAAAGCGTGGACGGTCCTGGGGTGCACAGACGGGCCCTGCTGAGCCTCCTCCTCCTCTCCTTTGGACTGTGCTCCTTTAGCCTGGAGAGAAGGGAGACAACTACTTTTCCTCCCCTGTCTCTGCGCTCGCCCAGTGGGCGCCTCCCGGGCGGCGGCGCGGTGCCTTGAGCAGCTCAGCACGGTGCACCCCGAGTTTGGGGTAACGTCTTGCACCTCCAGGCTTTCACCATGCACCCTCCTGCAAGCTGGGCTGTGGTGGGAGTTCAGGCTAATTCCGTGTCCTGCTCCTCTCTCCGAGTGCAGGGTGCTCCGCTGCTCCACGCTGTGCCTGAGCGCACCCAAGCAAGGAGCAACAGCCCCTAAACAGGGGGTCATGTCCTGCCCAGTGGGAAGTGCAGCAAGGGGCTTTCAGCAACCCCTTCAAGGACAAATAGGACTGGAGCTGCTTGAGGTTTGACGCAGGCTGACTGTGACCGCTTGGAAGATCAACGGTTAAAGTCACGCAGTGGTTTATCGCAATGTTTGCTGTGCAAGTCCTTTTGCAACAGCAGTGATGAAACGGGAGTACAGTGGCTGCCAAGGAGGTAGATGGTAGCACTCAGGGGGGAAGAAAATTCCCTTTTCCTTCCTGCTCCCCGCCCCGCTGGGTTGGCATCTTGAGGTTCAGTTGCCGGTGGCTTTCCTGGTGTCCCATAAATGTTTCACTTGTTTTGCAGCCTCTCCTTCCTTTGAGCGGTCTGTATCTGCCTGCAGAGAGCACAGCCATGTGCTATCTGAGACCTACCCCTGCCAGGCCAACGCTCTCTAAAGCTGTCTGTGGGGCGGGGGAATCTGGGGAATGGACCAGCAGTTGCATAAAAACCCCCTTTCTTACCCAAAGCAAGCCATAAAGTTGCACATTGAGGGGTTGCAGGAGGAAGGACTTTGTGTCACAAGGTGTGGAGCCAAGGCACGACCGCTGCTGTGCGTTATCGCGAGCTGGGTCTGCCTTTGATTTGGGCTAAAACATGACTCTTAATTTTGGATTTTTCCTAGTGAAATAGCTGGCCTTTGTGCTGTTTTATGGTCAAGCAAACTTAGGATGATGTTTCTGGCCGTGTCCCAGCTGATTAAAAGTTCAGTGCCAAGCTAGCGACTCTGATTAAGTAAAAATAGGCAGCAGCTGGGGTAATATTGCAATGCTCGCCGTGCAAGTTGGTTTGAAGTGGTGATGGAGAAGCAAGTTAGAGTCACCGCCAAGGAGTTAGATGGTCTCAGCTGTCAGATAATACCTGTCTCCCCTTCAGTTTGCACTGTCAGGGTGCAGCTGCTGTTTGTAACTGATAATTTTGTGTTTGACCGTTAGAGCTATCGCTGTTAACGGAGGGAGCAACGTAATCTCCGAAAGCAAAGCTGCAGACTTCCTTCCTTGCACGGCAGGGACGTGTGGGAGACACCACTGACTTCAGGGTTCAGTTATGCTGGACAAATCTCTCCCGCTTAACTGTGCTGTAAATCTGTGGCACCAGGGACTTTGTACCGGTACTAGATCAGGCCCCTGGCTTGGCATCCTCCTTCACACCCATCCCTATCTGTGCCAGCACAGCAGCTCCTCCTGTTGCCTGCAGCAGATATAAAACCTGTGGGTGGGGGGATTAGGAGAGGAGAACTTTTTTCTCTTTATTTTTTTTTTTTTAATTGAAGCCAGATTGGTGTGTTTACCCACAGCACTTGTCCCCAGGCAGCTGTAGGAGTTGAGTCCCCTAGTACTGGAGCGGACACAAAGATGACCAACCTCAGAAGCTGCGGGCTGTGGTGCCATGACGGCTCGGAGAAGTGGGGCTGGCACACAGCTCAGGGCTTTAGCGCTGTAAGCTGCTTGGGGAGAGCTGGCTTTGTGTTTATACAACACTTCTGAAGGCAGGCCCTGTTGCTGTCACCGTTAGAAATGAAAAGATGAGCGAGAACCATAGATCCTGCTGCCCTAGAGGGTTAAGTGTTAATAAGAGGAAACTTCGGGCTTTGCACTGTATTTATCTCCTGCTCTTTGTCCATATAAATCCTACTCTTAGAAACTTACCTTGAACTGGCCAGCCCATGTGGTGCTGCTGATACCCACTCGATGTGCTTTCCCTTGTCAGCATCTGTAATGTTGGGCAGCATCTCTAGACCCTTGGGTTACCTGAGAAAATGCTGTGATCACTGCTGACTCCACTCGTGGAGTCCATGTGTGGGCCCTCAGCTGTGCTGTGGGCTCAGCACCTTGGTTTTGTATGATGGGGCTTTAGTAAACAACCTGAAATGTCGTTTTTTTTTTTGCATGGGGTGCTGCTCCTTGGTGCTATGAGCTGGACCTGCCCTTTGCACACTGACCTTGTGTTCTGCTTCTCGCCAACGTTTGCCCTGCCCCTGTTTTTTGGCTGGTTTTGCCCCTGGTCTGGCTGGGGTTGGAGCTGAGGAGGGAGAGGTGGGAGCTGTAGTAAGGCAGGGGTTTTGACAGCACCAGTTTAGACTGGCTTAAACTGTTTTTCTGGGAAAACCACTTAGCCCAAGGTCTTGCCACCACCTAAGGGAGGGTACTTCCCCACTCCTCACTGATAAAAGCCTTCAAGTTTATTGCCAGCAATGGGCTGGGACCCTTGTGATCTCTTCCCACTTCATTACAATGGAGTGGCTGATGATGAGGCTTTCCCCATCCCTTTAGGGCATCCAGCTGCTCCAAGAAGCTGTCCCACCCTATAGAAATGTGGGCAAAGAGAAGAAACTGCCTCTTCCCAGGTCGAAACAAGTCTCTTGGGAACACTGGTAGTGCCCATGTCCTGCCAGCCTCCGTGCAGCTCTGCTTGCCCCTTCCTTGGCTCTGCCTGCTGGGCAGGTGAAACTGAGAAACCTCGGGAGCTATTGAGTTTCTGCTGGCAAGGTTGCAGGCGTGCAGCTGTGATTTGTTGCTTTCCCAGTCCTTTGCAGAGTCATGGTGATTAGTGAGGTCTGGGAAATAAGCCGAGTCTCTGGTTGTGTGCTGGGTTTTGGAGAACTTTTGTTTTTTTGAAGCTTTTTAAGCAAGGGAAATCATTAATCCTAGGGGAACGTGACCTGCCTTGAGCTCCACCTTTCCAGGCAAGCTTGCATACCAGTAAGATTTTAGCTGGTTGAAATGCTGCAGGTGTGGCTTTTTCCACAGCTGCTGAACTCTGGGTTCGCTGCACGTGGAGAAAGAGCTCCAGACCTGTCTAAGGTCCAAGAGATAATGCACAACAGCTCTGCGCCTGCATGTCTGGCTAGCTTGAAGTCTTTCTCATTTGAAGTCTCTGTGGTGATATTGGGCCTCCTTCAGTTAATTTAAGCTTTGGATCCCATCCAAAGAAAGGGAAGTACATTGAAAATTGGAAGTGTGCAAGAGGCTGCAGGTAGCTCTCAGTGGGTGGGAGATAGAGCTGATAGTAAACAGAGATTTACACCGCAGAGCATCCTCTTGTGGATGTAACACAATTGCACCCATCCACCCTCAGCCTGCAGCACCTTTTAGGAGCGTATCTGTGTTATGGATGAGACGGTAGCGATCCTTCTTAAACCAGAGCATAACCAGAGAAAGTCCAGGGCTGAGCTATGGTTAAAATGTGAGCCTCTTCAGCGTACGCTGCCAGGCTCACCCATCTTTCAGGCGTGTTGCCGGACTCTCGTACAGGCATTTGTATACTGTGTTTTGGAGGGCAGTTTTTATTATACCGTAGGAAGTGCTGCTGTGCTCTTTGCTTTGGCTGCTGGTGCATCCGTACTGTTTACTAACAATACCGTTGGCAGCAAACTCATGATTTTACTGTGCGGCTTCCTTGGGAGATGTTATCTTGAGGTTGTTTCAGCTTCTTCCTCTGTGGTATTGTCTGAAGCTCCCAGCTTTCCAGCAGGAGAGGGTGCATGGTGTGCCAGCAACTAGCAGTGAGTGTGCATTGAACATCCTGAGATTCAGGCTGTGGTGGTATTTAGCGAGCACATGTCCTTTAAGGGGAGGGCGAGTTGCTTAAAATCCCTTAGCCACAGATAGTGGTCGTGCCGCTGCTGGCGCAGTGTGTTCCCTTCCTTGTCTGCAGCGTGCTAAGACGTGTGTCAGCAATGCATCTCCAGGCAAGGTTCCTCTTGCACGTGTTTATAATGTTGAGTCCACCAGGAAAAGCGGACGGCCCTTGTGCAGAGCCCCGAGTAACAGTTCTCCTCTGTCTCTCTTTGATTTGCAGAACAATCAAGTTCTTGGGATTGGAAGCGGTTCTACGATTGTCCATGCGGTGCATCGATTAGGTAGGATGCTCCCCTTCGTGTTCCTCCCACCGCAGAAAGTACCCTTGTCCGGCTGCCCCAACTACTTGAAAAACATGCTAAATCGTCTGGATGCTGACTTAGAGCTGATGCGTCAGGTCTGTTCACCGACTGCTCTGTCCTCCTTGAAGCTGAAGGTTTAAAACTGGGTCTTGTGCTCCAATTTTATTGCATAGAGAGTCCTGAGGAGGTAATGATTTGCCACCTGTTCTCCCCATACAACCAGGCAAAGTGCTTTACTGGCACCCACCACAAACTGGATCTAAACCTCTCCGTTTCATTCCAGCTCTGCCCAGTCCTGACTTGCTTTGTGGCTTTGAGCCACGCAGCTGCTCTGCTTCTGTTAACCCATTTGTATGTGGCTGACAATGCTTGCTCACATCCATGTTATTCACATTGTGGGTCCTGCTGAGGTGTAATGAAAATGAGGAATGTGAAATCCTGCTGCATTTTTTTGTATACCCAACAGCTAGGTTTATCTGCTTGCCCCAGGTGCAAGTTTGCTCAAGGTGTGATTCAGAAAATTTCAGCAAAATATTCAAGTGAGGCAAAGGCATTTTTGCAAAGTGAATGTGAGGGTAATTATCCTCACGCCTCATTACAGAGGGTGCAGAGGTTTAAGGTGCCTTTGCAGGGCACTCTTGGCCCAAGGGCAGATCTGCTTGTGGAGGTGCTATACCTTGTCCTGCTTCGCTGTATTTGGATGCAAAACAGAGCAGCCATGCGTGATGTGTCAGGGGTGCAGCTCAGCCCTGTCGTTCATGGGGGTCTTGCACCGATGCAGAGGAGGACTCTTGTTTGGAAGCAGAGTTCAGTGTATCCCACCTGGGTGGCTCTGTGTGGCTGGGAAGTCCCCTTGTGACCTCCAGCTCCCTTGGGCAGAGCCGTCCCCCAGGCCACCACGGGCGAGCAGAGCTGAGGTCTGAGCACAGCGCAGCGCTTCCCTTCCCGCGGGAACAGCAGAGATGGTGCTGTGCCTGTCCCTTGGCACCCACCTCACCCCACGCTGTGTGTGCAATACACTTACTTGTCTGGGAGCTGCAGTTCAGCTGTCTGCGTTTGGCTCAGTATCGTAGCCGCTCCTGACTCTTAAGACAAAATCAAGTCTCTAAATAAATAGGTATAGTATTTAAAGTGCATTGCCTGTTCCAAGCTGCAAAGTCTGACTTTTCATGTCTACTGAATGCATTAGCACTGAGATGGGGGTTTCCTTGAAGCATGTAGCCCGCGTGCTTGCTGTGGTGCAAGAGCTGTTGCTGACTCTTGGGCTGTTCGCTTATGCCTAAGTATTGTAATTACCACAATAACATTTTGTCCATAATGATATCTTAGTAAGAGATTTTAGTCATTTGAGGTTAACCTGGGGGAGGAAATATTTCCTTCCATTTAATGGAATACTGTATTTTATTAGACCTTTCCCTGCCATATATTTAAATGTTCTGTAATAAATGAATGTGATGTCCCCAAGGCAACAAGCCAGAAACCCTTTCAGACAGCTGCTGAAGCTTTCTGTTTACAAGGAGCACAGCAAAACCTGTCTAATGGCGTGAGAGAGGGGACTGGGGCTAATTTCCCAGGTGACAATTTGCTGATGAGGCTCCTCTGCTCCTGGAGACACAAAGGTTAATGGCTCTCGGTGGCTTGGGCTGAGTCAGGGTGGGTGTTTAAACATTTTTGACTGTAGAAACTGAGCCTTAGCCTATGCAGGGTGGCACCTGTTTGTGTTTTGAGCGTGACTGAGTTATTTGCAAGCCAAGCAAGTAATTGCAGTGATTCAAAGGGGCTGCTCTGAACTGAGATTTCTTAAAGTGAAAGTTGGTGTGGTTTTTTTTCCTTCTGCAATGAACAAACTGAGGCTTCTGCTTTTTTTTTTTTCCTACAGCTGAGCGGGTTAAACAGGAGAACCTGACGATTGTCTGCATCCCTACATCTTTTCAGGTAAGCGCTTTCCTCCTTTGCTTTCTGCTAGTCCAAACACTTATGCAGGGGCTCTTCCCTTTGGCTGTGAGAGGCAACCGCGCCGCTCTTCGGACTGTCTCACTGCAGTGTGAGTTAACTGAAAGCACTGGTGAGAGCAGCCGTAATGCAGCCTGCAGGTGGACCTCATGAAGCTGGTGGTGATGGTGCTGTGTTACCCTGACCTGAGCTGCAGGGATGCTGTAGTGCTAGGAGGCGTGTTTTGAACCAGTGTGGTAATGCCGGTTATGTCAGTGTTGGTGCGTGGCTTGCTTTGGATCCCAGTTGCAGAAAAATACTGTTGACAGTGGTGAACCAGACTCATAATGCAAAACTGATTGGAGACACTTAGTCTCTTTTGATTCTGTATCAAGCCATGAACGCTGTAGAAATCACGCTGCACCCAATAATAGCAAGCTCACGTGTTTTCAGGAGGAGCTTGAAATGCATTAACTGGGTTTTATAAGAAATTGCAGAAGAGAAATCGGCTTAATCTTTCCTTTACTGCGCACCTTTTGCAGGGATTGGTTCACACCAAGCTAGCTGTTGAGAGGTTTGCAGAGAGTGGAAAAACATGGCTTAGTGGTGAAACACGCAGCTGCTGGGGAAGCTTCTGAGCTTCCATGCCTTCAGGCAACTGGCTTTGGTCCCTCTGCCTCTTTTCCCTGTGGTGGGAACGGTGGGAACGTGCTACAGAGGAGCAGTTGCCACCTTATCCCCTTTGGGCAGGGAGAGATGACATTACTGGGACCACCCATGGGGTTTTTAAGGCTGGGTGTCAATGCCCCAGTCTAGGAATTGGGGATGTGTCCTTCTCAAGGCCCTGGTGTGGACCTTGGGATTGTACTTTTGTCATAACTTTTTCACCGTGAGGACAGTCAAGCAGTGAGGCAGGCTGCGCAGAGTCCGTCCTTTGGGGTTTTCAAGACCTGATTGGAGTAAAGCCCTGAGCAACCTGGTAGCTGACCCTGCTTTGCCCTGGAGGTTGCATAGAGACCAACCCGAATTGTCCTGAAATCTTATGAAAACTTAACGTCCTCTTACCCTGCAGATGTTCTTTAAGTGTGACACTGGGGTGATGGGACTCTCTTCCCAGCTGTTGCAAACAACCAGCGGCCAACTGGGATATAATACAAACTGCTGCAAAGGGTAAAAAGTAAAAGCTAGATTTTTTTTTCTTTTTTTAACCTATATGAGTACTTCTGCTGCATATATAGACTGTGGTGAGAGTCTGTCTTTGATCTGTCTAAAATGATCCCCATCCTGACATACCATGTCCCATTTGAACCTAGGAAAAGTGCTCGGAGTTCAGTCATTAGGTCTTACAGAAAATATTGATAAAACTGTCATAGTAAACGTGGGCTGGAGCCTGTCCTGCCTTGAAATGTTGGGATAGTTCACGTAACACTACAAAGTTTCTCACCAGTAAAACAAAAAGGTTGCTGTTAAAGGGAAGTACACCTGCAGGAGCCCAAATCCCCCAGATATGGGGCTGCCTTGCATCTTTTGCAGTCTCTTAGACCTCAACCAATTCCGAGTTGAAGCATTCCCAGGTCAGCAAGACAGCATCTTATTTTCGCTACGTACAGGTATAAATATCTGCCTGAGGTCACTGGCAAGGAAGAATTGGTTTCAGTGGGCTTTTATTCTCCTCCCTTCCCTGTTGTCAGGTTGGGTTATTCCATCACCATCAGTAAAGCTAGAGCCGGGGTAAGTATCCGTCCCTTGGCTTTTGCGTTGTTTTCTTTTTTTCACCTGGACGTGTGCCAGGAGCACGGAGCGAGACCGTTCTTGGCAAGGGCTGTGCAGTCACTGCCACTTTGCCCTCAGCTGTGGGAGCTCTGCTTTTGATTCCTGCTGGTCTGCTCCCATCGCCTTGCAAGTAGAGAGCCTCAAGAGAGCCACCTCGTTTCCACACTGCTGACTCTTAGCCTGTTCGGGACCTGGCCTGCATGTGCAGCACAGTGTTTTTCAATGCTTTCAGTTCCCAGATCCCTGAAATCTCTTTACGTGGACACCATGTAATGAATGTAAACCCACTGATTTTTATGATTTTTATTTTGTGAGTCCTTAGGGCAATCCTAGTGCACAGATCAAGAGCCCACAGCCCATGGGTGTTAAAACTGCATGCTATGAAATGCCACGATAAATGATTCAAATCATATCTCATTGCCAGGAGTACCACCTGCTAACTCTTCTTAATGTTTTCGTGGGTAAAATTCAGGGGAATCAGCTGATTCAGGCTATTGCACTGGGGTTTCTTGGTCTAGCTACAGCGTGGTAGGAAGTTCAGATGCAAGCAGAGTCCATGCAAGGAGGGAGTCTCGCTCAGGTGATGATTTGTAGCACAGAAAATTCAACCAATTCAAGGTTCTCTAAGTTTGAAATTCTGTTTAAACCGACGGACTGAGTGGAGGGTCACCCTGGGTGCTCTGTGTTGTATTGCCACTAGAGGGAAATACACAGCCACTTCAGTAAAAGTAGATCTGAGCCACCAAACAGCTGTTTCGGGAGGCTTCCCACACTTTTTTCATGAGTTGTGCTTTTCTTTTTTTGCCTTTTTTTTGTTTGTTTCTTTCCAATATGAAAAATATTTTCATTGTTAGTCCCACATTGCTATGGTGTAAATATTTCATTTTCTTACTCGCGTTTTTCAGCTGATGGAAATCAGAGGGTGCGAGGGAGAATGATGTCCAAGCTGAAACAACACAGGACTCAAAAATCCCATATCTGCTCTAATGCTTGGATAAAAGTGGTTCCCACCAAGCTGATGGGCCCTCTTGCTATTTAGTACAGAGAGACCTGAACCCAGGAGTCCTGTTGTACAATCTGAGCATTGTTAGTTCAAATCAGCAGCAGGGTTTTCTTGTGATTAAAGTAATCTGGTGTGGAACCATAATTTATTTTTTCTTGCCATGAGTTCCCACTGCTGGCTGCAGCCTCTCCGCCAGCTCAGGGTGGGGCAGTGGAGCTCTCCCAGGGAGATTCCATCCTTGCTGCAGCCAGGGGAATAACACTGCGAGTCTGTTTTCCTTTCCTGCCACCGGTAAATGGTGTTTGCTGTGTTCTTGGTGCACAGGCCCGTCAGCTGATCCTGCAGAATGGCTTAACGCTAAGTGACTTGGACCGACATCCAGAGGTAAGTGGGACCATAGAGGTGAGACCTCACACGACCTTCCTTTAACCTGGTTCTTCGTAAAGCATCAGGCTCCTTTATCCTCCCTTGAGGATGAGTTTAGGCAGCCATGCCGCACAACATGAGTGAAAACTAACTTAGTTTATTTTTTTTGCCCAAGCCTTAGTCTTGTCTTGATGTTTGTCCCTTTTGATGGCAAGCAGCCTGCCAAGTTGTGTTTCCTCCATGTGTTTGGCATCTCTTCCAGGCTGAGACTTGGTGGCCTGAGGCAGGGATATTGCGTTTCTGAAGTGTCACTGAGATTTTTCCCGGTGGCTCCCTGCTTGCGTGCTGGTCCTTAAGTGACAACACTAGAGGCTAAAGTGATGTGCCTTGCAGGCCAGCAGTTGGGTTTGGTTTTTCTTTCTCCTGCTCTCACATGCCTGTGGTTTAGTGGGGGCTGGTATCCTTGGGTGGCTGATCAGATGCTCGTCTCTGGTCAGGCCGGCATCTGGCTGCTTGGGACCTGACACTCTCCCAAGCTGCACCGAGAGCAGCGGCTGGGTGCTGCATGGGAGAAGTTTCCACTCCAAGTTTCTCTTCTTCCTACAGCTCGACGTCGCCATCGACGGAGCGGATGAAGTGGACGCTGACCTGAACCTTATCAAAGGTGGCGGGTGAGCCTTGCTGTCCGTCTGTCTGTGTGCGGCATTGGTGGCGGTGGCCTCTGAGCATCTTTTTCTGGCTGTGGATGTTTGGGGTGGGCTGGAGAGGCTGATGGGATCCTGTGCAGGGCTGTGCGTACACCTGCAGTGGGAGATAGCTCCTGACTGAGCATGTGTGCAAGGGACAAGGAGGATAAACTCATGGGGCAGGGGAAAAAGCCCTGATATGGGACAACGGCAGCACCAAAGCCAACAAGAATATGATGGAGGGGACTGGACTTTAAGACCATCAGGCACACTGAGGAGCAGTCTGTTTTCTGATTTTTATATTCTTTTTTTTTTCCCCTTGCAGTGGTTGCTTAACGCAGGAGAAGATAGTTGCAGGATATGCAAAATGCTTCATCGTTATTGCTGATTACAGGTAAAAATACTACTATTCATTATACCTCTGTGTCCCGTGAGAGGATTCAGATGGTCCTGTGTTAGGCCATTATTGTCCTTCCAGTGGGTCAGGGGATCAGGAATAGGTGGAAATGAGCCTGACTCCCAGTATTTCAGCAATTCAATTTAGCTTTTTTTTTTTTTTTCTCCTTAATTTTCAGCTCAGCAGGCCTGCTTAGGAGTCAGCAGAGCTTGTGGGGAAATGGCTGCTCTGCTCTTTAAGCTCAGTTATTGTCAGCACAGAACAAATTTCCCCTTCTGTACATACAGCCGCAGGGCTATGGAAAAAACTCGTGTCCTGCTTGTCCAAAACATGTCAAAACAGGGCTTATGAGTGAATAGAGCATCATGCATTAAACTGGTTCTTCCTACACGTGCACACGTCTGAACTGACCGCTGTACCCTCCAGGGCTTTACGCCTGAGGGGTTTCCAAGAGGTAATGTGATAAGTGCGTTATGTTAATGGTGTTAGCAATGCAATGTCTGATGCTAATCCCACCTCCAACTGTGTCCTCAGGAAAAAATCAGAGAGCCTCGGGGAGCAATGGAAGAAGGGAATTCCTATCGAAGTCATCCCCATGGCTTACGTCCCCGTCACCAGGGCCCTGACCAAAAACTTTGGAGGTGCTGCGGAGCTGCGGATGGCTGTTAGCAAAGCGGTACGTGTCACTGCTCAACCCCACGTCCCCAGAGGAGCCACTTGAACATGGGCAAACAGAGGACCTGAGGTCTGGCCTTTCATTTAATTAAATCTGGGCTTTCACTCCCACGAGTGGCATCTTGTGTAATTCCCCCTAATTATACTTTGATTAATGAACTGTGTGTTTAGGGGTCGGTGCTGCTCGTGGAAAGCCTCTCTGGTCTATGTTTCATAAAGCAAGCATCCCTGAGAACAGAGAAGGAAGGATTGCCATCCCGGGTCTGACCTGCTGCTCTGTGGGGATGTTTGGGGGCTGGAGGGCAGTCTGTGCTCCCAAAGAGGGTCTCAAGTTGGGTGGGCAGCTCATGCTTCATCCCAGGCTCCTCCGTACCACGCGGAGCCAGAACTGGACTAAATTAAAACTGGAGATGCTTTGTCTGCACTGCCACTGTCCTATTCTGACTTGGGCAGCGGGGCTTCATCAGGCCACGTTTCATGGCAAGGGAAAAGGAGAGCTGTCTGCAGTGATGGCTGGAGTTAATGCCTGAAGGCTGAATACTTGTTTTTAATGTGTCTAATCCCAAGAGCCTTTAGGGACTGCATTTGGGTGCCTGAGAAGAGCAAACCAGTTTTCTCTGTGAAGTTGAGACCAGCCTCACTCAGGGAATGCACATTGGTGCTGCTCCAGCACAAGCTGTGTTCTTGGAGGATGCTGCTCCCTCCTGGCACGTGTGGCTGCACACCCTGCTCAGTGCCACTGAAACACCTTGTCCTCAGCCCCAGCTGCCTCTGCTCTGTTGCAAGGACCCAATTGCTCCTTCTGTTGGGCTTGAGAGAGTGCTGGGCACATCTGGGACGCTGAAGGCCAGCAATTCAACTTCAACTCCAAAACCTCCCCGTGGCATCCAGCAGCACGCTCTTATTGCTGGGGCAGAGGGGGATCTTATTTTGGCTTCAATTGCCTGTAATAGCTTTTTTAGGACATTAATCTAGATTTACTCTTGTGAAAAGGATCCCTTGTTGCAGTGATGAAATTACATCGTTGTTTCCAGCTTCTGCATGATTATTAGTGTGCAGGAGAATGAGGAACAAGCCTTTGCCTTGGGCAACTTACGGGCTTACAGGCTGTGCTCACAGTGCTAACAAATAGGTTTGCTTCCCAGGGCCCCGTGGTGACAGACAATGGGAACTTCATCCTGGACTGGAAGTTTGACAAGGTGCATGAATGGAGTGAAGTGAACACCGCTATAAAAATGATACCAGGTAATGTCTGTGATTTTAAAAAAACCCAAAAGCTGGCTAAGGCTTGGTCCGTGCTAGATAACCCTGACTGTAGGAGGTCTCCCTTGGATAGGAGGAAGTGTGTGTGTGTGTGTTTGCTGCCCTCTTAAGGGTCCCTACTTCAGAAGGTTTCTACTTCAGAGATCTGTCAGCCGGATTAGTACAACTGTACCCAGGTGGCATTCCCGTACGGTGGTGAAAACCTGCAGTGATACCAGCCTGACCTCTGATGCTGTTTTACATTAGGCATGCCAATCCTGTGCTCTTCCTTACTCTCCTTGTGCCCAGTTAGAGAGGGGCTTTTAATGGAAACACTGGTGGACTCTGGAGTGAGGGTTCGCACTAGGTTACAGTATTTTCCAGAAGCTGATTACAGCTCTGCATCCCATTACTGTTGTGTGGTCCTACAGGCTCACCTTGCTGTGAGGGCACAGCGCATCCTAGCTATTGCTGTGCAAGAGAGAAGCAGTGGCCGATTGCACTGTTGGCAAATGAAACAGCCTCTCTGCAAGGACTCCTGCCCTGCACGAGACCGGCTGTCCAGGCCAGAGCTGCTTCTGGATGACCCAGGTCTGCCCAGGGGCAGTGGCACTCGCTGGGCTTCAGTGAAGCAGCAGATAGACTGGGTCAGCCACATCTGCATGTCTCGTCCGGTTATCTTGGCAAAGTCTGATCTTGAAACTGGTCAGCTTTTGAGTACATATTGTTATATCTTTTTTCTTTGAGTTTATCCTAGATACCTGCCTGTCCTTGAAGTCCATAACACAACTGCCTTCACTGACTGTTCGTGCATTGTCAGAGTGTGCAGGAACAGGATGGCGTCCTGTTGCACAAAGCTCAATGTCCCCAAAGCAGAAATATATTGTCCTGGCACCACAATTAAAACACAAGAGCAGGCAGAGGCCATGGGTGTAGACTGGGTGAAGTAACTTCTAGTTGTTTCCGTTCAACGGGTTTGCTTCCCTCAATACTGCTTATAAGGCTGATTTACCGAAAATATACCCATTTCCTTTTTTCCTGCTCTGGGAGCAAACTGCTAGGATGCTACCTCTGCCTTGGCTTGTCCTGGTGTCTTTGCTCTCTGAATAATTACCCGGCACTTGCTCGCAGCCAGCAGTAGATGGCAGGTTTGGATCTTCGGCATGAGCGGTTCTAAACGAACCGATGACCACAGCTGATCTGGGCTGTCCCTGGTGCAGCGCTCCATATCCTAATGCGGTTGCTGCCCATGGCCGTACAAATGTCTGTATCATTAGACCTGTTTCTGTGCAAGAGAGAAACAGTGGCTGGTCACACTGTTCGCAAACAAAACAGCCTCTCTGCAAGGACTTCTTTGCATCTCTTTTGGTTGAGAAATGAATGGTAAATGATGGGACCCATTCCATCATGTTGGTGTGGAGATGGTCTCGGCACCATTTGCTGCTCAGAAATGGACCTGCTAATGGGAGAAGAGCATCTTCCCTACCCAGAAGTGGATGAGCAGAACTGTTAAAGCCTAAATACAGTTTGACAGTAGGGCTCTGGCCACCTCGTGCTTGTGGTAGCCCTTGTCCTTCTTTCTGGCCTCTGGCTGTGGCTCAGTGATCACTGTGAAGTTAGGAGCACCCTATAATTAAATGAAACCAAAAGTACGTTTGCAAATGGGCTACAAGTTGCAGAGGCAGCATCAGAGCTGTTGCATCTTAACATTTGAACAAGTGTTATCCAGGTATTCTCCAACAGGATAGTTTTTTTAGATGCGTTTAAAGGCAAAGCGAGTAAGCCTGTGGCTGCATGTAGCTTCCTCTTGCTCCTGTGGGTCATCAGATGGCTGAAAATGTCACACTTGCGATTGTGTTAGTGTAGTGGTGGTGGCTGGGGTGGTGTGAATGTCTAGGGGAACTTTGGGACTTGTTTCTCACTCTGAAGAGAGCTTCCTCTTGGGGTGGCTGCATGGAGAAGACTTCCCGGAGGCTCCCTGTGTCACTGATGCAACATCATCCAGGTTGGACACCTTTCTCCAAACCTCTGATGGAGGCACTGGTGCCTCTTAATGAACAAAAACATGGTCAGAGCAAAGGATTCGAGCAATGTGGTGGCTCTGGCATTAACCAGCATGTGAACTCTTGTTCCCCAGGTGTGGTGGAGACGGGGCTCTTCATCAACATGGCAGAGGTGGTGTACTTTGGCATGGAGGACGGCTCGGTCAGCGTGCGGGAGAAGCAGCCTCGCTGATGCCGGCACGCTGCCTGCTCTGCTTTGCCTTCGGCCAGTTTGATTCAGCTGTTGTAACGGTGCCAACCTGACGTTTTGCCTTAACGAGCAGCGGTTATCACAGAAGACGGACGGGAAGTTGATCAGAATCCGCTGACGTGATACTGAATGTCTTTTTTTAAAAACAACAAAAAATATATTCTATTTCTATATATATATATATTTTTACTTTACAGGAATGTTGTCTTTTTTTAAAGAATCATTTAAACAAATTGCTTTAACGTTTTTATTTTATTTTCTAAAAAATACTTACCAAAAAGAATACTCCTTGATTTTGTGTTTTGTTGTTTGTTTGGTTTTTTTCTTTTATCGAACAGAACTTGAACCCTTCTGGTTGCTCATAGTCCTTAGTGATTGAGGTCAGAAATACAATCCTAATGCATTGTTCCTAACCACCCTGGCTGGGAGGGTGATGCACATAACAGGAGCGCATCCAGTCGGGACCTGCTGATGCCTTATTTGGAACCTTTTTGGTTCGGTATTTTATGCCTTTTATTTTTCTATACCACTGTTTTTTAATAGTTCGGGATGTCTAGTTGTCCTCTGTGCACACGACAATTCTCTGAGCCTAGGGTGATCTGTACGTCCCTCTGTCTGGGACATTATAAGGGCCTTTTCTGGGCCTCTGTATGGAGGAGATGCTCATCCTTTGAGCCAAATTCTGCTCTCCATTAATTCAGTACCTCTAATTAAAGTCTGTTCCTGTAGCTGGAGATGTTCGGGCCTTCGTCTGTGTAAACTGAGAGCAGAACTGGGTCCTTGATGAAGTTTACAGAAGCATATTTGAGCAGCTTAGGGCAGCATGGAATACTGTTCAGTGGCAAATTGATTTGGAATGAAGGTTAATTATCACCCCTCACAGCTGGTTGATTTGTGGAAGGATAGAGCGGAACGCACAGGAAAACGGAGTCTTCCTGCCTAAATTTTCCACATGTAGCAGGAGAGAGACACTCGTTCAGTATCTTGTTCTCGGTGTATAGGTGCTTTGCATGGTTCTGGTGTCAAAATGCAAGCCCTCTCTTTGTGTTGTAGACACTGAAATAAAGAGATGTTATACCAGATTTGGTGGTAGTTTCTGGTTTTTAAAGTAACTGTTTCATGGACAACGGGGCAGATCATCGTCAAACTAACTTCCACTGTAGTTTTCCCCTTACAACGGCCCTTCACCCAGGCCAAATTCACCCTTCCGCATTTGATTTCTTTTTGCTTAAGGTAATTACATTATATTATTTTAAATTAACCAGATTATCTAATCAACACTTGTTAGCTGTAGTACTTGGCTTGAGACTTTTTTAAATTTGCATGTCTTAAATCTGCATGTCTAAAACCTGCGCATCTAAATACAGCTCCTTTTTTTTACATCTCTAAATCTTCCCCTTCCTGCACATCTATTCTGTTAATTCTGAAGCACTTGTACTGAGCAAACTGGCTGCTATCCAGCCAACAACTTGTTGGAAACACTGGAATATCTCTTCCCGCAAACCTGATGCTGCAGAAGCCCGTTTGCAAAACCCTCGTTCTTGCCATGGGCTGTTTTCAGATGCGTCTTGGGCTCCTAATGTAATCCTAGATAAACAGAGAGCAATCGAGCAGAGCTTTGTGCCCAAGCGCCTTCTCACTCAGCATGCTTCTGGAAATGAGATTAGCAGGAGCGAACGTTGCTGTTGACTCTCCTCTCTCTGAAATCAAACAGCTCCTTCTCAAAAAGCCAATAAAACCATTACCGCACCATTACTTTCTGGCCCTGGACCAGATGTGATCTCATTCAGCTTTGTGCTTAGCAGGGGCTTGTGAAATCTAAGCATGAAGGTGGCAGGTCTGACTTTTGAGCTTCTCCGGGTGCTTGGGATGCTGGTAGCACTGGTGGGTACTTTTGCAACAGGTGCCCCTGCTGGGGCGGGACTTTGAGTGGGTCTTGGGCTGTGGGTTACAGGTGTAGAGTTTGCTCTGCTATAGAGGTGGAATTAAAATCTCTGAAGTGCTGGAAAAAATTTGGTGTCTGACCACTTCTGGAGGCTTTGTGCAGATTTCCTTTGTGCTAACTCCCCCAGCTTGTATTTTCAGAGTCAGTAGGTGGATTTTTGAGTTAAGGATCTCTTAAGAGAGGTCTGGTCCTTTCCCTCAGAGGCTGCTCTGACCCATCATGACCATTCACACCTTTGTCTACCAGCATGTGTGGGGCTCATTTAGTGCAGGGAGTCCGTCCCGTCCTGCCGTGGCCTTGGCATGCCGTGGCTTCTGCGCTGTCACCAATACAGCCTGCTTACACTGATGCTCAGCTGCCCAGCCATGAGCATCTTTGATAAAAATGAAGTGACAGGCGGCAGAGGTATTTCTAGTCCCTGGCCCTTGCTCTTCCAAACTCAGCACCATTATCATTATATATGTCTTTTGGAGAGATAATGGTTTATAGGTGAGCATGCCATGCATGGTGGGTTGACCCTGGCTGGATGCCAGGTGCCCACCAAAGCCACTCTATCGCTCCCCTTCCTCAGCAGGACTGGGGAGAGAAAATACAACCAAAAGCTCATGGGTTGAGATAAGGACAGGGAGATCACTCAGCAATTACAGTCACAGGCAAAACAGACTCAACTTGGGGAAAAAAAAATAGTTTATTACCAATCAAATCGGAGTAGGATAATGAGAAATAAAACCAAATCTTAAAAACACCTTCCTCCCCACCCCTCCCTGCTTCCCCGGCTCAACTTCACTCCTGATTTCTCTACCTCCTCCCCCCTGAGTGGCGCGGGGGGACGGGGAATGGGGGTTGCGGTCAGTTCATCATGCGTTGTCTCTGCTGCTCCTTCCTCCTCAGGGGAAGGACTCCTCACATTCTTCCCCTGCTCCAGCATGGGGTCCCTCCTTGGGAAGACAGTCCTCCAGCCCGTCCTTCCCACGGGCTGCAGTTCTTCACTAACTGCTCAAGCGTGGGTTGCTTCCATGGGGTGCAGTCCTTCAGGAACAGACTGCTCCAGCGTGGGTCTTTCATGTGATCACAAGTCCTGCCAGCAAACCTGCTCCAGTGTGGGCTCCTCTCTCCATGGGGCCACAAGTTCTGCCAGGAGCCTGCTCCAGCGCAGGCTTCCCATGGGGTCACAGCCTCCTGCTCCGGCGTGGGGTCCTCCACAGGCTGCAGGTGGATATCTGCTTCACTGTGGACCTCCATGGGCTGCAGGGGGACAGCCTACCTCACCATGGTCTTCACCACGGGCTGCAGGGGAATCTCTGCGCCGGCGCCTGGAGCACCTCCTCCCCCTCCTTCTTCACTGAGCTCGGTGTCTGCAGGATTGTTGCTCTCCTATTCTCACTCCCCTCTCCCACTGCAGTTGCTGTTGCACAGGGTTTTTTTTCCCTCTCTTAAATATGTCATCACCGAGGTGCTACCACCATCGCTGATGGGCTCGGCCTTGGCCAGCAGTGAGTCCGTCTTGGAGCCGACTGGCATTGGCTCTATCAGACATAGGGGAAGCTTCTAACAGCTTCTTGCAGAAGCCACCCCTGTAGCCCCTCTGCTAGCAGAACTTGGCCACACAAACCCAATACACCATGGCAGACCTTCAAATAAGGGCAGGCACTGCAGGTACCCACGACTTCCCTGGATAGGGGCAGTTCAGCTGTGCCCACGCTGGTGGGCTGCTCCCAGCAGCTCTTGGGCTTGAGTTTGTTGAATTTGATTTTAACACCTTGGCTGGTTTGCACTGTGGCATTTGCTTTGGACTTTCATTTTTCAAGGGGCTCTTCGAAAGACACTTAAGAAGCCTTTAGAAATGGGGCTGCCACCTCTGTCCCACCCTGCTCCCTTGCAGCACTGAAGAAAAGCAGGGACGTATTTTTAGAAGATGGCCTTGAAAAAAAATAAAAATATCAAAAGCAGTTGGAAGGAGGTGTCCTTTTAAAGCCAAAGGCGAGATGGTTGTGGCTATTCAGGGTGGGTTGCCACAGCGGGTGCTGTTACCCGATGCTAACCGCAGTCCAGCCCCTGCACGCAGCCCCTGGCGTCGCCTCGTGGAGCGTGCGCAGGGGGTAATGCACAACTGATTTACCATTAGCGCTGAGTTATGGATTAACTTGGCCCTGGAGAAAACAAACGTTTCAAGAAAGAGCAACAGCAGCACTAAAATTAATGAGCAAGAGAGGTAATGAAGCACCAGTCCCATTCCAAAAAAAATAA
The DNA here is from genome assembly GCA_003993805.1 of Himantopus leucocephalus. Classification (NCBI taxonomy): domain Eukaryota; kingdom Metazoa; phylum Chordata; class Aves; order Charadriiformes; family Recurvirostridae; genus Himantopus; species Himantopus leucocephalus. The sequence continues at coordinate 93,441,514 of RSEF01000004.1, forward strand.
GCAATATAAATATAATAAGAGAGTGCTTCAGATTCAATTTAATTAACCTGTGGTTAATAGGTTAAATAATTAAGCTGAATTAATTAAACTAAGTAGAAAGAAATTAAGTGTTTAGTTAAACTGAATCACCTTGTTCCACATTATAAAGCAAGTATTACTGTCTGTCAAGTTTTTATTATTGTCACTGTAGGATGGGATTTATGATCTGACCTAATTATTATTCTGAGAAATGTGACATAAAAAGAGATGAAAATAATTAAGCAGGCAGCATAGACCAAACCAAATGATTATAGCCAGTGATAGGGAGAAAATGAGCCCATTATAACCAGTGAGAAAAATGAGCTGTAATGAATATTAGTAAGCTGTAACAAGTATTAATATCTTTTAAATATAAAGCCAGATCCATGTTGTAACCAGGGAAAACCTTCCCATTACTTATCCGGATAAAGTTAGTTAAGTCTAGGCGAACTTTTAATTCAGGTGGTTTTAACCAAAAATCGTTTAGCGATGTTGGCTTTGGTCCAGCTGCACTGGGAAAGGAGGAGGAAAGGGAAAGAAGTCCTCATTTTCAAAGTGATTTTTCAAATTTATCAAGCCTTGTGAATCCTCCAAAACTTCTTTGCAATTTTATTTTACTCAGTACATTAGCAAAAAGATTATGCATTTCAGCTTGAAGATAAACTTAAAGATCTAGAAACTGCCATTTTTTGTACTAGAACTTCTAAAGTTTATTAATTTCAACTTTAATGAGAGTTTTATCATCCCTATATCTCATCAAGATCTGAACTGTTAAAAAGCCCCTATATAATTACAGAAATTGACAGATCAGCTATTTAGATGTCTTGAATCTTGTGTGGGATTTACCTCCTGACAGGGCACTATAAATTACCATGAAATTCCCTAATGAAAATTTTTATGTAGCAGAGTCTTTGTAACATCTCCTCTGTAGGAAAACAGATACCAGATATTTATTGTTTTCAGTTCAGTAGACTTTCCTGTTTGTATTTTTACAGGCACTGACACAATCGTCTTTTAAACGCCCTTAATTGCACTTACAGCCTTCTGAAAATAATGTCAGATCATTGAGGTAAATGTAGTGAGCCAAACAGAGAAGGATCAGTGACTTGGCTTTGACTATAAGAAATCAAAGTTTTTTTAATGAAAAAAGAGAAGACTTTTTGTAAGAATGTCTTTGTAAGATAAGTTTTCTAACATAAATTATCAATAACATTGGAAAGTTAAATGCTGCTGATGATTTATGTTGTTTCTTGAAGGCAACAGCAGAAAGATGAAATTCAGTGGAAAAAAAAAGTGACTATTAAGCCAACCATCTCATATGTGTAAATCTCCCAGCAGTTTAAGATCCAAGTTAACTTGGGGTGTTGAATTAGCAATATTCTTAATCATGTTCATCTCATGCTGTATTGTTAAAAATATGTGCACATAAATTGGATCATGCAAAAAAAAAATCACAGAAGGTGAAGAGTCTGCTAACTGGAACGGTCCTTTTATTCACCAAATTCCCTCGGGAATCCAATGCAGGGTTAATTAAAAAAAATACTAACATCCAGTATCCTTTCTACTTACGAATGTCTCACAGGTTTGTGTAATCGCTTAGTGAAGCTATTACTGGAACACCTTGTAGATCAAAATCATTAATTAAACATTAATTCCCTTAAAACATTTTCAAAGCCTTCATTTCAGGAACTTGTAAGTTATTTGCCTGCCACAGTGCGCTCTCTTCTTTTAATCAGTATTTAATAACCTGTACAGTGTAATCCCAACATAATTTATTTGGCAACGACAAATTACATGGAAAAACTCCGCTGTAAATCTAGACGGTTCACTGTGATGCTTTTCTTACTATCTTAATTCCTTACTGAAAAAAAGATAGTCTTGCCTTCCTTTAATCCTTACATGATCTGTTTTTTGAAGGGGAGACTATCATTCTCTTCTTCGCTTTTATATATCACTTAGCGAGGGCTGGACCAAATCAGTGAGGAGTCAAATCCAACAGCTCATAACTAATGTACCAAAATCTTGTATAATTGAAGAGCAAACAGCTATTTATCCTTTCTCTCTACTGAGATGATCAGGTGGCTTCAGGATATGATCCACTATATGACTGTGGTCGTGGTTTGTCATTTATGACGAAGTTTCTTCCATCGTTGTTTGAGAGCTCAAGCAAGCCATGTTGACTCTGGCCAGGGTTTTGAAGTTTGCACTGCATGTTTTTGCTGACGCTCTACATTTTTCTTGTGCATCTGCTGATGTGACAAGCCCTAGCTATCTACAGCCCTTTAAAACACGATATCACACAAGCTCCCTCCCCGGGCTCTCCTGGGCAGGAGGCTCCCCAACAGCCCACGGCCGCTACTGCTCCCTCACTTGATCTTTGGAAGCTCGTCAAGGGGTTGCTGTGGTGGCAGGAGATATTATTGTACAGAGATCTGTGTGTCCTGTGGATCTACCAAGGTTTGTGACGGATACCTGGGCTGGAAGGATTCATCCCTGAACTACCCCTCTTTCTCTGCTCCCCTGCAATGACCTGGAGAAATCTCCACCAGGGAACTGGTGGCACAAGCCTCTCCAGTGGCCCATAGTTACCAGTGTTTCTCTACATATGGTAGTGAAGTCAAATGGCACCGGCTTCCCCAGAAACAGCTCAAGGTCCTCAAGGATGGGGGTTTTGTATTTGGGTTGGTCTTCATGCCTTCAACATGGTGACTCATAGTAGCTGGTGGAAAACAAGCATGGTTGTGGCCAGCCGAGCCTCTGATCGCCTCTTTGGACACAAGGACTCATCCTAGGAGCCCAGGGCAGGATCTTCAACAAAATCACTGCCCTGATCCAGGATTTCGGCAGTGTTGCTTGTAGACATCTGGATGGCACAGATATGTCCAGCTCTGTGTGCTAAGTTTGGAACAAGGCACTGGTCATTCTGCCAGGGATGGAGCCCATTCCTATCAGAGGTCAACAGATGGATTAAAGGAAGTAACAGCATCTACAGATCCTTTGGAGTTTTTAATAACTCATCAACAGTGACCTCTCTATCTGGGTTTTAAATGAAGAAAAGGTTATACTGGAAGACAAATTGGGGAATAGAATAGTAACTGGGAATATAGAGAATTTTCTCTGTAGTTATTACTTAACTGATTTGGAAATACTTTTTATGAGGAAGGAGTAACATTGGTAGGTATCTACAGAGAATACATTTGAATTTTACTTTGCTGGAATATTTAAAACTCAAGGTGGCATTTGGGCATTTGCGCTCGCTGGGGAAGCAGAACAGTACAGTCAGTGCAAAAGATGCTTCACAAATTATTTTGTTTTGAATATTGTGTTATAAAACTGATTAATCCCTTCTTTACTTAACCATATCTCTTGGGTATTGGAAGTGGAAGGGTGTCAGACAGTTTTATGTGAGGCTGGAGAGATGACTTTTTATTAAAATGTTTTGTATTTTAAGTTGAATAGTAAAAAGTGTATCAGAGGAACTAGATCCCTTTTACTATTGTGCTCCTCCGCGATAGCCATCGCTGTAATTCATACTCCACAAGGCTCTGCCCGCAGTGAAGCCCCTGCAGCAGTATTTTTTGCTTGCATCCCTGGTAACTACAGAACCGGGACCCCAGGAAGGGTCTCCTCTCTCCTCCACCCCCTCACAGCACCCCTTTCCTCCAGGATTGAAAAATTGCTGAAGACCATTAAAAAATTGACTTTTAATCCTCAGGTTTGTTGTACGGGGACGCGTGTTTTCCAGCACAGATCTCCACCATCCTGGTTATCCTGGGAGAGCAGGAAGCTGCACGCTCCCCAGCCCAGATCCTTCACCCTGTCTGCAGGGACACCAGCTTATGGGACAGGCTGGGTTGATGTCTTGGTCCCTCCGATGCCCACAGGTGCCTGTCGAGCTTCATTTCCAGTTCCTCAGATGCTCTGCCCGACCGACCCTAGTGCCTCATCAGCATCTACGCTGGCTAAAGGCTGTCCCCTTTTTATCGCTTTTAAAGCAAGTCAGCAAGAAACTTAGCAGACTGTAGAAGAATCATTAGAAAAGTCTTTGCTCACAGGGTTGTACAGTTGGAAACGCCAGCAATGTTTTGCCACATGTGTTAGTCAAGATCACATCAACACATTATTCACAGGTTTGGTATTTTTTAATCTATCCTGCTGCCTGGGAAATTTCTTCCCTTTACTGTTTTTCAGCTGAATTAGTTTTGGGTCCTGTAAAAAAGACAGAAAAGATACGATGTTTCTTTTCTGGAAGTCAGAGGTGCATGATTTTAAGCTCCCAGGAAGCAGCATTTCACATGGGGGATCATATGCCATCTCTATGTGTGCTTTGTGTTTTAACACAGCTTTTATACTCAGCTCCATAAAAGTGGTGCAGTCACTAAGTGCTTAATGCGAGCTCTTGTAGCTTATTTCCATCATCCAGATTGGGAACATTTTGGTTATAAAGGAACAAATACACTTCATTCGGTCAACGACCACTTAGAAAACTTGAACGTTTCTGGATTAAATAATACTCGAAGTTCCAAACTGAATATTAAGTAAATGAGAGGGAAAAGAAACCTGATAGGTTCCTAGTCTTCATTTGACTAATTTAAGAGAAATACATATGATAAAACCAGTGTGTGAGAGAGTCCACACTACGCAGTTACTCTGAGGTAGATGGCTGCCTTTCCCAAGAAGAATTCAGTGGAGAAATTCATGCCCTAAGGCCTGTATTTACTGCTTGAGGAGTAAGTTAGGTATTTTAGGGATGTCATTATTTACAGGATCAATATTGCTATTTAGCCAGACGGCTGGCCAAGCACGGACAAATATTGTCTGCTATAATACATTTATGTGTCTATTGATCTATCTCTGCACCCATTTTGCTGATCAAACAGACAGCCGTAGCAGGACTAGGAGCAACTTATTCCTGGTTTTACTGCATCAGTAATAGGATTTGTCTCACATAACTTCCCACTCAAAAGCTACGTGAGCAGTTAGCTTGAGCAAACGTGGAGCCTTATGGAAAGAGCCAAATGGATTCAATCCATCTATTTTAGGCAGGATCCATTACCTCCTGGGAGCACCTACCCCAGATAAATGCAATCCACATCCACTCCTGCCTCCCAGTCTCTCAACATCAGAGAACCACGATAACACTTTCGCAAAGGATTGCATTACTTAAAGCAGAAAATGCAATTTTAGTAGAGATGGGTCAAAGTGAAAAGGTTGGATACAAATTTTTCCCAAATTCACAATATTCAATGGAGGATGCAGAGAGATTTTTTCAGATCTGCTCCAGAAAATAAACAGAGTACTTCATGTGAGTCCGAGCTCTTGGTTACTTGCTAGGAAAATGCAATCTAGTGAAAGGCTTATACTGATCAGAGGGCGATGAGCCACAGTTCCTCACCTCCACACAAAGCAGGAAAAACTCCAGTGAGACAGGTGAAGCTAATGAACAAGAAATCAGTATCAGCTGCAGATGGATCCAAAGATGGAGAAGGGAGATATTTTGAATTTTTGAGTGAGACGTGGTTTTAAAAATCTGGGTGATTCTTAGGAAAAAACCCTGACACGACACATTTACTGGGGTTGTTCTACAGCGAGGTGTGTGCAAGGGGAGGATGTGGATTTTCATGAGCTGAAAGGTCCCACGAAACCTGGGTGGGAACGGGGGGTGCTTTCTGGGAACCAGACAGGGCACGGCAGAAATGTGACAGCTGATTTTTGCAGACTAAGACGCAGAGCAACACACTCAAATTTACATTGTTTACCTCCCAGTAAGCAGCCAGTCCCTCCCTGCATCCAGCACTTGCCATCGTATCAGTTCTGCCATCACCTTCACCACCTGTGCAGGTCTGATTTACAGCACTCAGATGCCAGCAGCCAGGTTGCTGAAGAGCATTGCTGGGTTGTGACCAAACCTGACCGGCCACGGGGTTGTTTTTCTTGCGATACAGTTCCAAGACGACAAAAGAGATGAGGGCTCTCAATTTTCACCTGGCAATACTAGTTGTCACCCCTGTTGATAAACAGATGGTTTGAAATCATCCTGGTTTTCTGGAAATGGGCAAGGACTCTCCAGACAAATATATGCAATGCTTGAGGAGGTCAGTCCACACAGTGAAGGCAAAATACACAATGAGCCTTGGGTGTCTTGAAGATGGCCACCTAGGGCATCTCTGATGCAGCTCCATCCCTCCATGTCCTGAGGACAAGTTGGTACAAGTGGCACGGCTTAGGCTGTACAAGGAAGAGGAGAAGCCTGCCTGGGTCTCTCATGGTGCATCTCCAGGCTGACGTGGGGCAGGAGATGGGATACATCCATAGCTATAAGCATTAGTGTTTTCCTCTAGGGATTGCTAGATTGACTTAGGAAGAGCTGAGCTATATATTGAGGATACGAAGGAAAAAAAAAAAAAAAGGGTGGCTGTTTTTTATATATCCCACCTGGGACAAGTTATGGGCTGAGTTTCTTTTCCCTCTGGACACGAAGGGCATTTGGCACCAGGCTTCAGTGAGCTGTGATTTGGTATTATCTCAAAAGAAAGTGCCAATGAACCTAACAAAAATGGTCATTTAGCAAAGCACGTAAGCATGAGTAGATCTATTGGCCTCAGTTGTTTTTAGTCTGCATCTAAAGTCAGACAGACAAAAAAAGCATTGCTTTAAAGTGCAGAAGAGGAATTTGACTAAAGCTGCTGTAATAAATAATCTCATTACAGGCAAGTCGTGCAAATTAGGTGAATGTAGACAAACAAGGTGGGAACCATCTGGCCAAGCTTCGAGATGGCTGAGGCAGTTTAGACACCTTTGGGCCACTCTGGGTTCACATTACAGTACATCAGCGGAGAGCTGTGGCCCACCTCCTCCCCCATGATCCATCTCCTAACCTGTGGTTTACCTCCTCCTCTGTGGTTCACCTCCTCCTCCTCTGCAATCCACCCCAACGTGGAGGAAGCAGAGCCAGCATGGCAGAAGGCCAGTGTGGATGGGAAAGGGACACTGGGCTGACCTCAAAGGCAACATGCAAGTGCACAGGAGATGGATGTGGGGAACTAGAGACAAGGGGAATATAAAGGCATTGCTCCAGCTTGCGGGGATAAAGGTGCTGGATGGATATCCAGTGACCAGAGGACTTGGTCCCTGCAGCTAGGACCCTTGGTGGCTTTGCCCTCCTGCACTCTCAGATGATGCGTTCAAGGTCTCCTCCATGGCTACATGTGCCTTTTCACATGTTATAATTTACTTGTCATCTTTGACTCATTAAGACTTCTAAGATGATGACTATCTGAGATCAGATTACAACCCTAGCTCTCCTTTTTCCCTAATTTGTTTGGTCATAAGGATGATGTAAATAACTGAGAAATTGGCCATTTTAAAACTTATCTTCTGAATGTGTATCCTCCTTGTGTGTATCACTGCAGGAGGCATGATTTTCTTATTACTGCACAAGTATATCCAATCAAATTCCTACTTTGTCACCTGGAGATGTATGATGAGCAGTGTTTCACTTCAGGACTTGGGCTCATCTAATTCTAAACCTGTGAATAATCCCAGTGGTTTTCGATATTGCAAATATTTCTGTTTGACAGTAAACGTCCCTGGGTATTTCAGTAGAGTGTGAGAGCTGACAGCTAATAATCCTCTGCGTACCTACTGAAGTGGTGTAACCACGCAGAAACGCCACTGAGCTGAAAAATGCCCCTTGCTCAGGAAAAGCACTCTGCACCTGCGTGCTTCCGATGCCCCTTGGTGGGACATCTTCCAGGGAGGTGGGAGAGCTGTGGGTGGGAGAGCCTCCAGTGGGTTTCCTCTGTTACTTATTGTAGGTCTGATCCAAAGCTCATTCAAGGTGAAAGTGACATTTATTTTTGTGGGCTTTTAAATCTTTTTCCTGTTAAATGGACTCCACTTTTAGAAAAGGACACTCATGAATTTAGCTGGAGAATTCAAGTGGAGGGACACAAGTTCCTGGACTTTTCCATTTCATCTCAGTTTTAGGAGTGAAGTTAAACCAGGTTTTTCCTTGGTTTGATCCTTGCCTTGGATGCGGAGTAGGAGCAGCCAGAGGAGTCAAGCCTGAAAGACCATCCTGGTGTGTATACTAGGCTGGATGCTGATAGACCGTGTGTGAGAAGCAATATGGAAAGCTTATAGCAGGTCTATATGGTGTCCTGGTTTGAGGTAGCGTGGCACTGTGCAGGTGTGGGCTGCGAACGTCTGGTGTGCATGAAAAGCCATCAGCACCTGGCTGGAGAGGAGATGTCTGCAAGTTATCCCGGTGGATACGTGGGAGTCTCCCTGCTCTGTGTGGAAGCAGCAAGGGGAATTAACACTCCTCAGCCCCGGGCCGTCAAAAATTATCTCCATAAAAAGCAGCCGGTTGGTGCTGGAAGCAACATGTGCGGCGGTGCTGGGCAGGGATGCGAGGCTCCAGTCAGCATGTGTCGAGAACACAGATGTGATCCTGTGGAAACGATGGAAAGTTGAAGCTGCGCAAGGCTGGTGTATGACATACAAATTCAGCACAGCGAGAATACCCCCACCAAACATGTTCACTGCTTTTTGTAAGGTGCAGTTTGTTCTGATGATCCCTTTTGTCGTCTTCTTTTTTTCTTTTAAATTGTTTTTAGTCTTTTTTTTTTTTTTAACCTTCAGGGAATGCTTTAGTAGCAATTTCACAGGAATTCAGTTTTGGTTTTGTTTGTATTAAATGTTGTCATTGGAGTGAAAAAGGAATCTGCAGGAGCAATTACTGGTCACGACAGAGTGAATAAATGAATTAATTATCTTCAGCTTTGCTATTATTTTCATGCGCATAATGATAACACAGGCTGGTGCACTGACTACAGTGTCTTTAGAGGAGGAAGAAAAATTCTCTGAAGGCCTGTGGGAGATAATTAGTTTGAATATCCCTCTGAAAAAGGTGTATTTTTCTTTTGTGGTAACCTTAGTGCTAAGTCCTTGAGGATGAACAGGTTCCTACAGATGACACCAGAGGAGACGGAAATCAGAATATCCTGAGAAGAATATTCTTCTCCTGACCTTCACACGGTCACTCCTTCACATTGCAATTATTTGCCTCTCTGCCACAAGATGCTAAAACAGGGCAGAGATACAGCCAAATTCTGTAGCAGTTTGGCGCTATAATTAGCTCCTCTTGACAGAAAATGCCCGAGTTTGGCCTAATTATGCTCAGTTGACGTTTTTGCTATTTATTAACTATTTCAGTAGGAGAAGGCGGGTGTTCCTTAGTTCCAGGACCAGCAAGCATCAATAACCACAGCAACACCACCAATGCCATATGTTAACTCTAGAGAAAGGTATTGAAAAGTTACTTCCAACACCAAAATTATCAGAATAAAGGAGAAAATAATATCCTTGCGGTCACTTTTCTTTCCTGCCTTCAGCGAAGTTTTTTGTGTCCCTCTTCAAATGCCTTCTGCACCCTGACTTTCTGCTGTAGCTTCAAAGAGTCAGGGAGGCCCTGCAGGTTTGTCAGTTGCCTTCAGACTGAACAAGCTGCGGAGTCTTTTTGGGCCTGCCTGGTCCAGCTGGAGGATTTCAGAAGCGTATGAATTCTTTGCTCAAGAAAGGTCTGTCCTAAAGCATCTTGCACTTCCTGAGGACAAAAACATCGTTTTGCTTAGTTGCATGGTTCTTGCTTTTGCTCTTCAGCTAAACCTGCAAAGGTCCTGCTCCAGCCACGACTTTCAGGACAACAGCCCTGGGAGAAAAGTCAAACTGTGAAGCATTTGCGACATCTAGTGGTACTTGTGGCTATTTCAGAACAGAGCAAAAGATAAACTACAAATACGACCATATATATACATGACCACCCTATGACAAAAAGGAGAAGCCTTCACGACCAACCTGCACTTTTCTTCTACGATGGGGCTGCAGGAAAACAAAAAAAACCCACCAAAAAAATCATCATTTTAGTCATGTGGTGAGCACGCTTCCCATGGAGGAGTAGGGACGGTCAGCCACCCATTGCTTTTCTCTGCTGCAACAGAGTTTGAAAGGTTTCCCAGAATATAAGAATAGAAGAAATTGCTTTAAAAGAGAAATTCGAATGTTATTAATTCTCTGGGTTTTCACCAGCGCCAAGGCAACTTTAGGGATTAATAGAAAAATATACAATAAACAGTGTTTAAAATGTAAGAATAGGTATATTTAGTGAAAGCTCTGCGTGTGTGTATTTAGCTTAGATATTTGTCTATATTTTTAGATATTCAATTTTAAGAACTAATCCTGAAGCAAAGAATTTCAGTGGAACATTAACTTGGTCCCGCACAGTGACATTACTGTGTCAACAAGATTTCTGCAAAAGAAAAAGCCTCAAAGAAAAAACCTTCACTTTACAAAGAAGCTGGGTACTCTTTATGTTGTCAGTTATTTTTGCAAGGACAAAGGTGACACACAAAAAAAGGCACAAAAAAACCTCCAATTTGAGCAAAATACTTTTTTCTTTAGGTGCAAGACAAAGCCTGCTATGGGATAAATCTATATTTAGATTTTACACCCGGGTTCTTAAGACCCCAGAAAAATGGTGGACAAAACCTCTATCCTTCATCAATTCCACAATGCCCGAAAACAAAAGCAATTTTAGTACAAAAAAAAAGTTCAACAGAATGCATCCAACAGAAAATAGCAAAAAGGTGTAATTTGTCAGCTCAGCATTTCTTAAGGCTTCAACACAAATTCGGAATTAAATGAGTTGCAACTGAGGTTTGCTTTCATTCCTGTGTCCCCAGGGAAGGTAGGTGAACATCACTGAAACTACGGGAATATCCCCATGAGACTGCTAGAGGGAGAGGTCTATCTGCTGGGGCTAATAAAAGCCACCAGTTCCTGCCCTAGGACCACACAGCCCAGCCAACTGGTCATCCTGAAGGTGTCTGAGTGATTTCCCCATGAAATAACAGATGATGAAAATGATGGGAGAACAAGAGCAGATGGAAGTGGCTGGATCTGCTGCTTTGCATGGTGAAGGAGCTTGTTCCATGTGTCTTGCGAGCTCTGGGGACACAGGACCAGACCTGTTCTGTTACAGGCTGTGCTAGATTTAACTCGGTTGAGACCTTCTTCTTTGATGTGGCTTTTGGGTGCGCAGAGGGAGGTTGTTCCCACTTCTTACCACTCTCTTGTTTTCTGATGCTGCTTTTCTGAAGTATGGCTTTCTTAAACCCCACAGGGATAAAAAACCAAAATTGCTCCATGCCTAATTACGCAGAGACAGAGGAACCAAAGTGTTTCAGGGCTGCTGAGGTCAAAGGGGAGGTGCTGATTTCAACCGCTGAAGCTCTGGTCCATAGCTATCAGGGCTGCATCAGCTTAGCTCATGCTGAGCTGCATCCCATGACCCTAAAGCCTTAAAAACCAGCTTGGCCTCCAGGGAAGGAGAGTTATCCTGCTCCAACACCAGGACAACCCCATGCAGGGTCGCCGACAGCAGAATTTGCCCCAAACTGTTGTTTTCCTTTCGTGAATCCCTCCCATCTTCAGATTTGCTCCATTCCTCGTGACCAGCAGGGCAGCCTGATCATCTGGAAAAGCAGGTCTCCAAGATGTGAACATTTCCCAGCACCATGGGGCAGCCCCGGGTCTGCCACCTGTGTTTTTAATAAACCGGATCGTTGTGCTCGGCTGCCCTGTCTGCAGGAGGGAGAAAGGCAGTGGGATGTGTATGGCCGCTCCGGCTGCAGCTCAGTGAACTGCTACAAAAGCCCATCAAATGCCAAGCTTTTCTTTAAGACCTGGAAGCATTTCTGGCAAAATTTACTGAGAAAAATGAGTATGCTCCGATAAGCCTCTGATACGTGACAGCACCAGACCTGCTTCAGATCACACAGCAAAGGGGGGAAAAAAAGTATTTAGATGAAGATGACCAGAGGTCTTCAGCAGCATCTTCCTTCCGGGAGAAATCCAAGCTGTGACGGACCTGAAGGTGTCACTCTGGGGCTGGTGGGCTGCGGGTACCAGTTTGGTATCTATCCATCTTTGGGGATTTCCCCCTGAAGTGCTTCTGATGTTGATGTTGTGACCCTGATTGGTGCAAAGCTGAAATCTGACCCCCTATTTGTGAAGCACCATAGAAATGTCAGGCTCTTTAGAAATACCAAGCCATGGCACTGCTTAGGGACGAAGAGGGTAGTGTTTGTGTGCTTATTTTTTTTTCTTTTAGCACTACTAATAATGAAAAAAAAATTAAATAACTATACTAATAGCAATACCACAAAAGTTTGTATGATGTTTCAGAAGCAGAGAACAGAATATAAAATTCGTTTGCTGAAAGCAGTATGGGGATTGCACAGAAAAGGAGCCAGCGAGACGACACCACCGACACCCGCATTTCCCTCCCTGCCACAAATCCTCAACTGGTCTTTATCTTTGCTATCTGTAGTTACACCAGAAGTCCCAGTAAGCCCATTTCTAGCTAATTCCTTACCAGATGCTCTCAGCCGTAGCTCTGTTACCGCAAAATCACAAGCTGCAGGGAAAAAATAAAGCGGGTTAAAGCACAAGTGTGGCTAATCTCTCCAGAGGGAATCCTCACCTCTGTTTTTCTCTGTGCTCTTTACAAAGAAAAAGAGACCAGTGGTCCCGCTCTTCCTGGTGACTCTCCCAGGGCTGAGATGCTGGCACTACTTTTTGCTTGCAAACTGTAAATTAAAGTATGGGAAACCACAGACAACTCTGGTTTTGGAGGGTCGGCGCCCTTAGTTGATGGCAGCTGGATACAGGCAAGACCAGGGTTCAGCTTCATGTTTGTGTCCCTGCCTCGGTCCAAGGGAGATGGGAGGAAGGACCGATTTGTTTGCACATTCTTAACTTCCAGTCACAGGACGTGAGGATGTTGCTAAAGCTAACGAGATGCATAAGGATTTCAGGCTGCGGGGTTGTTTTGTCAGGGGTAAAAATGGGAGACTGATCAAACATCAGCTGGTGCACGGAGCGCAGGTCTGGAGTCATTGCTGATGTGAGTAAGCGCTAAACCAGCTGAAGGACTTGTCCCTGGTTTAGCAATCGCCTAAATACAGGCTTTCCCTCGAAGGGTGGCCTTCCTGCTAAACCCTCCCCACTGGAACCTGTGTTTGTCAAACGGATGTCTTTTAGGTCTGGCCACCACCAGGAGACAAACCTGTTTCTGATTCTGAGTAGGAAGTTGGGGGTATATTTTATGTCATTAAATATCTGCCCACAAAGTGCATTTTGTGGCTCCACCAACTGTGTTGTTTGTACAGCTGCTAGGGTGAATACAACCATACGTTTTTTAATATGTCTGAGTTTACCATATGGATCAAGCGAGTGGCTCCTGCCATCATCCCAAAGGATTTCTGCCTGGCATTAAGCTCACCACAATGCTTGTGGCATAAGGGGCTGCAGTCCTAGGGCAGTGAGCAGCCAGGAGGGAAATGACGGAGCAGGTCTCTTGCTCGCACCGAAACCTCCTTGAACAGAGCCCCAAACAGACCTTTTATCCTGGCTACACAGAAGGGAAATGCCATTTCTTCTTCCCCATTTAATATGCTATTACTATTTGGAAAACTTTGAGGTTTGCTGTCTTTGTTCCATGGTCAGGGTGCGTGTCCTGATACAGAGAGGTCTGCAGGAGTATGATGCTCCCAACCAGCACTTTCTTCAGCTCAGAGACAAGTGCTGACAGTCCCGGGAAGATGTGCTGTAGTGAATGCTGAAGACCCTGGGGTGCAAGAAGTTCGTTTCAGTTTTCAGCTTCCTTTTCAGGAAGCGGCAACAAGTTGGTGGAGTCCTACAAACACCTACACAAATCAGTGTTACAGGAAAAGATGGCAGGAGGAACTACCAGACCAGAGCAAAGAAGGCATCCTGCTTTCTACTGCTGTCTATCATAACATTTAACAGAGACATGAATGTATTGATGGGCCAGCTATGGAAACAGCGTCTACTGCAGCTGTCAGTCAAATGCAAGGCTCAAATATCTAAGAAACTGGTGGCAGCATTTAACCTCTGGCTGTGCAAATGTGATGTGAACAGCAAACACCCTGTGACACGCGCTGGCAGTGGGATTCCCCCAGCGATCATTTTACATTGTCACTCTCAGGCAAAGCAGCAACATGGCTCCAAGTCATCTGTCATGACTGTGGGGGGGGAAAAAAGCATTAAAGGCTTTTTTTCCAAGCAAAGCAACCATACTTTCGGTTCCATGCTGTAACAGACCACGTGGTCTGCAGGTGCCATTATTTCACGAGCTTGGAACGGAACCTTTCCCCACCTATCGCGTTAGCCTGTCTGTGACTGCCGCTCTTGTTTAGCAACACATTTCACTGGGTTCAAAACAGTTTTGGGTGGGAGTCAGATCCAGCTTCAAACACCTCCTGCAGACATACCCACCTTGGGTTGCTTCCATGGGGGTGGGTTTCTAAGCTCTTGTTGTAACCAGTGGGGACATCCAGCATCGTTGCCCCAGGACAGTAATTCAGCCCTCTCCTTGGAGCGGACACCTATGGACATCAGGCGAACTGCTTGCTCATCTTCGCTGTCTGCACTGAGTAGGTTTCCACTGGCACGAGAGCGGGGACAGCACGTATACACCTGCCATGCAGACACCTTCAGGTGGTTGAATCTGGACCTGAATTTCAGCCTTAGCTGCGTACTCTTCAGACAGCAAAGACTCATATTAGGTGTCTAAATATAGGTGTCTAGTGCCATGTGGGGTGCCCTAGGGTATCTGAGACCTCTGCAGAGGACTGGCTAATGGGATACAGGACTTACGGGAAAGCCAAGCTTTCCTGGAGAGGCAGAAAGAAGCAAGACAGGGTGCCGCAGGGCAGCTCAAGCTGCACTAGATGCCAGTCGACAAGCAAGTGAATTGAGTTGCAGTTCAAGCACATCTCCTATGTTACCTGCAGCAAGACCAACATCAGTATGGAACCCAGAAGTGGAAATCAATGGATTCATACCTGGAAATGCGCATATGGAAAAGAGGATGCTGTGTGAGTTAGGGGTGAGTTCCTCGTGTGGATGAAGAAGACGGAGACTGGCAGGCACTTGCTGCATCCATCAAGGCCTCATGGAGAAGAGAGACTCGGGGTTTTTGTGCAGGTGACAACTACATCATGGTGTTTCTAAGTGCCAGTGCACAGTCAGTTTTTATTCTGCAGTATAATATCAAACCTGGGCTCTGGGGCATAAAAAGGACACCTTGAAAAACCTGGATGTCTGAAGTGTTTTTGCTACTCTTAGTGGTAG
Source organism: Himantopus leucocephalus (assembly GCA_003993805.1). Lineage (NCBI taxonomy): Eukaryota > Metazoa > Chordata > Aves > Charadriiformes > Recurvirostridae > Himantopus > Himantopus leucocephalus. The sequence goes on from RSEF01000004.1 coordinate 93,456,754, forward strand.
CAAATCCAGACAGTTAAGGGGTTGGTGATTCATTTGCGTTGCACATTTTTGGCTGATGATGCAAGTAAACAAAGCGTTAGCAATGACTTCTTTTATGGAGAAGAAACCGAAGCTGGGAGAGATTGAGTGATTTCAGTGATGACCCAGAGAAAGCCTGCAGCGGGCCAAGCACCACACCCAGGTCCCTCAACTGTCCCCCCCGGTGTCTAAAAGAAGGGAAGAGAGTTTTAAGGAAGTACCAAAAGAAGCTGCATTTTGTGCACGCAGTGAATCTCTGTTTCATCTAAAGATCTAGTAAGGGGAAAATGTTAGCAGACAGAGTGTTTTTGTCTTCTGCTGTGGCTGAAGCTCCCATGTAGGTAAACATTAACATCGTGTTCCTTTGGGCTTTTTACTAGCCGAAGGTCAAGTCCTCTAAAGACGGATACTAAGCAGAAAATGCTGTGTTTAATATCAGGAAGATCTGCTTTCAAACAGGATTAAAGCCCAACTGTGAGTAAGCGAGCAAGAAAAATGTTTTCACTAGAATTCAGTTTGTCCCCGGGTGTGTGATTTTCATAAGGTTCAGCTCCAGGATCTGTGTTGCTCTGAACATGAAGGCATATACTTAAAAATGCATTAGGGAGAGACTCCACCCCTTATCTGACCTTTGAGCTTTCTGCAGTGGTTGAAAAGTATTGTTCTTAGATTAAATCCCCAAATCTTTCTTAATCCTTTGGCTACCCCACGAGAACTGGGTCTGCCCTGAACTTTGTAAGGCAGACCCTGTCATGACTACCTGAACGTTGCTAATCGCTGTATTGTTTGTCCCTGGGCTGAGTGGTTTCTTTCTAGGCAGTTTATTAAATCAGCGAAATTAATGTTGGTGGGACAGAGTGTTCTCTGACAGGAATCAAAGCACTCTGTTAAAACAAATGAAAATAGGTTTATTTCTGCTCAATTCCATGTATGTTTGGCCATTTATATATTGTACAGTTGGTTTCTGTACCCTAAAACTTTTACTTTTAGGGTGTTAATGACTTGCATCAATATTAAGATTCAAAAGACTCTATACGCATTAGATTCTGAAGGCAAATGACTAAAGAGATATTTCTGCTATTGAGACCTGAAAAAAAACCCCCAACAACCCAAACTCGCATCTTACACAATCCTACTAAAAACACTAAAAAATTGCAGTTGTCCTTATTTTGTCATGTTGTTTGACTTCATGCCTGAGTTATTTTGAGTGCATTTGATATCCAACAGCGGGACTTCTGACACTTACATAGCTCAACATAAAAAGGAGAGAAAGAATAACCCACTGTACAATTTAGTTGGGGTCAAAAGCTCCAGATCTCCCTGTTGACAGGACTGGGACTCTTTTTTGACCCTTGGCAGTGGGACAGTCCTGCCTGTCACTGCCACCTTTGAACCAAGGTGAGGGGGATCACTTAGTAACAGCTGGGGTTCTCATTGTTCCCTTCGGTTTTCTGCTTTTCAGTCTCACTCATTTCTTGTGTGTGTTACTTTCTAGATCAGCTTCTCTCTCCCCTGCTCCTGAAAATGGTTTTGTAGAGACACTGCTAAAACCAAAATCTTCCTGTATACAGAATGATAATACAGTGGCATCTAACTCAAATTCTATTAACCCCACAAAAGCCTTAGTGAAAGCCTCAAGTCAAGGAAAAATTGATTTGGAAATGGATCCAGGTATAAATCTTTTAGCAGTGAGTGGGTTCCTTGTAAAATCACTGTGTATGTCCTCCTAAGGGGATCATATATACCTCCTAAGAAGCTGAACATTGGGATGCTTCATTTATTAACTATGGCCTCATTCTGGCCTCAGTTTTACGGAAGTGAAGTGCATGCCATTATCAGGATGAAATTAGCGTGCGACTGCATGTTTACTTTTGTCCTAAAGGAATACTTTGTCTCTTCTTGCCCCCCTCCCACATGTCTAGGCCCACAGACACAAAAATATGCGTGTGTTGTTTCTGAAGGCAGCTGATGGCATACGTGATGAACTGAACTGTGTCTGAAGCTCATGTGTAGAAGTTAAAGCACTTTAAAACCCCTTGTGGGAAGCCTCATGGTAGAGTTCAGTGGTTTCTTCTGACACTGATCTAAGGTCAATTTAGTTGTGGCTGCATGAACTGCACATTTTTTAAATAAATGAGCTGATTTCACAGCCTTCCCTGATTTTACTAACTTTCCAACAAGTCCCAGGAACAGACATACCCTCTGTTTGCTCTGGAAATGCCTCTCCCATAATCACTGTGCCTGACGTGCTTTTCTTGTGAATGTTTGCCTAAATGCCCTTGTCAAAAAATAGGAGCTGTGCCTTTCTTGTGGTTCATTAACCATTTTCTCTTCCAGAACAAATGCCCCCTGAAGTTTCGCCGAAAGAAAATGCTGCTGTTAAGAATCTCTGCAGGGCGGAAAGAAAACACTAATTATTGTTTCAAAACTGTGTTGTTTTATTCAGATATGCTCCTTTTCCTGCCCCAGGATCAGCCAGATGAGTAAACTGTCCATGGTGAATGAGAAAGCGGATTATCAGTTCTCCTCCATTTTTAAAAATTATTTCATTTCAAAGCATGTAGTGCCAATAAAGCGGCGGGTGCTCAGGACTGCCGCTTATCAGACTGACCCTTACAGCCGAGTCGCTCTTCCTGGAACCATCGCCTGTGTCCTCATGTCGTCCTTCTGTCTTGCAGCATTTACTTAACATGTGCTGGGCATGGTCAGGACAGGGGTTCTGCTCTGTTTCTACAGTGCTTCAAGCAAATTACTAACAAATGAGGTCACGTATGTAGAGACAAGTAACATATCTCATTTGACCAGCCAATTAACTTGTATGTGGCTTTGTGGATCAGTTACTCAATTAGAAGATACCACTTTTCTCTGAAAAAATGGGACTTTTTTTGGCAGCTCCATGCACCCACCGCCACCGCACATCCTCAACCCTGCCCATTCGCAACCCCCTTTGGCTTGTTTGGAAACGCTTCCCCTCACCTTTACCGACCCACCGTTACCGACCCACCTAGTCGTGTACCAGGGTGGCTTTTAACAGGCACCCACAGCACGCACCCATCCAAAACTGATCTTGCTCTGAATTTAGCTCAAGATAGGAACGATCAGGGCTGTCACCTCCCTGCGGAGGTGGCAGCAGGTCCGTCAGAGCGCGGCCCTGTCACCCTGCACTTCCGAGTCCCCCGCGGACTACCATACCCACAATGCCCCGCGGGGCGTCCTCCGTCTTTGATTGGCTGCCAGCACTGGGGGGGGCCCTCTGGGCTGAGCCAATCCGCGCCCGGGGCTGCCCGGCGCCGCGCCGGGGTGGGCAGTGCTCAGGCGCCGCGCAGGGCCTCCCGCCCGCCCGCTGCGATCCGCCGGGCCGGTGTCATTGCCGAAGGGGACGATGTCTCACTGCAGCCGCGCCGCCGCCCGCCTCCTGGGCCGCTTCCTCCGCCGTGAGTACCGAGCCGCCGGCACCCCCTCCCCTCCCCTCCGCGCCGGGCCGCGGGCGCTACGGGGCCCTCCTCGCTGCCTGGCAACCGCTCTCCGCCGCGGCCTGCTCCCCCCGCGGCGCCCCTCTGAAGTAGGCCGCGGGGCCTGAGGCGGTGGCGGGTGGGGGGGTGCAGCCGCCGCCGCCGCCCCCGGGGCCCGGCCGCCTCCGCCCGCCGCGGGAAGGGGAAGGGGCCGGGCCTGGACCGGGCAAGGTCACCCGGGGGAGGGGAAGCGTCCCGCCTGTCCCTCTGGGCATCGCCGGGCCTCTCTGGGCGCGGGGGTGCGGCCACCAAACCCCTCTCCCGGGTCTGGGTCTGCTGGCGGAGCTGGGTCTCCTCAGGCTCAGTGCGGAAGGCCCAAAGCGGGGATCGGAGGGCTCTTCTCCGGTGCCGGCCGTCGCTCTTCCAGAGCGTTGGGTGGAGGGAAGTCGGAGGCGCACGGCAGTATAGGGCAGGGGGCACACGTGGCTGCAAGAAAAACTGTGTTTTAAAAGTTAGGAAAAGTTTTCGCATTGAGTGTGGTCAGCCGCAGGTATGGGGACCCGGAAAGGTTGTTCTTTCTGTTCTCTCCGGAAAGACTAAAAACTGGTCAAGGCGCAGAGGAGGCTGGTAGAGTTGGATCTAGTCGCTTCCAGGGGTGGTTTGGAGTAGAGACCTCTTAAGGTCCCTAAATTGTCCTGTGATTTCAACACAAGTTGCTAAAGCTGTTCTTTATTGTCAAAAGTAAGAACATTAGCCTTTAATTATGGAGAACATAGCAGTCTGAGACTAATACTTCAGCTTGAAAGTTTTTATATGTGTTGTTCTGAAGATCACAATAAAAAGCAAAGTTTTTTTTTTTTTTTCTTTTCAGTGTACTTTTTTTTTTGCAGTTAGTGCTGCATCCTCTACTGAAATCAGTATGGGTATGCATAGGCATAAGAGTCATTTCTTGGAATCTAAACTGAGGCATTACTGCATTAATCTTGGTTCCTGTAGCTGAGAATAAGTGGACAAACTTAAACCTACCTCATTTCACTGCATGCAAAGTTTTTTTGACTCGGTGTGGTGGAACTTGCAGGTCAGAGTCCAATAATATGATCCCACAACATTTTAAGCTGGTCTGAGTTGTTCCTGTGGCACCCCTACCATCCCCTCAGGTATCCATTCCTACCTCTTGTTCTCCACGAGCAGGAGCAGAAAACTGTATTTTCTTACTGTACTGTTAATTTTTGCCAGTTCAGCTCTTTGAGTTGGCTCCCCCGAGTCCAATGAGAATTGGTTCTGATGGAGGGGAACAGATAGAAATGTAGTTCCTCGAATTTAGCTTTATACTGCCAGCAAAGCTGCTCTTGGGTGCAGTTTTACGTGTTAAAACCCCATGTTGTTGCCTTTACAAATAACAGTAAGAGATTCAGGGAAGAGCGCTTAAAATTATTTTTGGGGGTAGGGGGGAAGAAGTGATATAAGTTGCTCAAGAAGCGTTCTGTTCATGAAGTCTTTTAAAAAAACTCCTGCGAGATGAAATAGTTCATTAGAAACCTCTCTTTGGTTTGATACTCTTAACAAAATGTTAAAAGACTGCTAAAACCTTACATTTGGACTTTGTACATGTATTTTCACTAACAAATAATTAACATCTTCTCTTTGTGATTTAAAATCATGGGTTTCTAGTGTGTTGCAAAAGAGACACTATTTTTGTTGGTGCATTGCTGAAGTAAACATGCAGGGTGTGTATCTGTAAGGTGCAGTTCAGGAAGTTATGAAAACGTAGTATGAAATGTCAATTAATGGTAAGTGCTTGCTCAAAGGTCAGCTCAGAGGGCTGTTTGTATGTGGACAGAGTCAAGAAAGACCTATGCTGGTCTATACCACACTTTGAAGAGAGTCTTTGTACGCACCTTAACTGTGAGTCAGGGTAGGGGATCTTATGTTCTGGGTGTGTTATAAGGCTTTGTAGAGCTCTTAGATTAAAAGATTACAGTAAATGATGTGAATAATCCTGGCAAAGAGTTGCTGCAGAAATAACAATCCAAACTGAAGAATTAGTTGTTTTTATGTAAACTGTGGGGGGGAAGGAAAACTCCCAAACCATGTTCTTAGTGGAGTATACATGGGGAAAAACAGTTTGTTGCCTTCCAGGAAATAGCTGATTTGTGCTGAGAGGAATGGGCCTGTTTCCCCTTGGGCTTGCAGATTCACTGGGATACTTCACGCTGTTTCAGCTTCATAAATTCAGGAGAAAGCTTTTCTTTCAGATGCCATCGCATCTCCCGTGACCCCCTGTGGCCAGTAATGTCTGTTGCAATGGGTGGGGATTTTTGATTGGGAAAGAGTGGTGTGTTGAAAGGATTGAAATTTTTCTGAATGTCACTTGCCTAATAGTTCTAGTTTTGTTTTAATGTGGTAGGTGTAGCATAGTCATTGCATCTGTCCTTTACAGGCTGATTAATTTACCTAATTCCTCAACTCCTGTGCGATGTTCATAGATTGGGGTTTCCATAATTAACAGGAATTTGGCAAGGGAAGGGGTGAGACAAGAGAGGCTGGGAAGCAATACCTAGAAATCCTTCTCTGAGTGCATAATCCTCTTTAAAACCAGGAGTAAGATATTTTGAGCAATTCCTCAATAGCATGAAAACTTCTCTGTCAGTAAGGATCATCTTCTGATGAGCGCAACTGATACCTTTAAGGGTGAATTTTGTAGATGTGTTTGGGAAGAGGAGAGAATTGTTGAAATCTAATTGTGTGTGTGAATATATACATATGGTCTGATAATGAAGACTAAACGAAACTGCATGTGGAATATTCTTGTTAATATCAAGCTTCTAGTCAGTAAACTCTGAAATTTGCTGCAGCACTTTGGTCTTTGCTGCTTTTTTAAGTGTCTGTACTCTTCTGTAATGTAAGAAGCTGTCCAGAACTGTTTCTGTTCTGTTCTCTTCAGGCCATGCTTTTGTAGGCAGAGGAAGGCGAAGGGAGATGGTCGTAAAACTGCAAATTAAACAACATGTACAAAATATTGAAAGGATTTCTCAGTAACAAACTGAAGGGCTGTATCTGATGGAAAATGAAGGGGAGGGTGAGAGAGAGAGGGATAAAACCCCCAACTTTTTAGCATTTTGACTCATGCTCTTTGTACCTGAGTTCTTCCCTGATTTTCTCTTGCACCTCAGTTTGTCCCCAAGTTCCCCTTGCACTGACCTCCATTTTCGCCATTTGTATTGGAGCCCGTATGATTTCTAAGGCTTTCTTCTTGCCTTATGTAGGAGATAGAAAGGAAAGGGAGTATCTTCCTTCACTTCCAAGTTCTCTGGCTATTTGGAGGGAGAATTTAATTTATTACTTGTCAGTCTTCTGGCAATGTAGGTATCTGCTCAGGTCCTTCTGGAAAGGAATCTCTGCTGTTTCACCATGCTTTTGTATTGTGCTCATCCTCAGATGCTACCTCAGCTTCCAAACTTTTTGTCTGGGATAAATGTGGGCAAGACATATACTTGGTATACTGACTTGGATTCCTGTCCATAGGTCTAGAGAATCTTGCAAGAAGTCCTGAAAATAACAAGTATTCAGCTTTCTAAAGTTTGAGTGAGGAAGAGATTTAGCCCTTAGTATCTGTACTCTCAGCTGGCTCACATAACGCAAATAAGCTGGGCAAATGTAGCTTGGGTTGGATCATTTTAAATGAATTTTGTGGTTGGGAGATGTTGCTGCTCAACAAGTGCCTGAAAGCTCAGTGTAAACAATATTTACATTTGATGTGTGCTTTAAAATACCTTGCAAAGGGGTCAGTTTTCTTTTTAACATGTAAATTCATGTTTGGACTTCGTGATAAATAATAGTGTATTTTTCTAGAAAGGCTTTTTAATTGTAATACACAAGTGAGCTTAAAGTTCTGCTCAAGGCTGCAAATTCTAAGTTGTTCCTCTGGAAAATATCATCAGTATGTATGTTGGGGGTAATTCTGTCCCTTAGTTTCTATTAAGGTTTCTTTACTGTAAAACAACTGATGTTTTATATACAGGCTTATACCCCTCTGCTAAAATTTAGATCTTGCTTTTCAAATCTGTCCTGGGACAGCAGGGTTTTGGTATTTGAGTGCTTTTCATAGCTACTTGATTGTCCTGTACCGTGGACTAAAATAGTTTCGTGCCACAGTACGTCTCTCTGTAGAAGCAAAAGTACTGGAAATCCAAAATAAATGCATCTTGTTATTTGCATAACTTTTTTTTTTTAAACCACAAACTATGCAAAACAGAACAGGGATGGAGCAGAAGTGAAAGGGATTGCCTGGGAGAGATTTTCCAGTTTCTTATTTTATTTTTAATACTCTTTTCTAAAGGTCTATTGCAGGCCTTTATTGGACAGAGTAATGTTATGTTAGAATTCTGATTTGGCAAAATACAGCAGTTCTGCTGTGCTTTTGCAAGATTTGGATTTGGTAAGACTTGTTCTTGTGCTCTAAGGCTTCATCTGGAGCCTGCACCTTTGTAACTTGGCCTGTAATTTAGACGTGTGCATTAAAATAGCATCACCAATGAGTTCGGCTTTTACTGTTTCGCAGCTGAATCCTGATAACTGGAAGAGCAAATTTGTATTGCTCCCCCTGTCTTCTTGAAGGAACATGCATATACACTTGGACACCCTAATTTGTGCTAGTAAAAGCAATTGGCTGAACAGGCATTGGAAGTTGTGAAGCAGTATGAGCTAGTGAATGAAGGTCCCGGGTGGAAACTGAGACTTGGATTCTATTTCTGAATCTTACCTGCTGTGAACTTAGGCATGCCATTTCAATTTTCCACCTGTTTTCTTCTCATCTTATAGCTGTCTATTTCAATCTATCTATATCAATATCTATTTAAATTGCCAGCTGTTTGCACCCAGTACTTGCTGTTTGTGCCATGTATAGCAGAACCTCATCTTGATCGATGCCCCTGCTGCTCCTGTTGTGCTGGTAACCAGGGGCAAAATTCTCTGCTTTAGACCAGGCCGTGGGGAGAAATATGGAGCTCTATCATGTCAGTTTAAAAACACCAAAAAACTCATAAACACCCAGCCCAGAAAGTGCAAGGTGATTTATTTATTTATCCAAAACGTATAGTTCTCTAGACATGTGCCCATGCTAAGCTGCCTCTCTCTGAAGACAGCAAATGGTTAAAGCCTATAGCCAGACTTTTTTGAAACAGCTGTATTTTCTCTGAACCAGGGCTCTTCAGTAATGTAAGAAACACCTGCAGTTTTCAAGAGTAAATCCATACAAAGCTTGGAATTTAAGCTGTCTTTTAAGTTATCAGTGTCTAGTTTGTTTTTTTTTTTGGGGGGGGACGGGACGGTACTTTGATAGCTTGGAAAATGCTCAAAAGCTTCTTATCCTTGAAAAATATATCTATATAGTCTTCTCAAAACTGAGAATGGGCAAACTTAAGCTTTCAAAAACATTTTTGTGCAAGGTTCTAAATATCTGAAAATAGATATGGAACGGACAGCTGAACTGGGACTGTAGAATTGCTTTTATGCTATACAGAAAGGAGTGACTATTTATCAAAATATTTTTTTTTTTAAATACTGAAATTACTGAGTGTGTGCTGTGTGCCTGGCAAGCCCTGTCCTATTTTGCAGGTAGATTTGTTAGTGTTGTAACACAAAGAATACGTGTAACAGATTTGAATTAGTTTAGCGTTGCCTGTTTATTCTTTACCCTCGCAGGCCCGTCAGAGGGCTTTCAAAATGTGCACTCCTGTACTTCTCCCAGCCCCGACTATTCCCCACAAGGCATCGCTGGTGGTAGATCATGACTGTAACAGCTTCTTCAGAGGGAGGTCACCCTCTGCATTTCTCAGGATTGGGTTTCACCCGGTCGTATCCTGTGCCTGTGAGGGATTGCCCAAATGGCTGAGATGAGGTAGGATAGATGCCCTGCTCTCCTAACCAGCAGCCCAGCTGTTTCTTTGCTTATTTTGTCTCTCCTGTGCTGGAGGCAGGCTGCTGTTTTGCCAGTTGTGTATTTGACCAACTTGGTGTTGCAGCAGTGCAGGTGCAGCCTGCAGGGTGTTGCAGCCTTGCCTAGGCGGGCTAAGTTGTTGGCCAAGTACAAAGACCATACTGTGCTGTCTTCTGTAGCTGTGGCACTGAACAGCAAGGCTTTTCTCTACCCTTCCATGGACAGCCTTATAATGCTGTTCATTAAATCTTAGCATCAGACTTATTTTGTCTGTTACTGCTTTGTATTTCTTCTTGGCATAACAAGTTCTGTAAGATTCTGTAAGTATTTGTAGATAAAGACGCGATTTAGGTTAAAACTCTGAAGGTCAGTAAGCTGATATGCGCTTTTACCACTCTTCTTACACGTTTACTGCATGCTAGTCTGTACGTTTCTCTTTAAAATCTAGCTAAATGTTGGTCTGAAGATGAGGTGCTGCTCAGTGAGTGGCTGCTACAGCTACTTAGAGAATGGCAGGAGGTAGTTGGAAGTCCTGTGTTTCTGTCAGCACTTTTTAAGAACAAAGGACTTCAGATTTAGCAATAGCACTGATGTTGGTAGGCTTCTTCAGGCATGGTTTTATTTTTCTTCTCACTTTTTTTGAATGGAAGTAAAGCATAAAAGCAGTGTATCACTAAAATTTAGTTGGCAGAAGTACTTGTGGAAAAGTCCTGTGTAGCTCTGGGATAGAAATGTGTATATACATGGATCTTAAATTTTCTGCACTTTTTTACTACCCAGTAGAAATTGTGTTATTACAAGATACTAATAATGCATCTTAATAAATTCTATGCATTAGCAGTTTATATTGAAGAATATCTTTTTCCTTTTTCCCACTTAATGGCTTTTACTGTCTTCCTACAAATAGGGGAAAAAAAAAAAATCTCTCCCTTGTTCAGGCATGCCTGAGTAAGTATGTGGAACAGTCCAGGGACCATGATTCAGAATCTTTTATTTTTATTTCAGCTTCACTTTTTACTTACTCAAATCTTAAGTGGTAAAGTTTTAAAAGAGCTAAAGAGGTATATAGTAACATACTGGTGTCAGTTTCTGTGTTAGGATTGTACCCTCCGATGTTCACTCTAAGCACAAAATACAGTTTTTATCTAAAACGTTTGCAGGGAGTAAATCAGTTCTGATCCCCTCAGAACTCTGCTATTTGAAAAAGCATATGGCAATGAATATGGGCGATGCGTGCATCCTTTCTATATCAGAAGACCATTTTTTTTTCCTCTTCATCTCAAGCTTTCTTGCGTGGTAATGTTCTGTGCATTTTTTTTTTTTTAATCACTTGATGTCAACATATGTTTCCCTTCAGCAGAGATGCAGTCATTCTCCTTGTCTTTTTGATATCAGTGTGCACTGTGCTGTTTTTCTGTTGTTGTGTTGTGTTGTTTTTTCTGGACCAGAGTGGTGACAACTAAATTGAAAATGGTTCTAGTGGAGTATCTGGAGAATTCTATTTCCCCATGAGCCCAAGTACATTTCAAGGAGTGATGTCAGCTCCCATAAGTGGGCATCTGTTGGAAAAAGGTCTCTTTCTGCATGTCTTGCTTGGCATTAGGTTTCTCCTGGGCTGGGGGATCTTCGACCTCTTCAGTATCTCTCATTGTCTAGTATGGACTGCACAATGTTCACAGAAGGTGTAACATAGTACCTATGTTGTAACAGCCTCTGGGATATTGGGATTTTAGTTCTGCTTTGTCACTTTGCAAAAGTTCTTAGAGATCAGACGTGTTCATTTGCAAATGGGAATAGTGGTTAAGGCATTGTTTCTGTCTGTTGTTTGTTGGGACTGGAGTTCTGATATTAACTACCCAATATGAGAAATACGTAACCTGATTCCTAATGAACTGAGTAATCAAAATGATAGGTAGAGTGAACAACACGTGTTTAATATCTTAGAATAACAATCTTAAATACTTAAAACTTTTAGAGCTGCTTTTGAAAACATTAACTGCTGGATCAATTAATCTTTTGACGTAAGCATTAATGTATATACACTTATTTGATAGGATGTTTTTTGACTTAATAATGTAAAAAAGCAGTGGATTAATGGCTTGCTCTCTCTTATTGCTTTCTCTAGTGCAACAGAATGGAGTACGACACTGTTCCTACTCAGCATCAAGGAAAAACCTGTATATTAACAAAAATACAAAGGTTATCTGTCAGGGTTTTACAGGCAAACAGGTACGTATATGAACTATTTCTTCTATCACCCTTTCAGTTCAGAAATTTAGTTGGTCAAAAACCATAATAACCTATAAAAGGGGTTATATACTGGCTTTGCCTGTGTTGACAGGAAGCTGGACTTCATGATCAGGAAGGTCCCTTCGGCACTGTAGTTTCCTTTCTTTGGTCCAAATAGACTTTTTTTTTTTTCCTCTTAAATTCAGTAGACAATTTTTTTTCTACTTGTGCACAAGCTTAAAACTTGGTTTTGATTCATGTCTATTATACTACTCTTGATTTTTGTTGTTGATTTTTGGTCTTAAGCCTTTTTATTGTATACACCTGAAAGGGTTTCTTTGTAAAGGGAAATTTGCAAAAAACTAGAAAAACCTTACCATTTTAGAAGTGCGTCTTTCACAAATGCCTTTGAATGTCAATGGCTATGAATTAAATTTCTGTTTTTATTTCAGGATAGTTAATAATTTTCTCACATTCACTCTTTCACATGTTTGCAAGGGGAGAAGACTGCTTTTGCTAAAACTATCAGCTAGTCATGGATGAGAATGCTAATTGCTTCTACTTCACTACAGTGTGTGTCATCTGCCAGACTTGATGTGGAAAATAAAATGTGGCTGCTATGTCTGCAGTTGTATTAGCAACACACAACAAAATATCCTTTAGTGTACAACCAAAGTTCTCTGATTTAAAAGAAAAAGCATAGCATATTCTAAATCCATTTAAAACATATTGGTGCACTCTTCAAAATAGCTGATGTAGTGAAAACTTCCCTTCTCATTGTAAATTTACGTGTCATGAATTACCTTCAGAATTATAGATAACATCAACTTTTTTTTTGTTCATTTCATTTGCTATTGTGTGCCTTTTAACTTTTTTTTTTTCTCTCTCATAGGGCACCTTTCACAGCCAGCAGGCATTGGACTATGGCACCAATCTAGTTGGAGGAATTTCTCCAGGGAAAGGGGGAAAAACTCATCTGGGTCTGCCTGTGTTTAATTCTGTGAAGGAGGTAATTTGCAGCAATCGCTGGAGGGCAGACAATTTAATGCTGCTGAAGGGCTCCTTATTTCATTGCTCACACTGAAGAGACAAACATTTGAGCCATGGATGTCGCTGTGCAAGGAGTGAAATAGAAGCTTTGTAAAAAAGGGAACATTCAGTGTGATCAAGCATGAGTTTGGCTTCCACTGTGAAGTTCAGAGTCTGGATACGCTTACTTTATGCATGCAACTAGTTTCTGATTGATTCTGGTGTGTATGATGAATTTTTAGCAAACTATTATCTAAGGGTATTTATAATGGGCGTTCATGGTACAGATCCTTTCCAGACAGTGGTTAGTTCTGAGTTCCCTAGTTGCGCTGGATATGCCCTATCATCAGTGAATTTAATACTTGCTTTAATTATAGCAAATTAATACATATCCATTTACTTAATTTATGCCTGTGAATGGACATATTTTAAATGACTAGTTGTCAAATGTTCTGTTTGGCCCCACTAAATGCTCAATATCTTTTTTATTATGTCTGTTGTAGGCCAAAGAACAAACCGGTGCTTCTGCCACTGTTATATATGTACCTCCTCCGTTTGCTGCTGCTGCGATCAATGAAGCAATCGATGCAGAAATGCCCTTAGTTGTATGCATTACTGAAGGTATTCCCCAGCAGGACATGGTTCGGGTTAAACACAGACTGCTTCGGCAGGATAAGACTCGACTAGTGGGCCCGAACTGCCCTGGAGTCATCAATGTAAGTGACTTCTGGATTTGCTCCAAGGCTGAACCATTCTTAGTGACGGTTTGAATTTTCCATCTGACTTCTCCCACTCTTTCCTTAGCCCGGAGAATGTAAAATTGGTATCATGCCTGGTCACATTCACAAGAAGGGAAGAATTGGTGAGTTTTTGAATATTTATGCATCATCTAAAACTAAAGTTTGGTACTCTACTTTTTGTATTCATGAGGCTAGTCACATCCTGCCCTGAAGACAGTTGACATGCTGTATAAACAGCTTGTCTGTCCTTCAGTTTGTAAATTAACTTTGCCATTATCAATCCTGAAGGCCAGAATCAGTCAGTCTACCATAGCAGGCACTGAATACTGATGGTAGAGGCAAAGCAATTGGAAGTTTCCTTAGGTAATGTGATTGACTTAGTTTTCTTAACACTGTCCTGTGAGGATACTTCCATTTATCTTTGGAATTGAGAGCGCTAAGCTCTCCAGCGCTGTTCCTTCCAACAGCTCGGCTCCTGAGGACTGGGATCCTACACCTATAGTGAGCTCAGTATTATAGCAAAGAGAAGAGATTACAGGCAAGTTTATAATATTTTAGACAACTATACCATGGTGAGTGGAAGTGACAAATATACCCACTTCTCAGACAGCAGAATTAAGGTTAGAAAGGCAGTGACTTTTTCATAATCATATGTTAGTTACACACCCTGTTGCATGCAAGTCTCTTGTCCTGACTTCTGTTATTGGTTCCTTGTTCTAAACTATACAAACTACAAATTGGTTGTTTTTAAAGTAATGCCGTTCAGGAGCTGTAAAGCAAATTCTTCTAAAATATGCATTTGTACTTAAATAGAACATCAGAAACGTTGTAGACAGCATGTGTTGCTGTTATCTGTCAGTGGGGTAACCAGATTAACTTGAGCATAGTACCCTTTGCAACATTACTATTTTTTTTTTTATGAGAAGTGTGCTTACTGTGGGAAAATCTGTTCAGTGCTCTTGAACTATGTGGACTCAGTGCAGTTTTTCTAACACAAGAAACTATCTGTGCTGCTTAACTCTTTCTGACTTGAGAATAAGCTGTACTTAGTGAATGCTGGTGGAGGCGTTAGCACCCCCAGCTTTCAGAAGTACCTATAAACCTGGAATTGAAAAATCAGATGACTGCAATTATGCCCCTTGTAGATACCATCAAGACATTGCTCTATGACTGTAAAAGGTAGCATTAACCAATGTTGCCCTGAGCTCTCTTCCCAAATCAAAGTTCTGTTACGATTTTCTAAGTATCTACAAGAAACGTCTGGTACTCACAAGATACTGGAATCTGAATGCAAGACACATCAAGTGCAAAAGAATATTTTAAATCCTGAATCCAGTTGTCCCACCATTCCTGGAAACTTTTTCAATGGTGATCAGGGAATAAAAATCTAACTTTGCCATCCTCCCAGCTTCGTCTAACACTGTGACCTTTGGTGATACGCTTCCTAGCTTTCTATTACTGTGAGGCATCCAAGAATCATTTGATAATTTTGGGATGCAAGCTATAAAAATAGCCACAGTCTTTGGACCTTTATCTATAGCTTCTCTCAGGCGATCTGATCTTAATAGTAAACAGGAAGCCCTTTGCAAGCATAGCAAGAAAAAAACCCTCTGCCAGCAGACATCTGCGCTGTCCAACAGTGTAAAGAGTTGATAAAACTGAAGTTATTAGTCTAGTGGTGTATTTTTTTCCTCTGTTCATTCAATATACTTATTATATTCCTTGTTAGACGGCTTCAAGTAGATGGAAGGTGATGTCTGTTTTTCCTGGAAACCTTCCCTCTTGTAGTATTAACAGAAATCTTGACTTAGAAAAATAAACAAAAAACCCATGCAAATGTTTTTTTCCCCTGATCTAGGCTCTGTATTGTCTTCCATCCTGAACTTAAAACTAGGATTGTGGCTCTTGTAATATTGTAATGTAAATGCTGAATGTGTACTGTAGAGCAGTGAGGTGCAGCAACAAATACCTTAATAATGATAATTTGCATTTGTGCAGCATATTTCTGTTCTGGAGGATCTCTCATATGCCTGGCCATACTGGAGGTGATTAATACGAAATTCTTAACTGTTGAGCTGCAGCTCAAGTTCAGTGCATCAGCTACTGGCATACAAGACAAGAAGTATATTCCTCTATTTTGTTTTTAGTTTTCTTTCACGGTAAAGCTGTAGCATGAGGAATACTCTCTCAGCCAATATTACTGACTTTCTGGGCATGTTTAGTCTGTTGACAAGTGTCAAAAAAACCCAACCAAGAAATAGTACAGATAGAATCTTATATAGAGTTTTCACGTTGTGGCAAGGATAGCTGGAAAACCTGGTATCTCCTGTTTGGTTTATTAAGGTGATTTTCCTGAATATAAGAATAGCTGCCTGTAGTCTTGTGCTTAGCTGTGTTAGTGTTAAGTTTATTTCCTTTTCTTTCCTAAAGGTATTGTGTCAAGATCTGGAACTCTGACATATGAAGCTGTTCATCAGACAACGCAAGTTGGATTGGGGCAGTCTTTCTGTGTTGGTAAGTTTCCTCAGAAACAGCCTGTTGCACCTAGACTAATCTGCTTTTTCTTTACAAGAAGAAATCCAAAGTAATTTCTTTTTGCAAGAAATTGCTGAATGGCAATTATGTTGAGAAATAAGATCCTTGTGTGCTGTGAAGAGTATAACCCTTCTCTATTATCATTTCCACATCAGATTAATAAAGGCCTAAAAACCAGCTTTGAACAGAGAACTGCCAGAAAATATGATGTCAATTTGGAAAGAAATTTTCTGAAGAAGTTTAATATTATAAAGGGGTAGGGCATGTTTAGGCATTTAGTTTGGTATGTTAAGTAAATGCAGTTTTCTTACAGAGAGATTCTAGAGCTGGGGTCTCGGTCCTGCTGTGTCTTATACAGAGCCTCTGTATAAGGCATAATATTTTGCTTATGGTTTGAAAGGTGATTATTCAGATAGCAAAGCTTTCTGTAAGTTGTGGTGGAGATATTTGGAGCAGGAGTTTGTCATGATCTGACTTGGGAAGAGCCTTCAGAGCTGCGCCTGTCATGAGCCTTTGGGAATACTCTTCATGCTGAAATTTACTTTGAAACTTTTATTGTAAATGCAATATCATTATTTTGAGTTGGTCATCTTTTTTGTTGCTATAACTTTTTTTCAGGGATTGGAGGTGATCCCTTCAACGGAACTAATTTTATTGACTGCCTTGATGTCTTCTTGAAGGATCCTCATACCGAGGGGATCATATTGATTGGGGAAATTGGAGGAAATGCTGAAGAAGATGCAGCAGCATTCTTGAAAGAAAATAATACTGTAAGTCTTAAAACAGCTTGCTTCCAGACACCTTAGTGTGGTAGTTAGCCATCTTCTTTTGCCAGTTAGCCATCTTTTGCAATGTCAAGGAAAACTCGGTTCGATCTCTAATCTATATTTACAAAAAAACCAAACAGTCATACTTTTATTAAGGAGACAGAGTTGAAATTAGGAGCTTTATCCAGATTAAATCTAACTGATCTAACTGGAGAGCAATGTCAGCTTTAGATTTTTTTCGTTCTGTAATGATATTTGTAGTGAACATTCTGTTTTTTGTAATATACACAGCTCTGTAGAGAGATGTTTTAAAGTTTCTGATTACTTCTGGTTTATGATGCTTAACAGGAGAGAAAGTATTCCACACTCTTCAGAGTCTTGGTTCCGTGTTGCCTGAGGTTTCTAGCTGTTCAGTATCTTTGCCTGGCTAGTTGATATTTAAAAAAAAAAAAAAAAGAAATTTGCCATCTGGAATTGCTTTTCATCCCACTCTCCCCCACGTAACACAGTACCTTTTCTTTCTTCACAGGGTCCAAATGCCAAGCCGGTAGTGTCATTCATAGCTGGTCTGACTGCTCCTCCAGGCAGGCGGATGGGTCATGCTGGAGCAATCATTGCTGGGGGAAAGGGTGGAGCTAAAGAGAAGATAGCCGCTCTTCAGAGCGCTGGTGTTGTTGTCAGCATGTCTCCTGCTCAGCTGGGTAGCACCATCTACAAGGTTCGTTGCTTGGAAATTCATATACACGCTTATCCAAAGCAAGAAGCTAATTTTGAGGGAATATGAGTTGGGAGTATGTCTCTTACCCTGAACATTCTGTTGCTCAGAACTTGGTTAAATGTAAGAACTGTATTGACTGAACAAGCTGCTGTTATTACTTAGATAATAGCGCATGTAATTTTATGTAATGTTGCCTTTATAGAAAAGTAAACATAGCAAAATAGAGAAGAGATTACATTTTGCTTTCAAGTGCAGCAACTTGTTGTGTTTTCTGGATGCGAAGAACCTGAATTAATTTAAAATCTGAAAACATTCTTTGAAAGTAGGGTACTTGAGGAAGGAAAGCCTGGGTGTATAGGTCTATCTATCTTAAGTACTAATTCAGAATTACGGTTGAATGCACACAGCTGAAAAACTTGTACGGAATAGGATTATTTGCATTTTTCTTAATTCATATCCAAAAAACGGCATTGCTTCACAGCTAGACGAAATGCATAATTCAGCTGTGATAGGTGTGGTTTTTTTTTTTCTGTGGTGACTGTAGTATAGCATCTTCACAGGCTGCTGTGGGATCTGTTGTGTTTTTCCTTTACTAAAATGAAAATCTTTATTTCGTTGCTTCCCTGGCTTGAATCCTTCACTGTAAGGATTCTACTGCAGTTCTTACGCAGAATTAGTGTTTTTCAAGCCTGTTATGCTATGCCTGGAAGCAAGTGGTTCCTTGACAGCATTGCAATCTGAATGCAGTGCACTCAGTGCAGTCTAGCACTACTGTTTTTTCATAGCCGTTTTGTTCATGTGAGATGGGAGAATACTTATCCTCCTTTCCTCTAACTTGCACGCATTACGCATTTTGTATTTTAATTTTTAATTCTGAAAATCAGATTTGCTAAGATAAATACAAAGTAATTTAAAATAAAATAGTAATAGAAGCTTTTTCTTTTTTTCCCCACATGTAATGTTTGTGTGCTATTTGCAGGAGTTTGAGAAAAGGAAATTGCTGTAAGAGAAGACACTTTGGAATACTGTCTCCAAAACATCAGTGCAGCACCTGGCCTCCGCTTATCTTTTGTCTGCTAATCTTCAGTTGCCCAAATGACTGACACTGGTCTTTGAATTTGACTTGGAAGCCATAAACCTTCTGGCTAAACCTGTTTTGATGTCTCCTTGGTTCAGACATGATCACCTCATTGTAAATCACAACAAATTAATAAATCTACTACTAAATCTGATTCATCTTTTGAATTCCTGAAGCAGAGCCATTTCTTCAACCGTCATAAACAAAATAATCAGCCTTGAAGGTCTGAATCTTTTGTAACTTAAGCACTGCCCATTTTAAGGTAAAGTCGCTTATAGAGATGCTTTTAAGGATCAAGGCACTGACTTTATGCACATATCACACTTCGTTTTATTTTTAAAAAATCCAATCTTACTTGTTTGTTGCTGGCAAGTACGTTTGTTTGAACAATAGGCCAAAGTTTCCGTCCATTAAACCAAAGCTGCTGGATCTGAAGGGGTTGCTTGTTGATCCACGTAGCTGGATATGCCTGAAGTCCAGACTTTCTTTTCAAGGCTGATGAGCCACGCACAGTGTAGTCCTCTACTGGCAAAGAGTTCTGTTAGTTGTGTGGAGAGATGGAATTTTTATTCACAAAAATGAAGCTAATTTCCTGTGCAAATATATATTCAAAATTGTCTGTAACTATGAAAATGATTTGGTCTTTAGCTTACATTACCTTAATTTCCTCTTTATCTTAACTAGGATGGCATTGCTTGTGTGTTCTGAAATCCTCATAACATTGGGACATAATGGACGAGAATTATTATTCACTGGAAAAGAATGTAATAAGGTATCTTTCTTGTTAACCACTCCCAGCACTGTAATGGAAAGCCCTTTTTTTACTTTGGAAATAGCCCAAGCACCGTGCCTATAAGTGAGCGTTACAAAGTTTATCGGGATGGACTAAACCCAAGATTGCTTTATTTATATAGAAGACTGAAAATTCATGTAACCTGGCACTTGTCTAAAGCTAACTTTGTGTTCCATAAAGGTGCTGTTACAAAAACTCGTGTCGTTATTTGTTTAAAACTGGTCTTAGTTTTCTTACTCAAATGGCTGTGGAATTTCTCTTCCTAATGCAAGTAGTGAGCAGGTGTCTTGATGCTGGCGGTTACTGTTCCTAGAGTTAATGCATAAAGGGACAGGTCATATCTCCGCTGCACTGAATGTGTATTAATATGTTTCATACACGGTCGGGCATCAGCCAGATGACATAGGCCTTAGGACACAGAGACCAGATGCTGTATTATTCTCCTTGGTATGATTTACTAAAATGAACCTGACATCCTGTCACTAGATGGCTGAAAGCAGTATTGAGTGGTAAATAATTCGAAAAGCCTATGACAACAGATAGGAATTTTCTTACTAGATCTGACCAGTTTTCTGGTGGTGCCTGATTTAATCAGGAGTGAAAAGACCAAATGGTGCCCTTTAACTAGAGAAATACCAGTGCTAACATGTCTCAGTCTGTGTAAGAGTGCAATTCTTCACCAGTGAATGGCAGGATATTGCAGCCTGTCTTCTTATGAGCCTGCTAATCAAAGTAACTCAGCGTAGTGGTGGGCTTCTCCACAACACGGATTTTGGGATGGGTGATGCTTCTTGATGAACTGCCTGAATTTCATCATTGCCACCAGTTTTGTAACAGATGACCTTTCAGGACAATTGAGTTGTAGTAAGTTTCCTGCTAGGGATTGCTCCACGGAAGCTCTTTTAGACGCACCAGCTCTTTTAGAAGACAGCCATAAACTCCAATGACCGTTGTCCCCTGAGAAAGTGTTTCCTCATATCTTGAAATTTGAGGATGGGTTTACAAATGCGACCTCGGTTCTAACGTTTGCAGCAGTCATCCGGTGCTGCACCTTAGCAGCTGCCTGCTTCTGTTCAACCCCGAGGCAGCAGTCTGTACTAGCCTGGAACTGAGCATCACCTAAGGATGGGGAAGAAACCTGACCTTGTCTGATAGAAAGGCTTAGTTTTTGCAGTTTTCTTTTGCCGCCTAAAAATGTGCACTTGACAAATATCTTCAGAGCCTCTTACATTGCTAATGACAATGTCTCTTTGGAAAACATATTCACATCTGTTTAATACCATATGTACTGGTGAATAAATATTTCAAGTAATCTGATTTGGAAAATTGTTAATTTATTTATTATTTTTTTAAATGCAAAACTTAAGTTAGTGTTAAGCCTTAAACCTGTTGCTACCGTATGACTTACTATTTTTTATGTGCAAGAGAAACATTGCTAATGCTACTGTTTGGGTTCTCATTAAGTTTCATGAAATAGTACTTTTTTTGACTTGATCTAGACTTGACAGTGGTGTCTGTCCATAAATCACTTGCACTTTTGAGGGAGTAATTCTAGATGTTCATTTTGGTTGGGGGAACTCACTGCTGCACTGACTTTTCTTGAACAAAGAGAAGAGGATGCAGATCTACTATGCTTTTTTTCTCTTACTGGGTAATGTTTGTCTGTGAGTGATACCTAATACTCTCACGTAGTAGAGTAGTAGCAGTAGTTCACGCTCCTTGAGTTTGATTATGTTAATAATTGTTTTTGAGGTTGATTTAGAGATCTGTCACGCCTAATGACCTAAGTTTTTTGTGGTTTTTAGAATGCATTAATGCCTGATTTTTTTTTTTTTTCTTCTTCTTCTGTGTTTATGCTGTTTTCCAAGATGACTGTTTTGTTATGTAATATTCTGGGGGAAGACAGTGGTAAGTTACTCTCTGTACCTTTGTACTTAAAATGATGCCCTGACTTGAGATTCTAGTAAGGAGATTTCTTAAGATTCACCTTATTGACACTCACCAATGGGGG
>RSEF01000004.1:93478161-93612529 GCA_003993805.1 Himantopus leucocephalus
CTAATTCATTAGGTCAGGTGAGGTCTCCTATGTGCACCGGAGGTGGAGAGGGAAGGAGAGGTTGCTGAAAGATGGTCAGTTCTATAATCCAGTGTCAAGATGTTCTTGAAACTATATGGGATTATTGAGATGACTAGTGGTGGATTTCTCAACAGTTACTGTCATAGTTTCTGAGGTTCACCACAGTTCTTCAAGCTGTCCTGTATTTGAGATGTGCTACTCTTCATCCTCTTGCTTAGTTGCTTCTTTCTGTGGTGGATTTAAATTCCACAGGGCCCTAGCACAGTGCTAATGAAAATCAATTGGCTTCTGTATTGAGATGGTCTCGGTCGTTTTAAGAGAATGGAAGACGCAACTTAATTCTTTGCAGATCAAACGTTAGATATCAAGCTTTAAGGTGAGGAGAGGAGCGCTCACTAATGGGCCTCTCGGGTGACAAGTAGATTAGAGGCTGCGCTCTTGCAGAAGGCTGCTAATTAGGTAGACTGAAAGTACCTACAAAGTCATGTTGTCCTTCAGCCTGGGGCAGTGGCTGACCTCTGCTCAGATTCGGACACTGGTCCCTGGCAGGTTTAGTGATTGGATCCCCTGGTAGCAGCCAAGTGAGAGGTGGGGGCAGAGCAAATTGGGCCAGGAAATGCCAGGACCTGAGCCCTGAGCGACATAATAGTGGTTTCAGGAAGAGCCTTAGGGGCTGGCTGCTGTGCTGATGGCTTCAAAGTGGGAGCTGACTTGTGATGACCAAAGAATAAGCTCTTAATTGTGTTGAAACTGTGGAATTAAGTGTTACCTGCACTCACATAATCATTTGCTTGGTTTACCATCACCTTTGCCTTCCCTTTCCCAGTGCCTGTCACTGATCAGGACTAAATTAAAGCTTTTTGTAAGAGGGGCTATGTACAAGTCTGGTAGCATGGGCAGGAGCCTGCTGGTGATTTCTGAAGGCAACGATAGGAGAAGTTGTGCTGCTGTGGACACCTGGCAGGCAGGAGATTCAGGGTGTTCTACACAGCAGGCTGTTCCTCCCGGAGCGTCTGTACAAGGTTGGGAGTGCTGAGGCAGCTTCTGGCTTTGTGGTGACTAGAAATAGCTGGTGAAGAGGGGAGAGTCCAGGTTTGACATCTTCCACAGAAATTGTAGCACCAAAACAAAAAGAAGTCTCTCGGACATCAACTTGTAGTACCCCACTAGCAATTAAATGGGGTTTATGCGACATGTCTTTGGCCATATTGTTAAATAATTGGTTCTTCTGAATTTAATGAGGTGTTAAACAGTATTTCTCTATCAAAGATATGTCCCAGCACTGGACGGTACGTTGGTTTCCTGTAGTTACGGCGTGTGAGTTGCGGTAGGCAGCAGCACGTATGGGAACTGCTGTGTTTAACTTGCATCTAACCTTTGCTCTGTTCAGCCCAAAGCACTGAGGGCTGTTCACAGAGGTTTAACTGAGATGAGGTGGGTGTTAGTGGAAGCTAAGTAAGGTAATTCACGATTAAAAGTAAGTAATTCACTGTTCTGAACTTATAGCAATGGCTCATCTGCCTCTCTTCCTCCTTTCCTGCCTGGTCTGTATAATGAAGCATGGGAGCTCAGAGACTGGGTGTGATATGGAGGTGATTCATGCAGGAATTAAGATCTGATAGGTACCATTTTTAGGGGAAGATTACTTCGGTACATCCCCTTTCCTCCTACCTGTGACAGTATAGTTTAGTCTTGAATTGACCTGGAATAAAAATTTACAATTTTAGAAATGTTTCTTGTCTCAGAAATGCTGAAATGCTTTCCATTTTCAGAAGGAAATTGGCAACTTGTTCCTTTTGAATTTGGGCTGCGAAGGGCGTATTTCCCTAGGAGTGGAAATTTTTAAGTTTTTCTCCTGTTAAAAACCTCAGGAAACTTTCTCAGAAGTGTACAATGATTTTTTTTTTTGTTCCAGTCTAGGCTTTCTGGCACAGTGTGTCTTCAGCCTGATATGTCGGGACCTGCTGAGCATCCATAGCTCACTGGCAGACTCAGATCCAGACAGTTCACTGCCGTTCAAAGCACCCAAAGCTTCTTGTTAAAAACTGACTTGCTTTCTGCAACAGTTATGTGATCTCAAAAGAAGAGGAAAGAGATCGGCCTCTGTTTACACAAATCACATAAATTTATAGAACTGGGAGAAAAAAAATGTTTTTCTCTGTCCTATAATCACTAAACCACACAGAGCGGTGTTTGTGCTGGGAGTAGGCGCAATAGCCTATAACAATATCTGTGCTGTGCAGATACATAATTAAGGGTCTCTCAAAATCTGTTTTGTTGCTGTGAAAGACAGCACAGCAAATTTATGGTTTTCAGCACATCTGTAATGTTACAACAGTTGCTTTAAAAAAAAACCCACCACAGCCTATTTCTTTTCATTTGCGTTTTTGCTCTCTAGGTGGCAGGTTTTGACACCAAAACATGGTTTTCATTCCCACTCAGAACTCAGGAGCTCAAAATGTGCTGGAGAAATAGATGAAAATAAAACACTGCTACTTTATTCTTTCTGGATGTGATATTGACTTATGATCATATCCTTTTATGCGAGTTGGGGAGAGGTGGTAAAGAACCTAGCTGATTTTCCTCCCTGTGCTCTCAGTACGCTCGTGTTATTGAAATTTCTTGTTTTTCAAGCTGATATGAGTAATGTTGTCTGAACTGTGTGGCTTTGGCAGTCAAATGGGACCTGCCTTAGAGAAATACCTATCTTCATTTTGAAATGGACAATAAACGGCTTAGACTGTTTCTTCTAGGGCTTAGCAATTCTGACTTATCTTTTTTTTTTTGCTTTTATTCAGCTGCCCAAGGCTGGAGGGCAGAAGAGGGGGAGAAGAGGTAGGGCTGTTAGGGAGGAGAGAAATGAATTGTCAGACCGAAAAGGATTTTTTTTTTTTTATTTACAACAGCAAAAAAACCCAAAACAACTCAAGAACTCAAACCCAACCAGTGCATAGTGAAAGAAACTATGAAATAGTCACCAACTGCTGGCTCCATAGAGAGAAGCAGGAGGAGATTGAGCTCCTTGGAAGAAAAGCATCTTCCACACTGATGTCCACCAGGCTCTGTACGCTGAAGGTGTGCAGGACAGTGGGTGAGCAGTGCCATTAGGGACTGGACCAGTCCCGCTTCTCTGAGTATGAGCTGTAGGATGAGACCAATTCGGTTCAGGGTCTTTAGTGTCAGCCCTTGCATGGAAGAGGCCAACTGTGCCGAAAGGCTGCGAGGGGTCTTGTGGGCTAGGAGCTGTGGTTGAAAACAGCTGCTGTGTCTGCGGAGACAGATGCGTGCGTGCACCTGCATGTAAAAGTGTCCCTGAAGGATTCACAGCCTGAAGGACTGTGTCTTGCTCAAGGTCATCCTCTCCTTTCTTGTTCTACTTTCAGACTGCAAGTCTTACTATTAACTGGTTCTGGATGCAAGGAGGAGAAGTAATAGGTGGGAGATTTAGTCTCCAATCATTCCAGTCATTTAACTGGTTATATTTTATTTATCTTTATGTAGGCAACTGTTATGTTTGTTCAAGACAGGCACTAAATTTTTTCTCTTTCCCACAGCATAGATGAATTGGGAGTAAATCCAGCTGAAGCTTCGTAGATGCCAGCCTGGACTCTGGTTCAGCCGTGTCCTGAAACACGGAATTTGTGGCAAGATCCATATCCATCTCCTGAAATTTAGACACCTGGTGGAATTGGGTGCTTGGGGAACGCATATGAGAAACAAAGCAAGAACAGCAGAACCTCTGAGTCACGTAGACACATTTGATCACTGATCTATGTTGGATCATTGATCTCTACTGATTATAACAAACTTAGACACCTGAGGCACATATGTTCACACCTTCATGGAGCTACATAAGGAGGACAACTAGGCTGGCTCTATCTGGAGATGCGCTCCTCCTCCCCTTGGTCAAGTGACTTACCCAAAGCCATGCTGAAAGTTTCTGCCAGGCTAAACACCAAGCCAGCTCTCCTGAAGCCCAGTCCCACATTTCAAGTGTCACCTGAGTTTTCCTTCCAGTTTCAAGTTTATACCACTTATACTTGGTATGCGCTGTGTTATCCTCATTTCTGATGCATTGGAACGCAGCAGCAAATCCGTATTTTTCAATTTGTGCTGTTTATGGTACAGCCCATTTCTGTTGCAAAAACACTGTTAATATGTTATTTAATGTGTCTTTTATAAATCATTTGGGAAGGCTGAGATCCGATTCTTGTACAGGGAACAAAATCATACAGCATTAATCCACTCTTTCTTGCAATGATTCTAGCAATGATGGAAAACAATATAATTAGAAGCCATTCTTTCAGCCTGGAAACTGTAATTGGATTGTGAATTTTATGGCAGGAGCCTTCAAAAAATAAACAAGAATTAGTCAACTAAAGAAAGTATGCTCAGCTTGTCTGCAGCAGGGGCTGTGTTCTGTGGTTAACTTTAGGTGGTTGTTGTTTGTTCTTTTTTTTTTTTCTTTCTTTCTTTTTTCTCCTGGCAAATAAGGCATCCCTAGAGGCTGCAAACATGGATTTTTCCCTAGGGAAACCTGCTGCAGTGCCAGGCACTCAGCCTGAAGCAGGCACCTGCAGTCCTCCTGTCCTATTTTCTTTCCAACTTGAAGTTTGCTTGGAGCATCTCCCGATGTATTAGTGCTCCTGTGGATCAGATTTACTTTGAGATTTGGTGGAGAAGCCAGTGTACCCTAAATAGGGGGGTGATATAGCAATGTGCAAAAATGAAAGAAAAACACCCAAACCCTCATGAAATGGGGGTGTTGGGGAGCCTCAGAGACAGAAGAGGGAAGGCAGCAGGGGAATGATGGAGGAAGGGGGGTTGTCTGTATTTACTGCTCACCTATTTAACGCAGTTGAGGTTGAAGCACGGAAAAAATATTTGTCAAGGTATTTCTTAGCTCTACTTATGATAAATAGGTAGAAATTCTCTTGGTGTGAGGCATTTAATGAGGACTGGCTGGAAAACAGCTTTCTCATCCAGTGGGAGATTCCTTACAACCTTGCCAGCCTAAGAGTGAAGGTGGTGGCTGGATCTGCAAAGCTATGAGATGCCTCAGGGCATCTCCTGCACAATTTTTTTGTGTCTCAGCTGCCTGGGAACATGGGTGTTCTTCCTTACCGCGCTTAAGTCATGCCATTTCCTTACCCTTATCCCTTTGGCTCTGTTCCCCTGGCAAGATCCTCTCTAGCAGACCCTTCTGAGGAGATGCTGTGGACACCTTTTCTGGAACCAACCCTAGGAACCACCTTGACAATGTCAATGCCCCATCTCTGCTGTCACCCATGAAGCAAGGGGCCTCCAGGCTTTGTGTGTCAGCCACCTCCACTCAAATATCTGAGTCCCTCCTGCTGAGGTAGTTCTGCAGTGGCTGCACACAGTGGCAGCTGGGTATAATATAACTGCTGTTTCTTTCGCCATCAGTTTTCGGGGGCTCCAAGATCCTCTCCGGGCAAAAATGCTCAAAGAAACCTTTTAAAGCATTTCAGGCTGGACGAGATTGTGTTTTCCTGATTACTTCAGTATGTGCTATGGGAGTTTTGCTCAGCTTTAGCTAAAAATGGAATGTTTCACATGAAGAAGGAAAAGAAGTGGGCAGGAACTTTCCTTCTACCTTCCTCTTCTCCCCTTAACTTTGACCTCAGGGTTCCCAGAGGGAAAGCTCTTTCCCCACTATCTCCAGACTACATTGCCAACTTAGACAGTAAGGCACCATTTGAATTTTATTGTCAGACAGTGAAAAGTGAGGTTTGGTAAACACTGCATATTCTTATGGAGACTTTGTTACCTTTTGGTTTATGGTTAAAATAAAACCAGTAACAACACAGTCTCTTGAAAATGCTCATATCCATAAATTTGAGATCCCCCNCCCCCCCCCCCCCCCAGCCCATGAGGTTTTGCAGTCCTTCTTGCTACATCACTGTCCCACGGAAAGCGCTGGAGACCCTCCCCTGACAGCTTTATGGCTGATGGCTGAAGAACAAACTGTTACTCCTTGCAAATTATTTGCTAGATTGCCACAAAAATATACATCATTGTGTCATGGGATGGCAACTATATTAAATCTGGTTAGATAGTTCGGGTGGGTTGCTGTCATAAATCAGCCTCCGCCTGCCTTGTTGTGGTGGAAATGCAATCAATAGTTGTTGCAACAGTTTATATACTTAAAAACATTTCCTTTTGCAAAACACATTTTTAATACTGCTCCAATTCATTAACACCCTGTCTGTTTACTGCTTTGAAAAAAATCAAGCACATCATCCTCTTGGAAATCTGCATTGTCACTTCAATAATGCATCAGTATGAACATTTGGAAGTTGTTAAAAAGGGGAATTATTTCATCACGATAAAAAAAGAAGAATGAGAACAGCTCAGCTGAAAAGATTGCGTTGTCAGTTCTGATTTAATGTGTGAATAATGCTAGCAGGGTGGGGAGAACATCTTCTCCTGGATAGATTGTTTTTATGTTGCTAGAGTCTGTGTGCTGGGATTTACAGCTTGAAACGATTTTTTTTTCAGAGGAGAGTTGTAATGAACTGGAGTTTGTTTCATTTCTCTTGACTATAAGGATCACCTGAATGTCAGTCATGCAGAAGCCTGAAGTTGGTTTGGATTAGAGGAAGTCAGCCTAAAGTTTGGACCGAAAGCCGTACTGCCATCTCTCAAGTTCTTGTGTGCCTTGTCATTTAATTCTGCTGCTTAAATGGCCTGCTCCAGGAGGCAAGTGTCCCTGTGAGGTTGCCAGCCTATTGCAATGACTATATGTTCATTGGGAGTGACAGTCTGGTAGCTCTTACCCCAGGGCTGTGGAGAAAAGCTTGAAAATATGATTTGCCTGCAACCTAAATGCTCAGAAACTGAAATCAGGGGAACTACGTTGCATACTCTGGAGATGGGTGTAGCCATAAAATCCTTTTGAAGAGTTCCTTTTTGCAAAGGTGTAGGCAAAGAAACAATTTTTTAGAGGGTTAAAGAGCTGGAGATTTGAGGACTCTTCTACCCCCTGCAGCAGTTTCTCCTCTTTGAAGCCATTAAGCAACCTGGCCAAAGTTCCCAGAGAGGAGCTGAACATGGGAGAAACACAAAGGTTACTTTCCTGACCAAACCTCTTCAGTTGATGTGAGTCAGCCAGCTCAGGTCTGAGGGTCACCTGGTTTCCACGTGGAGAGCTGCACTTTGTGGCTTTCTAACCTGCTTCTGCGCCTGCACTTTAACAGGGGAAAGCGATAGCCCATGTGCATCCTTCTGTGCAAAGAAAGCATTGAGAATTTAAAAGCTTTTCTCCTCGCCCAGTAATTCCCCCACATCAATCTTTCACAGACGAAGAGGATGCTTAGCTGGAAGTTTCCTGGGGAGGGAAAGGTGATGTAGGGCAGGTTCTTCTTGGCCATGAGCCCATGTGAAAAGCACACCCAAGTTTCTGGCTCCTTTCAGGCCTATAAAACACCGTGTTTGGGCAGAAATACCAAACTCTATGTACCCTGAGAGCTCAGGTTTGTGGAGATTTTGCAAAGACCGTGCAGCCTGGACTTTTTCCAGTGAGAGCATTGTTTGATTTAGCTAAATAAGCCAGGTGGTTAAAGAGAGGGTGAGATTAGCAGCTTGTTGGCATTTGATTTGTGAATATTTTTATCCTGTGCACTTATTTGTTTTATGTTTTTTCTGATTAGAGAAGTGAATTCCAGCCTTAGGATTTGAAAACTATGTTCTCCACAGATGCGGCTCTAAAGAGCAGCTAATAAATGCCAATTATCCCAGGTAGCAGAAGGTCCCTCAAGGGCGGAAGGCTACAAAGTCTGATGACTCATTTGAGCCATCGATGACCTCCGGTTCACCTACTGTTTGTATCAAACCATTCCTGCTCTCTTATGGCCTGGCGAAGCCCTCTTATGCAAAATATTAGAGAAGCAGACCTAGATTTGAACC
Organism: Himantopus leucocephalus; assembly: GCA_003993805.1. NCBI lineage: Eukaryota > Metazoa > Chordata > Aves > Charadriiformes > Recurvirostridae > Himantopus > Himantopus leucocephalus. The sequence goes on from RSEF01000004.1 coordinate 93,486,112, forward strand.
ACTTCTTCCACAGAAGTTCTGCCAACTTAAATCCTGCTTGTCAGGAATAACAATATTGGTATCCTGGTTATTAATGACTTATCTGGTAATTGACCCCCCCCCACGCCCCCCCCCCCCCCCCCAAAAAAAAAGAGCCTGAAAGTTCTTTAGAAACATTAGAAATTAGCAAATGATTCATTAGGTGGGGTTTCAAGAGACAATAAGATGGAGCAGGAGGGGAGGAGACATCTGATGGTGCCAACAGTTGGCACAGAAGGCGAAGAGAATGGTTTTGCTCAGCTCCAAATTCAGACACCTAAATCCAGCTTTTGCCAAATGTAGGAGTGGGATTCAACTTCCTACATGGAGTAGCCAAAACTTCCACACGGGGCTTGTGGATATGATACGGCATCTATGGAAGGCTCATGGGCCAAAGGAGAGCAGGTGGAGGCCAGGGAGGGCAGCCTGGGACATCCAAACTGGCATCGGCTGGTTGCTGACTTGACCCTTAGATCTCCATTGAGACTTAGCTTAGACAACCAGCTAACTTCTGTATTTGAATGCCAAAATGTAGGTGTTTCTGAAGCTGAATCCCATTTGTAACGTTACTGAATTAAAAATAAAAGGGGTATGTCTGTGAATTTTGACGTAGAGAAGGCTACGTTCATTAACTAGCTTCCTCCTCTGTGAGTCTGTCTGTCTGTCAAGCTGCCTATCTGACCAAAGTGACCAGCATCTGCGTTTCTGTGCTCCACTGTTGTTGAGGAGGTCTGTGCTGCCAGACCAGTGTGATCAGTCAGTCTTTTTGTGATATGAATCCAAGTGTTCAGCTATTAATGTATTTATTCAGTTGGCAAAACATTAGAAGTGTTTTCAAGTTTCTCCTGAGCCTCTGACATAAAGGGTATGTTGTGTCACTTTTCATCAGCAAGAGATTTAAGAAGTTATTTGAGTCTAGGTCAGTCTTACAGCCCTTTTCAGTTTGATGTGAACTCCAGACCCAGAATTAATTGTAGGTTGTGAGCCCTGTGGAGTAGAACAGGGATGGTTGGAGAAGAAAAGGCTTTTCTCTTAAATCATAATTGGGGCCTCCTTTTTCCTTTTGTGGTTAATAAGCAAGCGCTGGGTCTGCAAAAGGATTTCAGTGCCTCTTTCCTACAGTGGCATCCTCTTATGGGGTTAAGATCTTAAGGTATCTCAACTTCTGAAGGTGTTTGCAATGCTGCTGCGTTTCTGAGCAAAGTAATCGTTGCAAAGAAGTGTTTGCTGCAGATCATTGGCTAAAAAGCTTTGACCCATGTGTTCTGGAGGTCACAGTCAATGCCAACGATGGTTCTTTCTGGCGTTCAACCCACACACCTATATATTGTTTTAGGCCTCACTCCTAATGTCTGCTGTGTTTCATTTGAGTCTGCAAAGCGTGTGAAACAGTGGTCTGGATTTGTAGCATGGATAACTGTTCTTGGAGGGCTTTAAGCAAAGTCTGTTAATACTTTATCTCAGAGAAACTCAAGCTAAGTACACAACCCAGACGGCAGGAGGTGAGTGGCTGGGGGATCACAGGATAATACAAGTTGGGAAGAGACCTCAGGAGGCCTCTAGCTCTGTCTCCCGCTCAAAGCAGGGTCAGCTACCAGGTCACTGCAGCAAACCCAGGCTGGCAGCAGCATTTGTTTCAGAAAGTTGCGATTTGAAAGTGTAGCTGCTTTGCTCTCCTCTCTATCCCCACTGTAATCCTGCACTTCAGTTTTGTGTTTGCAGCCTGAGTCTGGAGCATCCCCAGTAGAGTTTAGCTATTTTAAGCTCTTTGTCTATATGGACGCTTGAATTGCCTCTTTTTGTAGAGCCTGATTGTTCTTCAGTACTCATTGCCTGGTCTAGAAGTGGAGTGACTCATCTTCAAGCTGTGTCAAAAGAAAAAAAAAGTTCTACCGCTCTTGCCCATCACAGTTAATACGAAAGTTGTGCTTCTGCTTCAGAATATATTACTCCCTAGACCCGTCCTCTCTGAAGGTGGCACTTGAAAAAATACGTCCACTGAATTTCTTTGCTTTTCTTGCATTTGTTTAACTCTACACCTCAGGAAGATATAAATGAGATATTAAAAGCCTTGTCCCTTTCTCTGTGTGTTTTGCACACTGAAACATACTCTGTGTGTTTTTTGCACACTTGCTTCATAAAACAAGCTGTCCACACAGAGACCAAAGGGAACCAAAGAATCAATGTTACAGGAAATGTTCCCATTTACTTCAGTGGTTTGGGGAATGAGGTCCACCGCTAGACTGGACCAGAACTACACAAACATATGCCTTTGTTTGCCTGTCGTTGGTGAGGGCAACCAGTTCAGCAAACCCATCAATCACACATTGCTGAGGACCAGATAGGGTGAGGGCCTCACTTTCTGTTTATTCCTGATGAGCTCTGCATGTGTTCTGGGCTTATAGTGAAATCACATCAGTGACCGGAAAAGTTATTTCGCATGGTTAACTAGGAAGGATTGTGGTCACATCTTAGCAGGTTATCTTATCTGAAGTGATCCATCCCTTCAGAGCCGGCTGGCTGGAGTACTGCAAAGCTGTCTGTGCCAAGCTCCCCAGAAAACACGAGTTCCAGGAGCTCCTATATTTCAGCTCATTTCCCAGGTATAAGGGACTGGTAGGAACCTGAACCAGTGCAGGGGACTCGGAAATCTTCCAAACAGCAAGGTAGTGAGGACACAGCTAGCTTTGTGCACACCTACGAGTCTGGCACAGCAAGAAGGAACTTTGCAGCAAACAGGACATAGAAGCTGGCACTGTGGGATAACTGGATGGCCACCAGTTGTGGTGGATTTTTACATGTTTTTGGAAGAGTTCACCTTTCTCTTCTCTGCAAGAGTCTGCATCAGTGGTCTCCCTCCTGTCTTGGGTAAGGACTTTGCATTCCTCTCTAATTCATGTTGGCTTCAGACCAACGTGGCGTTAAAATTTCCATTCCTCATCAATCCCATGCTGCCATTTCGCTTTCTGTGTAGGTGCTTGTTTCCACCAGGACGGCTGCGCAAAGACAGTCAGATTTAGGTCAGGGCTAGGTCTGTCCATACGGTCAATTTTCAAGGTGTGCAATCATGTCATGGGATGTGAAGTACATGTGTCACAACAGGTCATACTAGCAAGGAGCCACAGAGCTCTTCACCTTCTCCCTTCACCCTGGTACTTCTGCACCTGATTTATTTGTTGCCACATCTCTTCATTCTTGAAAAGTTTACCCAGGCATCTCACCGAGAATCATGGAAGACTGCCTGTATGCCAATATATAAGAAACTTGTACAGCAAGTGTATTCTGATACCTATTGTTTAAATCACAGCTACATTGTGAAGACAAGTTTTTGGTATTAGATAAGGGGACCAAAGAGCACAGATGAGATAAAGACTTATTCAGCAGTTCTCTCCATGGACAAGGACCAACCTTCTCAAAACCCAAATGCTATGTCACAGGAAGACGTGCAGGAGTGTCTATGTTAATGGCAGTATCTGACCAGGCCATTGGTATGATGCAGCCATAAAGGGGTCACTAGTGTTCCCAAGCTGTACTTCCAGGAGAGAGAGCATAAATGCTCTTGTAAATGGTAAGATGAGTCCTTATCATGATTAAAGTACTCATGCTCAGAAGGAAATGACATTAAACTGGAAGACATGTAGACAATGTCAGCTAGGATGGCTGCAGGAAAGGAGAATGGATTGTCTGCAAGAGGGCCAAAAGGGTTTGCTTTGGAACGCCAAGTGTTTGAGAGAGGATGTGATATTTAAGTGCTGTTGTCTAGGGAAAAGCTTTCAAAATGCTGGTCCGCAGAGCATCACCAGCCTGCTAGTGCAGAGCACAAAACCTGCAGAATTGTTGATGCAGCAACATCCATGGTGTTTTCTACTCCAGGTGTGAATGGAGGCGAGTGGTGGTCTGTGAGAAGAACCCTAATCTTGATTATGGGCCATTGGTCCAAGTTGTTTGGAGATTGTTGACAGGGATGGAAAAGGAAGGAAACCAGCCCTTGAAGTGACAATAGTGATGCAAGGACAGGTGGGTAGAGGCTGGACATGGGTATACTGAGACTAGAAATATGAAGAAATCATTCATGTTCTGGCTAGCTCTACAGTGGGAAATGAGAAAGGAGGGGCAAGAAGCCAAACCAGTGTGATGCAGAAGGTAGCATGAAACATAGCTCAGTGGCCCTTAACGGTCCTTCATTCCTAAGCTCCACCTTTCTGGGACCCATTCATCACCTTTGCTGTTGCAAACTGTTTCAGCATTTTCTGTAAACAACCTGCATGTTTTGGGCTATATTTATAATTCTGAGAGGAAAAATAAGGAAAGCAGGGAGACAAAGGAGATAGTGCAGAAGTTCCTTTGTATTCTCTTTCCTTTTAGTTATCTCCTTTATCCCTCTTTTTTCCTCTCCTTTGATGTGTTCCTGGCAGTCCCTGCACAAGATTAATAATTTGAATGGGAGAAGTGCCACTTTGAGGTAATTGTGAAGGATTACATCCATGAGGGTTGCAAAAGAGCTGAGGTGTTAAATTTAAAAATGCTGCATTTGCAGAGCCTGGTGCTGATCTGTTGGACTCCCTGCTCCAGAGAGAGACATTCCTGCTACCCACATGGAGCAATGGACTTCACAGCAGCAGCCACCATGCGGGGGAAAAGCCTCTGTCGTCATTTTTGGCAGCTTTGTGAAAAACCTCTGCTTGGTGGGCAACAAAGGGCCCCAAAGCAAACAAGAAGGTAGATTATATTAAGAACATATTTGCAAATACCACAGTTAGCATTGTGTCAATTTGAGACCCACACCATGAGGCCAGCGTAACTCCGATCGCCTTGTTGGAGAAAGCGCAGGGTAACAATACGAAGAGCTCAGAGGAGGGAAATGAAAATAATCAGCCCTATAAAAAAGTCTCTGTTGAAAGAAATTAATATAAGATGATGCTGTAAGGGATGAGTCTATCACTCAGGCTTTCCTAGTCATTGTAGAGCACAGACCCTCCTAATGAAACACATTTTGAAGTGATGAAAGCAAACATCCCTGAACAAATACAGAAGTACCTGGAAAAACTTCAGCAGGAGATTTTCTTGAGAAAAGCACAGTGAATTAAAGGAACTGATACTTTTAAGAATAACAAAATATCAGTAGTTTCTCTGGCCTGAAAATATAAGTTTACAAACGCATAGTCATCATGTAGGAAGGGGATGGCAGGAGGGCTTGTAGAAGTGTCTGGGTTGGGGACAGCTGGAGGGGAAGGAGACAGGTGCAAAGGTGGACACAGTGGAGACCTCCTCTTTGAGGTAGGGAAGGTTTTAGTGAGCTCAAGAATATTTTTTTAACAGGCTAGGCACCAGTGGTGGTTTTAACACCTCATTATTTTAAATTAGACTGAACTACCTCCAGCTGAGCCCTGCCTGAGAGGCAGATGAACCTTTGTGCCTTGGCTTCTAAGTTAGCAAGCTTTGGTCTGTCCTGGAAAGAAATCTTTCCTTCTGTGAGCAGCAGTGTGTGACTGCTGACTGTGAAGGTTTTCTACCTTCCTCCTTGATGCTGTTAGGACTGTGTATTGGGCAGATGATTGCCTGGCTTTGATTTGGCAGCCCCTGTAGAGCAGTTACTCCCCTGACTGCATGGACACTGATGTAGCCTAGCTCAGATTTAGCTCACACAAAGCAAAGGCCACTTTGTACTTTTCTAACCAAACATCAGGCAGGAGTGCTAGGTGGCTTAGGAAAGTCTGATGTTGCCCAGTGCAAGAGCAATTTTTGTTCTTAAGAATCAAAAACTTGTTACAGACAATGCAGCAAGAACATAAAAATATTCCTGACTGCTTTCCCTGGCATATGTACTTTGAATGCTCCTACCTGGATCCTTGCTCTCTCCTTGGAGAACTGTGGTACTAGGCTGGTGGACTGAAATTCACATGGAAACCTGCCCCATCCGCTCTGAGCCAAATACTTTCTAGAAAATAATGTCCTGACTTGGCAAGTTTACCCTACGCATGGATCAATATGCCTACAAGACCTGTTTGCCTTTGAGACTTGCTGCACCACCTCTTCTGCACCTGGCCGTTCAGTCTCTGAAGCAAGCTCTGTGGGGAGGGAGATGCAAAGTAGTTGTATAAACTGGATTATTTTCACTCATTCTGAAGCTCTGGACCTTTTGAAGAACTTCATAAGAACAATTCCTTAAACAAGTCCATCTGAGGCTCTTTCCACCCATATGTTTTGCTCTCTCTGTTTCTCCTAAGATTTCCTTACATTTCTATTCCCTTAATCCCATTTAATCTTTCTCTCAGCACTCTACCATGTGCAATCATCTTGCTGACATGGTAGGTTTTTCGTTTTCCACTGAGAAATGACTCATTTATTACAGTAGGGGTTCCAGCTCTTCACCAACTGCTTACAGATGCCCTTTGAATTGAGCTTTGAATGGGCTTCATGAATAATAATACAAAAATAACCCAGTGATGTGATTTGACTTCAGCTCTTGGAAACTCATAAATCATCTTAAGCACCATCAGTTAAAAAAGTCCACTGCGGAGCAGAGTATGCATTTGCCAAGCCAGAAATAGGCTCTATGCAACCTGTTTACAAGACTTTTAAATCCAGATAAGCGAGGAAAGTAGGTCATTTTGATCACATATAGAGACTTGGACAGGGCGTCCATTACTTTGAGAGCTTGGAGACATCCATATCAACACTGTGAAGATGTCACAGTCCAGATGGCTCGTACTCAGCAGGGCATGGCACAGCTCAGAGGCAGAGGGTGTTGATGGATACCAGGCGGTCTGGGTTCAGTCTGCAGACATCTTCTCGCCCAGCGTGGAAGAGGGTCAGTGCAGGCTCACACAAGAGGCAAACGTCTAGAGCACCATATGGCAGGATGAGTGGCTTAGCTTCAAGATCTCTTTACCATTTCAAGAGGTGAATGCAGGTGGATGGAGAATGACAGCACTGGTTCTCCATCCAGCCCCAGTTGGGTAACCAAGCAGGGGGCAATGATGTGCTGCCTCTTTGGGTTGAATCATAGGGGACTGAGGGGAAAAGAGACCCAGCAGTCTTGGCTTTGCCGCTTGTTCATGACCTCGCTCAGACCTCGTGGACAGAGGAGTGGGAGGGCTCTGCAGGTGCGTGGAGGCCCCTGAAGATGGGAAAACGAAGGGAATAATTTTGCTTCACAGGATTTTCTCTATGCAATGCAGCTATGTGCCTTTACATGCAGCTTATTTGTGAGCAACACTTTAGTCTCACTGGGCGCATCCTCATGAATGCTTTGGGGTTAATTTTTCTTCTTCTTCTTCTACCCTCTTAGTCATCAGTGAGTGCCAGACAATGAACCAGTCCTAGTACTTTTTTGATATTTTTTCTTTGATTTCCCTTTCTGTTTCTCTCCTTTCAACCATTTAGCTATTTTTTTTTCAGGGAGAGGGGGAAATGCTTCTTTTCATGAGATGCTCTTTTGTGAGAATAGTCCATTTATAGTTCTCTTTTTGTGGGTGCCAGGCCAAGTGTATAGCATCTATAATTCCAGTAGTACCTTTCAGGCTGGAAGAGTCCAGTGTTAGTGTGGGCTAAGATAGACATGGTGACACCAGTGTTATAACAAGATGTACCAGATTGCTTTTATTCCTTTCTGATGACTTAATCTGAAATGCGTATGAAGTTGGTGGTGATGCTGAATAAAGCTCAGAGAAGCGGATGGGGAGGAGAGTTTCACGCCTCAACCAGCTGTGAGGTGCAGTTAGGAAGACTCAGGAGGAGCATCTAACTTAGAGGTGAGGACTCCCTTATCTCTATGTTAGTGGAGACAGGTGCAATTGCAGCCCAAGCAGGGCGTGCATCTCAGTAGGCAGTTTTAGCCCCATCTGTTTCACCTGTGCCAGTCTTTAAGCTGCACCTGAAGCTGCACATGAAGGAGCTCTGATTTTCTGGTGAGCTGATTTAAGAGTTTGAGCCCTCAACAGTTACTCTATAACCCAGTAGATCTATCTCTCTATCACCAAATATTCTTTCTGTCCTCTAGCAGCCCCTCTCTGAAATGCTGTATTGGTCTTGCAGGGACAGAGGTGAAAGGAGAAAGAGTGCTCCCTGACAGTTAAAGGTACTTCCCCCCCCTCATTTTTGGTGTTTAGTGGCTGTTTGTTCTGCTAGTGAGGAACAGTGTAAATAGCAGAGCAGTGTCTCACCTGCAAGAAAGCTGTGGGTGAGCCCTACTTTGCTCCGAAGCTGGTTGCTATTGCTTTGGCAGCATATATGGGAGCTGAATGTACAGCTGGTCTGGCACTACTGGAGCTGTTTACTGCTAATCTTGATCTTTTTGACCCTAAACTGGCTGTGCATATGTGAAACAGGACAGTAAAATTTGCTAGGCAAATCCTAGACTTGAACCATCATCACTGTAGATTCAAGGATCATTTATAGTACTTTCCTTCGTGGCCTGGTGAACACAGCAGTGTTTGATGGAAACTAGATAAATTATGATGAATAGAGCTGTACGATAATGGGCTGGTTGCATCTCTGCCAATGTCATAGATCAAATTTGGTTCAGCATTTCAATGTTTCGACTAAACTGATATCCTGAAATATTGTGTCTGCTAATTGTGACTTAAATGCTTGAACTCAGTGGAAACTTGTCGACTGACTGTGATTAATTATCATATTTTAGTACCGTTGATGCTATGGACCATAAAGTTTGTTTCAACAAAATGCCAGCTAAAGGGAAAGTTAAATGTAAAAAGGCAGGAATGGTAAAATTGTCTGGGCAGAACACCAAGCTTGGGACTTTTTTTCTTCCTTGCTCTGCTGCTGAGTAACTATAATAAATTTCCTGGGTCTTTCTTTGCGTACTTCATCTATACCCAGCTCAGGAAAGGGACTGTCTCTTCAAACCCGTCTGTATGGTGCCTCAAGAAATGGGGCAGTGTGTCTATATGCTCCTGCAGTAGAAGTAATGGTAATTCAGTCTCTCCACAAACATGTCTAAAATGTGGTTATATCTTAGAGCACACACCAACTGAGGTGAGACAAATGCCAGCTAAAGATGGTCATGGATGAGACTGGGAGAGATCAGGGGGATTTCCATGGTGACCTGAGAGCGAAGGAAGATGGTGAGGGTGGTGGAACTGGTCACTCTCTGAAGCACCAGTGGAGAAAGGAGAGACACTGGCACAGTGGGACCTGTCCAGGGCAGTGACACCTCTCCCATGTGCTGAAGTGGTGACCAGTGGTTTTCTTGTATATGAAAACATAGAGAAACGTGGCTGTTTCATGGTAAGCTTTGTGCAGCCTATCAGGGGACCCAGACCATGCCCCTGACTTCTGCTCTCTGGTACCTTATTTTGGTTTCCCAGCCTGATCTGCTGCTAGCCAGCCAATAATCAGAGCCCATTCCTTCTACTTCTTCATGTATTAAGCTCAAAATTACTTCCTTGTGACCTGTGCCTACTTTTTTCAAGACATGGTTTTCTTGGCAGTGAGACCACTTGCTCCAGGTGTTTGCTCCCCTGTGCTGCTGCAGTTCCCTCCTCCATAAGTGAGATGGATCAGTTTAAACACAACCCCATTTCCATGGTGTCTTTAGGGGAACAAGGGGCTTAATTGCTGCTTTTGTTAAGAGGAGAACATTTGGAGGACCCATCAGTTTTACTGAATTTTGGGGCCGTCTGTGGACTCCAGACCTCTTCAAAGACACCTCTCAGCATAATGTTTTAAAAGAGATTATGTCTAGCTGATATCACTTCTTCTGTTTGTGTAGTGATAAAACCAACAGGGACAAATACAGGAGATGGCTTGACCCCTGTTAATGTTCTGTGCCATGTTATTTACTTGTGCTGAGCATGGGGATTAAAGATACTGACCTTGTCCAACTAGAGAGTTAGGGCAAAATCTGTAGAAACTGTGTAGTTAGTTAACAAGCTTTAGTATCGACATGAAATAACACTGAAGGCTGAATCACAGTTTATAGGGGAAAGTGAGGCAGGCTATGAGGAGGGCGTTGCTGAAAACTAGCGAATTTACTAACTGTTAGTATCCTTTAAATACTTCCAGCTCAGGTGCTGGTGAGCAGCAGAGAAGGTGTAGGAGAGAGCATGGGCAGCCCCGCACAGCTGAGGGCAAGAGCCATGACTTCTCAGGACAGAGATGGGTCAGGGTAGCGTGCCATGATACAGCTCCAGGAGACATGAGGTTACCAGCAGGAACTTGGGTAGGCCCTTTGGCTAAAATGTCATTCTAAGCACTGGGAGAACCAAACTGTGAATATGGTAGAAGGTATTTCTGTTTTCTGGACCCACCTTCACGGAAGAGAGATGAGCCTGCCTGCATGTGGCATGGATTGAGGAGACATTGATTAAGGGAAACTCCCTGGAGGGTCCAGTGACTTTAAAGGAGAGACCATGTGCTCTGTGAGATGCCCCAAATGTCCTGTTAGACAGAAGGGCATGGGGCTTCCATAGGTTGTGTATGGTTTGTGCCCACTCTAGGAGGCTGTCTGATAACTCTCGTGCAACCCAAATGCCCCAAGGTACCAATTTTGAGCATTGAATCATGCCTGTGTATGTCACTTCGTCTTCTGTACCTTAGATGGGGCATCTGCACGCTGCTTCCCATTAAACAGTTTGGGAGCTGGATAGACCCACCAAAATCTGTGTGTGTATGGTACTCATGAAATCAGCTTCTGTTTCATTACAGCCAAGTCCTCTCTTCCCTGCTGGAGCAGTTTTAAGAGGTTTTCAAGGCAATAGTGATAGGCTCTCTCTCTGTGTGCTTTTTTAAAAAAGAAGTTCCTAATTTGAATGTAATCTCATCACTTCAGTGCTGAGCAGAATGCCATTAAGTATGTCAGAGACATATTTTAGCTGTAGGAAGTCCTTAGCACAAGATCTTAGACAGTGTGACCGCTTAAGCAATTTCTAAAAGCCCTGTGTATCTATTTCTGTTGTTATTGTATCTTTCACCTGGTTGTTTTTATAGAAGATTTTTTAGGAGGAAATTGGCAATTAATTACAATAACAATAATGATTATTAGCTGTAATAAGAATAATGATAGAACAGAGTTTACCATCCACATAAAATGCCACCAAACCTAGATGAATGAAATCAGTACAGAAAATATATGGGTATTAAATTCATAAAGTAATTTCCTTCAGTGTTGTTATCATATCTTCTAGTGTAATCCAAGAAAATAGATGCTCACAATGCAGCTATAAATATTAATCTGTGCAACAAGCTTTCAGTCTCTCATCTCCTGCTATTGGTTTTTCATCGTCAGTAATGGCGTTACGTTATTTCCTTCAAAGCCAAGCGTGAGAAGGCATCAGGTGCACAATAGCAAAGTTAGAGATAACACTTGCTGAAATTAAATTCACTCCTATTGAATCCTGATAAACATTTCTTATCTCCAGAGCCACTCCTGTGAAGAAATGTTTTTATAATCTATTTGGCCATTAAGAGGAATAAAAGGGCTCGTGGGCCTGTTTCATCCCAGAATAAAGGACGTGGACATGTGCAATGCCCTGCATGAGGTGCCCCAGATCCTGCCTACCGGCTCCTAGCTCCTGAGTTAATGCGAACAATATTACGTTCCCTAAAGGAGTTTTATAGTTAGAAAGAGTTATATGGTAATAAGAGTTATATAGGTGTAATACACCTGGGGTATATAAAAATGCTTAAATTGCAACCCTTTCAAAGAAGTTATCATCCTTGGAAGCGGCTATAAACATATGTGAACAGGAACGAAGGACTGAAAGGGGAAAAAAAAGTCAGCTGAAGTTTTTTATTCAAGTTTCCCCTGCCCCCTCCTGTGAAATTCAAAGTTATATCAAAACCTATTGAAGTAACCCAGAGCCGTGTATGATGGAGTGATACCATCTTATGAGAAACCATAATCTTGGTACGCAGCCATAACCATACAAATAACCCCCCTCTCTCTCAAAATAAATGACCGTAACAAAAAAATCTATAAATGCAGCTCTACACACACAACTATATTTCATTTTTCTTTTTAAGAAACACGTCAGGAATCCTACTGATGTTGTTTTAATTCATTTTATTATATAGCTATTTGTTTTCTAACCCCCTGAGGAAAATATTAAAGTAAAATAACACGTACTTGTATGTTTAATTTAAGTTAAAAAAAAAAATTGTTTCCGTTCCACTTCTGCTTTCACTCTGCAATCTGTTCTTTGAAAAGTAAATTCAAATATTTGCTTTATTTTTAAATTTCCTGCTGAAAAAGGATTTAAAAGGTTACTACAATAAAGATTTCACCGTAGAATATAAATTACTTTTGACAAAAACCTGCTTTCCAGCAGAAACTGGTGCATAATCTAGTCACCCTCCAAACATTGCAGTGAAGTTGCATAATCTTTCATATAAAGTTGATTTCAGAGATGAATTTTCTCAACCATTCAAGAAGAATTAACACAGTAAGACCTTCAGAAAAACCCAGAGCAAGGTTTTCATGGAAACTATCAGGCAAGCACAAAACCACCTCTTCTTTAACATCCAGGTGCATACAGATCTTACCGATTTACACAGACAAGAGCTGGAAAATCTCCTTTCCAAAAGGCACAGAAATGGTAGTTGTGAAAAGACAGATTATTTTTTTCCTGTATAACTCATCTGAGTTGTTTCAAATTAGCTTTGCTTTAAAAAAAAAATTTAAAACAACATATTACAATGATCTCCCTTTAAGATAGATTTTATGTCATAATTTCTAACACTTTCAAGGCATATGGCATTGGTGAGCTAATATGGTATCTGACCTCCTACCTCTTCTCATCTTTCTTAACACAGTAACATATACGGAAGATGTTTTCCAAAGTCATACAGGGGCCCGCGGGAGGTATTCCTACCAAGAAACAAGAGGGAAGGCAGCTGCAGGTATAAAGCATACTGTTTGCAAAACTGGTTGCATGCATATTAATGCTAATTACTTTAATATGAATGACTTTTGTATAAACAGTAATAAAAAGCCTTTTTAAGGAGCAAGTAGGTTCCAGTTCTTTCATGAAGTTAAAAACATGTTTGCTAAGCTGATAGTTTTGAAAGGCTCATCCCTTTAAACTGAAACACATGAAATTATTCTAGGGGAGTTGTGCTTGCACAGCAACAAAACAAGCAAAATTCAAGCTACCTATTTTTACTGCTAAAATCAAAGGCTCTTTCAAATACTCAAAAGCCTCGCAGGGTGGATGGAAGATGAATGACACCCGTTGTAATACAGCCTTGGGGAACAGGTCCAGAGCATTGTTCTTAACAACCCTTTTAACTCTAAACCAGGTAAAGCAATATCCATGAATTAACTATTTATGCTGTGACTCCGCAGACAATTTGGGCCACCATATTCTATTGATTTAGCATAACTACAGTCACATTTATGGCACAAAAAAAAGGAGTTATAATGTCATATTTAACCTTGCACATTGATTTCTAACAATATCAAGTCGAAACAGGTTGTCTTATGAAACGACTAAGAGTTGTAGATGTCAAATAGTTTCCTTGATAAAAACGTATTCCAGACTTAATTGATAAATATACCTCAAGGCTTTTTACCCTATTGCCTTATTAAGAAAAGCCCAAACAACATTTGTTGAAGGCAAGTCATTCGTACATCGCTATCCATACTTATCACCAAACCTCGCTTCTCATTTGACTTCTCATAAAACTCCTCAAATGAAAGCCCTTCCAGGCACCGATCTGAAATACGTCGAGTTGAAATAGGTCCATCTGCCTTGGCTCTTGGAAGAAGGATGGTGGGCACAGAGCAGGAGAAATGTGTGTGCAATCCCCTGACTCTGGCTGGAGCACTCCAGGACTGTTGCAGGACTGTTAATAGCAGCTGTGGGGTTGTGAAATGCTGCTCAAGTTATAAGGCTGTCAGTAATGTGATGTCAGTGTGAGCAGTTCAGTGGGATTTATCTGGGGCAAAGCAAGTTAGTTGTCTGTAAGGTCAAAGAGGGAGCATCTTGGGAATCGTCCTTGGGGTTCCCGAGATTTAACCAACTCTGCCTTTGCTTGCTGACCCTAAGCTTTTCGTTTGAACCTCTCAGGGGTCTTGGTGGGAGACTGATGGGGGATTCTTTGTTTTTATGGCTTTGGGGGACCAGGCTCTTGCCATCCCTTTGCTCCTTGTAGCCAGCCCACTTTCATTGTCAGAAGCGGCAGTAATGCTGGATCTGGGATGGTACTGTCACCTGTTAAAACTGATACTTGGGTTTTTGAGTTTTGTAACTTAGTACCTTGATGTCCAGTCACTGAGTACATTGTGCATGAGTCAAGGGCATCGTTATAGAACTACCAAGCACGTAAATAAAGATGCCTGGATGGGGGCAAGGAAAACTGCTCTTCCTTGCAATTTTGTTATCTTCCCAGCTCAAGAAACTGAATTGGTTTACAGAAGCTTCTTTCAGCACTTTGGAAAAATCCATCCTGCTTGCTCTTACAGACAGGAGAGGATTAGCGAGCTTGTGTTGTAGCGGTGCTTAAAGAAATAAATTGATGGCAAGATCCCCTTGCAGTGGCCAGGGCTCAGACACCCGGTGCTGGTGCTGGCCGTGCTCCAAAGAGCTGTGATATAAAGGCACAGAGCAATGGGATGAGAAATAGAAGAGTTGCCCTTGGTCACACAGTCTGTCTTAGCAGACTGGAAACAGGAACCAGCTTTCTGGCCTCCCCGGCTTGTGTTTCTCCATAGGAAAGTAATCTGTGTAATGAGCTTCTTGGGCTCATCAGCAGGGTCAGCCCTGGGGCTTTCCTCCCCTCTGCAGCTGCTGCCAGGGCTTCCCAGCAATGTGTCTCTCTCCAGCTCCATGCCAGCTGCAGTGACGCCATCCAAGAAGCAGGAAGGGGATGAGAGGAAGAAGGTACCTGGGAAGGTGCAGGGCACACCTCTGTAGATAGGGAAAGCTTCCAAGGGGGGAGCTTGAATTTCTTCCCTGCTTTCTCAGCCCACGGAGCTCACCAGCTGGTTGAACTGGGAGGAGGACCTACCTTGCAACAAGTTCAATGCAGTGAAGAAGTGAAAAGTCTTGGCCTCCCGTTTCTCTAAGGCAGACCAAAACTAAAAAAGATGGGCAAGGAAATGTGAAAGTTCCTGTTTTATATTTGCTCGTATGCAAGTTTCTTATTCTGTTTCCAAATTGCACCTGATATATTTTTATTGGACCAAGATGTAAAAGCTAAATTTGATTGCAGTCATGATTTCTGACCCACTAAGTGTTACTGAGAATTATCTCTTGAGGCAGAGTAACTACTTAATACTGCGTATCCCTTGTGTTCAGTCACAAAAGCTGCCTACAGGGTCTAGCATTTCCAAACTGAGTGATTATCTATTGCTAATTGCACTCTCTAGACAGACATGGGGAACAGACATATGGTTAGAAGAATGGCTCAATTTTTTTTCCTCCTTCCTTTGCTTTGGCTTCTTACTGCTAACGACAGCACTTCAGCTGTTTCCAGACCCTGAAAAATGTTGTAAAATCTGAGTGAGTCAGGGAAAAAAAAAATTGCAAACAGCAACTTCCCTTGGCAGAAACATTGTTACCCCCCACATTTCAAGGTGCCATTCTGCCACGCAGCCAAGCTCGGTAGAGGAGAAGTCATTAAAAGCCTGGACAAAGCACTGAAAAATATATGTTAGGGAAAATCTTGCATTGGCCCTGAGATAGGTGTAATGACCTAATTGGTCTTTTAATGCAGTGACGATAACTGCAGAGAGAGCATTTATCTTGCAGCAGGGAGATCAATCTCTGCAGGAGTGCTGGGCAGGAGCAGGGACTTTTGAAAAAAGCTGTAACAACCTGCTCATGGGGAGTGTTTGAATGTTGTAGCTGCGTGTGGGCAGGTGGTGAGGGAAGGGATTGCCCAAATGGTGAAGTCAGCGCTCTGCTTTCATAACCATTGAAACCAGTTAATCCCTCCAGAAACCCACCAAGGTCTAAATTCAACGTGAGTTTTTTGCCTCCGCTGGCCCTACTAGATAGGTGCTCTGTTATCTGGCTGCACCTCGTTTCCAGTATGTATCTATACACGAAGCAATGTATATAGCTTGACCTTTGCACTTTAGGCTTAAATAACTCTTTCCATTTGCTTTTATCTCCTGTCTCCTTGTAAATAGGAATTAAATACAGCCTTTACACCCTGAGGAATCCTAGTATGTTTATAATAACTCTGATTTCAGCAGGCATCTGAGCATTTCTCTTGCAGGACACGTGTCCCTTAAGGTGCCAATGCATGGATATTTAAAGCAGGTTAGTAACACTCTGGACAATTCAAGCATGTGGTCATGGAAAGCAAGGCTGGTAAAATGCTTGAGAGATCATCATATTAATCTTCACTGCCTCAAGGCTGGGTTAACAGCACCTCAGCCTTTGCAGAGCCATCGCTTTGAGGAATTTGGACAGGGAACACGCTTAGGCTAGGCTAGACTAGGACAGGCTTCATCTCATGGGAACACAACAACTACAATGGGGAAGTTTGCTGAGCTACCCCTACCCAAGACTGTGCTTATAGTCAGTGGGGAGAAATAAGAATGTTTAAATGTTTGGTAATTCACCAGATCTATTTGGGAGGTCAATGTCAGGATGAGAAGACCCACATCCGAAGTGCTTTCTTTCCACTGCTGATGAAAAGCCCAGGGAGATGGGCTGAGATGGAGATGGTTTTAGTGTAGACATCTGTGTTTAGTCAGATGAATCCTGCCTGAAGAAAATAATGGAAGGGCCTCTTGCACCTGAGCCCTTGGAGACTGCAGGTGTAATTCATGTCCCTCAGGAGGGCCAAATCATCCGCTGGAGATGCCCAGCTCACTGTTGGATGAGTTGCTAGTTCCTAGTTGCTGCAGTTAACTTCCTGAATTTTGGTGGGATTCAGGAAGACCTTTCTTGCTATCTCTGTCCCACACTAAGCCTTTCTTTACCTTTTTGAGGGATGGACAGTCTCTGGGCAGTATGTGTGTATGTACACTCCCTGCTAATGAGGGGGACTGAGGCACAATGTATGGTACCAGCATGTCTGATCCCAGACAGGTTTATTATAGAGTATAAACTAGGGCAGCATGGCTCATGTGGTAGCTGCTCACCACAGTGAAGAGTGATGGCAAAATCTGTTGTATGAAAAGGTAAAGCTTC
Organism: Himantopus leucocephalus; assembly: GCA_003993805.1. Lineage (NCBI taxonomy): Eukaryota > Metazoa > Chordata > Aves > Charadriiformes > Recurvirostridae > Himantopus > Himantopus leucocephalus. Next base: position 93,503,238 of record RSEF01000004.1, read on the forward strand.
AAGTCTGTGGTCCTTATAGGTGGAATACTCCAGACTACAGACAGCTCCCATAGACTTGCCCAAGACCTTGGCTACAAGGGAATTTGCAAATTATCAACGTTCAGGTACTTTTCAGTGTCTATGGTGATTTTACTTTGAGGTCTAAATACTTTAGTGGCCTAATTTAATGCATAGAAAATCTAGAACTAATATGAGTCTACAAAGTCAGTGCCTAAAGCCTTATACCCATAGAGTGTATTGTAGCTGTGTCAATTTCGCAGCTACTGCTAGAGCAAGTGTTTTGAGGCATCATCAACTCGGTTCCCTGTGGGCAAGATTATGGCAATCCCTTGAAGTTTAAGTCATCTTCTGAAGTTGTCACTAGAGCAATGTAGTAAAAGTATGAAAGAATGGAAAGAGGTTAATCTGTGTGGATAAGGATGTTGCAGTTATTCCCTCAGCAAGGAAAAGTTATTTTTCTTCCAAATATAGTTAGTTTGTCTGGAGATGTACACAACTATGTAAATGTACAAAGCAAAAGATCCTGAATCAAGATCTGTGAACTGCTGGTTGACCATGCAACCTTGGAAAGCTGCATGCTGCTGGTCAGTGGTGTGCATGTGGCTTCATGCTCAAGAGGGATCTTAACAGAGAATGAAGAACCACTCTAAGGAGTTGCTTCAACTCTCATTGCAGTGGCCTTTCCCTGCCACCAGGTCTTGCAGAACAGCTGCTTCTCCCTACATGATACATGACCTGGGATGCGGCTTATTTCTCCAAGGTGGCCTTTGAGACAGGGAGCTGCTTTTATAGAAGGACCAATGAGGAGGTGATTGTCTAGTGCTGTACTGCTGATTTTCAGTGTGACAGTATTTGGCATGTAGACACAAATTAAAGGATTAGAAACAGGTGTTTGGATTGGGAAAAGGCTTTTAATTATGAAGAATATACTTGCTGACTGGCGGTTCTGCAGTTAAATGGGCCTGTCATCATGATCCTGAGCTCTGTAAATAAACAACACCTAAACATTTAATATTAATTACAAATATTACGTAGACATATGCTAATATTGAAGCACAATGACATGTTCACAGACTGCACAGTTGAAAAGAATTGTGAATTTTTGAGAAATCCCATCCCAGCTAGAATTACTTCTCTGGGAAATGAAACCCCAAGGTGAAAAATTTCTGTGGATAGCAACTGATCTGCAAAAATTGGTCAGACTTTCCAATTATTATTTGGCCTGATGACAGAGTGGGTGGGTTAGGTGCAAAGCTGAACCATGAGGGTCCAAAAAGTGAGCTCTGCATCTTAAAGCAGATGATCTGAAATGTTACTGCTTTTGTCTGTCCACCCCATCCCTTTGGCAGAAGAACAGAGAGAGCTGTGGAGCGATACCTTTGAAACTACCACAGATGGCTACCTGGTGCATCTGAGCCCTTTGTTCACAGTCATCCTCTGCCCTGCAAAAAGCCTCAGCAGCTGCTTGTTTCTCCAGTCCATCAGGCGTCTGAGACACATTAGATCTCCCTTCCCCTGACTCCACATGACCTTGTCAGTGCTGGTGCCTTTTGATGCTCCTTTCCCATTTGTTCCTTTTCCAAAGGATGAAGTGGTTTTTTCTCCTGGGTTGTTGTGGCAGCTGCCCTGACTCCAGAATCAGCATTTTGCTCACTGCCTGGCCAAGCTGCAATCTGTCACCGTGTGCCTTACAAGGTTGTGCATGGGAACCGAAGGAAGAAAGAACAAGAGGAGACAGCTGAAGATAAGACAAGGATGTGGGCTTCAGTAGGAAGGGGAGCTTGTAGGAAATCACAGCACTCTGATGATGAATCTGCATCCAATAAACCATGGGTGATCTATTGCTACTGTGGCCAGCAGAACTATGCTTGTGCAGAACTGAGCTGGTCTTTTCTTCTGGGCCATTCCTCAGACTCCTGTCCACGCGTCTTCAAAGAGTTTCCCTGCAGATGTTGAAAGTCCTCCCCCTCTGTGTGATGTCAGCCTTCCAGGACTCTCACCAGGGTAAATGGTTGCAACAGTTTCAGTTGCAACCTCAAACAGGAGGTTATTCGAGGGACAACCATTGCTGTTCCAGACTCATTCACTGGCCCTTTGCAGGGCAGTCTGTGGAGATCTTGCATCTTGTTTTCCCTTTTACAGATGGATTTTCTAGCGCAGGAGCCTGTGGCTTGGATGGCCAAGGGTGGCAGAGCTGGTGCAGCTAAACCCGATTTTCTTCTCAGGCAGAGCAACCACAAGACACAATCAATACAACATCACTGATGAATCTGAGCAGCCTGATTTATGTCGTGGCTTGTCCCTGGGTTAGGTGGGCTGATGACTTTCTTTATGGTGTCATCTTAGTCCTATGCATGTATCCAGCTGTTGTGATCTAGCAGAGTTGACCTGATTCAGCCCCTCTGTCTCTGCCTCTAAAGCAAGAACTTTTATGTTGTCTGAGTCTCCTTCCAATTCCTCCCCACTACACATCATTCTCCTCCCTGGCAGACTTGTACAGTTAAAAGTTAGGGACCGAAAGGAAAAAAATCCAACTATCTAGCAAAGACAAATAAATGAACAACACACATGAAAACGGCTTGCCTTGAAACTTAAATTGCTTGTTAACTTTCTTCTGCTTTTGGCAGGGAAACATATTATTTCCAGTGCCCCAGCCTTAGGAGCTTGGCTGCTTTTCAATATCTGACTAGGACTTCAGTGTTGGGAATTTTATTGTCTTCAGCACCTGTAAACGCAAAGCTAATAAGTAACTGAAGTTTCAAGGTAGAGTTTGACTCTGTTGGGTTTGCTAATTGAATTTTTAGCCTCATTTCCTAAGGTTAAACAAAGCTTGCTAGCTGTGCCGATGTGTCTTGCCATTAAATTTTAAAACAAAAATTCACTAGGAATAGTACCCCAAAAGGTATAAGAAGTGTCCAATTAGAGATGAGAACTTATTTCTAGCCTCCAAAAGGGAAGAAAAAAAGCAATGTGAGTATCCCTGGGCAAATCCACATAGAAGCATACTGGTCAAGTGCTTCAACCCAACAGGCAGCCTCCACCCTGATCTTGCACCATGTCCTGCTGCATTTTAAGTCATTCCATGAGCCATTTCAGTTGTGGGATGAGTGCTATTGATCCTTGTCATGGCAAACTTCTCATGACTCCTGTGGGAGACACGGATCATCCTCCTTCACTTCATGTTCATTGCACCTAAGCCCTGGCCTCTGCTACATCTGGGACCAAAAATCTTTGGCAGCATGTTAGGAAGATTTTGGGTGATCCAGGTTCTCTCCAGAAGATGGACAGATGACCTGGCAAAGTCCTTTCCAGTGCTTTTCTGTAGGTTTCCTCAGTTCCAATTTCCTCTGCATGATGTCGCTGTTCCTCAGAGAAGCTGCAGTGCCTCCAGTGAAGGTTGAGGGCTAAGATCTACTTGAAAACTTTATTCCTGCTTCTGTAGCTCATAATTTCTGATCAGTGCATTGTGTTTGACACCCACTGAATAATTAAATATTTTTGCGTGCTTTGTTATGTGCATTAAGCAATTGTATCTTGTAAGAGGAAGAGATAGTTGTGCAAAAGAATGACACTATAACCAATTAGACACCAACTTGCAATTTTTCCTACCTCTTGGAATAAAAAAAAATTTCACAAAACTGTCAATATTGCACTAAGAAGAAATTAATTCCCACAAGTAATATATACCAGACACTCAGTTCACCAGGAATTTTGCAGTTTCTATTCACATTATATCGAAGGTGTTGGGCTGTTATGGAGAAATTAGGATAAAACAATTGGGTGGAATGAAAGTTGATTGCAGCCAATTCAAGAAAGGTAGAAATATCCCACAATTTCTTCTGAACAGGGTCACACAAAGAGTAGTTTTTAAGTTGCTTTTATTCTTGTGAACATGATCCTGAGTCAACAACGACTTACGCGTGTACCTGGCTTTGCAAACAGAATAAATTGCTGCTGCCTGTGCATTTAAAGCACATTTGCCTTCAAGAGGACTTTGCCCAGAGCATAAAGTTAATCACATGTCACTGAAGCTTTGCAAAAATAAGTCTAAGGGCGGGCTGCAGTAGCCAAGATGAATTGAAATTGGAGAGATGGTATCTCTGAATGTGTTGAGCTGAAATGCCCCCTTCCTTCAGCTCCTTCTTCTGGGTCAGCTCTTCTGTGCTTCTGGGGAAACTTTTGAGGGTTGTTAGAGGAGCAGAAGTATATATCTCACCTTCTGGCATAGATGTCCAGTCCAGCAAGGGTTATCTTTCTCCTTCCAGTAAAGAGAGGATGGTAAAATGCTTTGCTGCAAATTGATTCTAGGTCTGTGGTGGGAGGTAAAGCAGTAAGAAAGAAGGTCATTAAGTTTTTATGGGTCTAAAAAACCAGAAACATCTGCTAAAGAACTGTTCAGTATACTGAATCAAGCAAGTTCCCTCAGTCTCTTTGTGTGATCCATACCGTTGTAGTTGGGTGATTGTAAGAGGGATTTAGCAATGAAAAGCTGTTGATACAATGATTTAATTCTCTATATTATCAATCTGAGCCTTGTAGGTAGACTGGCGGGCTAGACTCAGCTTTGGGGTTTGTTTTTATTCCTTCCCATCCCTGCCAAAAATTGTGTGCATGGTACCTGAGAGGCAGGAGGATTTGGTGCCATTTGGTTTAGTGGCAGCATTAGGGAAGATGCAAAAACAATTCCAGCAATTAATTTCCACAGAAATATCCGTTTGCTTACAGCTGCTCTGACTGGATCATTTTTAGATGAGAGGAAGCTGATGTGGAATGCTCTGCAGGTCCTAACACAGAGGAGATGTGCAAGCGAGCTCTCCTTCAACCCTGAGAGAAAGCAACGATCCCATCTTTCTGTTTTCTTTGCCTTCACCCTGATGCAGAGAGGGAGCTGGGATAAATGAGTCTGTGTGCATCTTCTTGGACAACTTAAATCAAGTAAAACTACGAGGGTGTGATCCAGAACTGCCAATTGCCAGTGGTCTTTAAACTATCATCACTTTGCTGTTTGCTGGAATAGAGCTGCTTTTTCGTAGTTGATGTGATGTGCTTTAATTCCTGTACTGCAGCGAAAGTGGTGGACTGACTGAACGACCGCTTTGGAAACAAATTTTGCAAGTATTGCTGTTTGTGGCTCCATTAGCCTCCCAGTAAAGCTCTGCTGCAGAAAGTCTTTGGCCTTAATTTCTGTGCAGAACAAATTCTGTTCCAGTATAGATGTAGGGAAAACAAAATCTCAAAGTTCAGATAGGATCCAAATATGCCTTTTAAATAAATCCAGTTATCACAAACAGACAAGCCACCACTCCCTTTAGATTGCAGTCATTAATAAATCACACCCTTTGAGTTTAATGCCAGGGTTAACACCAAACACCAGGTCTCTCTTACAGAGCTCAGAAGCACAGGAATATTGACACTGCATTGTAATTTGCATGTATGAGCAGCAGAGGGTAGTGTATTACACAGAAACGGCTTCCATCAGGGTAGCAGAAGCTATTTTTGAGAGTGTTTTTTGGAAAACCAGCATCTAAATTGAAAGCAGGCTTGGCCCCTCCCTGCTGCAGTTCGTGTGTGGCAGGGCTTGCTGTGTGCAACCATTAGCTGCTGCATTGTTTAAAGATGATTTAATAGTGATATTTGTTTGGGTGCAGAAGAACGTTTGCCTGCGATCAAACGCTCAAAACTTCTGCGCCGTGCTGAGGTGTGATGCTGTACTTGAAGTTTGATTTCCAGGTGTCCAGGCAAAGCATATGCTGTCAGACCAAGTTTTTCCAGGGTCCTGCCTCTTGTGCATCTCAGCTGTGTCCCCTTCATACTGGGGAGAGATCTGAGTATGCCCCATCCTCCTCTCACACGTACTACGCTAATTACCTCGGAAGGGTGCCACAGCCCACTCAGGGGGTCCCCAGCCTGGGTCACCAGCGACCGGGATGTAGGGCTCACCCAAAAGTGCAGGTGCTGCTCAGTGTAAAAGTAGCTTTAAAAAGGTCAGTCATACAGGGGTTCAGAAAACGTGGCTGGCTGGATATGGTCTGGGTTAAATACTGTGAGGACTACCAATGTGCCCTCCTCTTCCCTTCTTACATCTATGATGAGATGGCTTGCTCTGGCACTGCAGAACAAATCTGGACCTTTCCAAGCTGCTCTTGCTTTTTCAAGAGTGGTTAAAGAATTAAAGAGTAGTAATAAGACTTCTTTGTGCTAGTATTTCACCTATATACCTTTCACGGCTCAGGATAAATATTAGCAGTCCCAGCAGAGAACATCCCATCTTGTCATCTCAATGGCTCTGGAAAGGAGCGCGCTAAACAGCTCATTTGGTGATTACAAAATTTCTCTACCTTTCTTATAACTCAAGAGACTGAAATTTGGTGACTGGTGCTGAGGGAAGCTGTCAGAGAACAGCTGTGCTCTTTGAGATAATACATGTATATTTGCACGTTAATATTTACAGATATTCTTAAATGTGAGAATTCTACTTTTGATTTTTCGCAAGGAAGTCCTTGTATAACAAACACTAAATGGACTGTTAATAATATAGTCAAGAGCAGATAGGACTTCTTAAGGATGCTGGAGAGACCCCTCATCACCTGCTTTCTCCCTTTGATTGGTGCATCACACTAAATCTCACACTGGGAGACGTCCCTGGGCAGGATGTTTTTTCTTGCATCTGCTTTTGGATGAATGAGGTCAATGAAGAAGCTGTTCTTGAGCTTTCTGGTTACTTTGCTTTCAGCTTGTGCTAACCCATCACCAACTGTGTCTCCTACTGAAGGTGCTTGTAGATAATTGCATCTCCACTTAGCCGAACCATAAATGCCTGTACAAAGCGAGCTAGCTCTGTCTGGTAGGCACCTAAAATGTAGTTCAGAGATGGGCTGAGAGACAGCTGTGCTTCTCCATGTTTAGGCTACAGTGATTTCAGCTGCAAAGAGCTAGGGGAGAGGTTTCTGCCTTTTGCATCTTAAGCGGCTTTTACAGTACTTTCCTGGAGGCTGAAGGAGAGTCTGGACTCCTCTTGAGCTGAAGGAGTGCCTTTTGCTATTCCCGTCACCGGGTCACTTTGCAAGTGGGTGCTTTTCCCGTGGAGCTGTGTCACTGGGTAGAAAAGTCTCATAAAAAATCTGGGAGCAGTGAATGAGGATCAGGGGCTGTGCTCTGTATTCATTCAGGCTGCCATTGGCTGGGTGCCCTGAGTTATGTTATTGCCATCAAGAGCTACCTGTGTGTATCCAGTTAAAACCATGGTCCTCTCTGCTGCTGACTTTCCCTCCGACATACTAAACTCAAAGCAACCTGATCTTTTTGACTCAATAAAGTGGATTTGTTGCTCCTGTTTCCTAATGAACTTCCTGAACACCCGCCAAGATGCTCATAATAAGAAATGTTATGAAAGCCATTTCCTAAATGGTTTGGGGTTTAATTCGGTCCTTATGGCCCCAGATAAGTTAAAGACTTTTGATCTGCTTAATCACAGTTATTTGTTTTATGGTCTTTGGGTCCTGCGGCAGTCATTCATCTATATCTTGTGCTAAAACACCACTTTCTGTCCTTAATCGTCATCCTGGTGATAAAGGTGATTTATATCTTTGCTTTTTCCTGTTCAGAGTGGCCTATGACAGCTACACTCTCAAGTATACTGCGCCCTCCATTGAGCAAACCATTAATTCTAGCATAGCAAAGGTGTCTACCTAACTGGTTTGGAGCTCCTGAGACACGTGTATCTCCCCTTAGATAAATGAAGTCAATTAAATCTCCCATTAAGATCTTCTAGCTTCCACAGATGGTCTTTCTTTTTCTCATATGATAATCATATTAAAATTGCATGCAGAGCCATTTGTACATTTTAACGTTAGCGTTCGCTGCTCCAAATCAGCTGGGGGAAGAGGGAATTGTCACAGTTTTCATCAGCCTCTTTTGCTGTCATCGTAATCCTTCCAAAGGGAGCCACTGCAGCCTGAGTCGTTATCAACTAAAACGTGTTTGCATGAGCAGGTGAAAAAAATAAAACCTCTAATCCAGGACTTTCCTGGGAGTCCATTGTAAAATGGAAACATGTTTTCTGAGAAATTATTTCTGAAGAAATGAGCAGGGCCAGGGGATGCTGTGCCCAGCTGGCTCTTCTCTGATTCTGTTGAGCCAATACTTTCAGCAATTGAGAAAAGCAAATTTGAGCCTTAGAGCTCTCTGCTGCACTGGGATCTGGGACCGGTCAGTGCTGAGTGCCCTCAATTTCCACTTGTAATGATGAAGGCAATGACAGTATTGGAGAACACAGTAGCATAAGGTTGAAAGGGGTCTCATAGGTCAGTACGTCAAGTTGTCTGTAATCAAAAACAGCACCTCATACCCTCCTCTCAGACAGTATGAAGCTCTATCTTAAAGAGTCAGTTTTTCTCTCTTTAAGCTCCAGCTGGGATTTGATTTAATGGAACTTGTTTCTAATTGCCAGCTTAAATATATTAATGGCCAATTTTACATCAATTTTTCTTTTTGTCAGTGTTTTCCTTCAGCTTCAGAGTACTTTTCTCCATCCCTCTGTAGAGAGGAATCAGTTTGCTTTAGCTCTCACTTTGTCGGGGGGGGCAATTCTCATTTCAGAATGAGGGTTCTCCACCCCCATCTTGTCCTCAGAACAGCTTTCTACCACTTTTCCCATTTCAGCTTCATCCTTTTGAAGAAGGGTAATCATAATTTCATTCCTTTGTACAATGGCTTTACTGTATCTTTACCTCTGCCTGGAAATATGTGGATGCCTACCTGAAGTTTGGAGAAAGGAACCAAAGGGCCATCCATTCTTACCAAAAAGCCTACAGGTGGATCTACCAAAGAGTCCTAGGGACTCATCTAACTTCAGCTATTTAATAGCTATGTCTCCAGTTTCAGATTTCTTTCTAGTTAGTAAATAGAGACAGGTATCTCCCAAGAACAAAGCAAGATATCTTCCAAAGATACATACATTAGACAGAGTATGAACAAAAGAAGTTCATTGTGGAAGTACCTGTCTGTTTTGTTGACCATGAGGAGCTGAGATGACCACCTTTGTCACGGTGTCTAGCATTTAGACATAGCTAAAGGTAGTGAGATGGAATTTTGGAGTCAATGTTAGACACAAGCTACTGAATACCTGGGCACAGCTTTTCCTGCTGCCACCCTGCTTGATGGTACTGGCCACATGATTTCATCCTTGCACATGCAAGGCCATCCAGGGGCTCATGAACTTGGCAGTCTGGGAAGAGGTAGAACAAATTCAGCTCTGGCTTGCACCCACAGTTCTCAATGATTTTAGTAGCATGACATGAGAGACCACAAGAACCTCCAAGACAGCCTGTGGTGCAGGTGGCCCCCACGTAGATTAGTGTGGCAAATGGTGGGATACGTAAGAAAATATTCCATCAGTGGTACATCATATACATCTCAAACAACAAGCAGGGCCTGCATGTTACTAATGGCTTTCTAGAAGGGGAATGCCCTGGATTTACAGTTCAAGGACAGAATATTCACCAAAACTTAATGAAGAATTAATTTTAATTCTCATTTATTTTACTTTACAACATTTGCAGACAATGAACTTTACTGCCTTAATGAAATATTTCTTATTATAGACCTGTCAAGTCCTCTACAAAAAGAACATGGATTATTTTTTCTGTGAGTGACAAGGGGATTTTATTACTATTTTGTGATAACTTACTTATAGTTTATATCACAGTTTTCAAAGCAACTAAAACAGGAGGGAGGTACTTAATGCTCAATAACTGGTTTTTGTGATCTAACAGTCTAAGTAGGGGACTAGAAACAAGGAAACTCAGATCTTGTAGTACTCTTATAGCCTTGGGCATACGGTTTCACAGCTCTGAGTCTCCTGCGTCATTTGTGAATGGAGAGCATCATGGAAATGCAGTAATGTACAAACAAGTATTTTGCTTTAAAACTGATGTTTTTAAAGCTCAGGAATATGTAGACAATACTTCAGCCACTTCTGAAACAGTTCCCACTAGAAAAAATGTGTGGTAGAAATCCAATGAAATTTAATGCCAAGTAACAAGACATGACTATGCAGCAGTTTGGGATAGAGAATGAAGCAGGGTTCAGAAGAGTGAGTTTGGCACCTACTTTCTGTGTATGCTGAAGTGGAAAAATGATGCACTTGGAAATGATATTCATAAGCACCCATCAGGCTGATAGGTAATGGGAAATATCAAAGTCCAGTCTGATCCTGTCTGTATCTCCTTGACTTTGGTGTCTACCTGCAGTTGTTGGTTAGCTGCCTCTTTGAAAAAAGATTTGCTGGGAAAAAATCATACCTTTCATCTAGGCTTTTATTTATTTATTCTTTAAGCATAAACAACTGGACAATTTTTTCTTTAAAAAGACAACAGGTGACAGTGATGTCTGCCTACTACACGAGAGTCTAACAAGAATATTTGGTCTAGTAGCAGTGTACTGGTTTGTGGTCATTTTCTCTTCAGCCTCAGGGGTTTAAACTTGCATCGTTTTGCATCCCAAGCTCCTGGACCTGTGTACTATCAAAGAGTACTGCTGCATCACCATGTGGGCAAGAGTTCAACACATGGATCACAGCTGGAAGGCAAATGACTTTCTACCCTAGTGGCTAAGCCTTGGGCTATGTGAGTGGTGAGAGAGCTGTGGCTTGCTGTCCCTGCTCCAGCTTTGGTTTCTAACTAGCAGCAGACTTCTACAGAACATGCCAGAAGCCCAGGGATTTGAATCCATTGTACACTTTCTGCCAGAGGAAGTTTGAACTGCCCTGCGCCATGGTCATGGCGTAGTGTAGTGTGTAGCTGTGTCACCCGAGCCCCGGTGCACCAGAGGAGATGGGATGGCCAGTTCCCTGGTTGGCTGGGTCTTTCCTCTTCTTCATATACGGGAGCCTGGATCTGGTGCACGACTGGCACGTGCAGTAGAAATTGCCGTGAGACCTTCTGTCGGCTTCAGGTTGTCTTCAGATAGAGTCTGTTAAAAGAAACAGAGTCTCTGACCTGACTGACAGAGTAAGTTCTAGAAGATGTCTCAAGTCAATCCATGAACTGTAAGTTTTAAACCACTCTTAACAACTTTGCTGCAGAAGGGTGACTCTAATGCAGCCCACGGCTCTTTTCTGCCTTTGAGTCACACAAGCTAAAAATCTCAGAAATGGCTTTTGATTTGAAACTTGGAGCCGAAGGATCAATACAAGTTAGGGCTAAACATTGCAGTACAATTGACTGGGCTCCTGGGTGCTTGCAAAATGCTGCTACTGTGAAGACAAATAATAATAATGACAGCCATCATCATTATGGCTTTTGGTGGAAAGATTTAATGGACAGAGTTGAAGAACTTAAATGTCAATAAACTTAATGTAGTTTCACAAGTGCTGAAGTTCTGTCTTCCAATGGAAAAGTGCCCAGTGTTAATTTGGCTATGAGCATTAAAATGAGCTTCTAAGGTGAGGATAGCCTTCCTCAGCTGTTGGAGTGCATCTCATGTGGTTTGCGTGCCCAGCTTCTCAGCTGCTAACTTTATAGGTAGTCTGCCTGGGCAGTGTTGTATTTTTCTGATTTCCTTCTCTCCGTGATGTGCCTTACTGCTGTGTGTATCCTGCTACACACTGAGTATGCCAGGCTAATGCTGTAAATTACACCATTGTGTAATTGTTCATAAAAGGCCCATCAAGCCACATGTCCCTGCAAATGACACCAGAATGCCTGCTCAAGTGGCACATAAGTCAATGATGACTGTCAGGTCCAAACTAAAATCTCAGTGGATAGAAAAATAATTGTTAGTACTTACAATCTTACCTCCAGACCTTATTGTTTCTATGTCTTATATCCAGAGCAAGTACAGGACAATTACCAGTGCTTTCATGTGGCTATACAGAGAGTTATTATCCACTGTTTATAGTGCTGCACCATTCAGCTTGGTTATTCTTTTTCAATTACAAAGTAGAAAAACATGACAGGAAAAAAAAAAGAAAACTGTAACTTGGAAACATGAACCATTTCAGTAGGATGGGTTCTCTGTCCTACTATTGCTATTTTTCCCTAGGTAAAGTCAACATATCAAGGCGGGAAAAATCTCAAAATGGCCATGGATTTGGTCCTTTGTAAGGTAAATTATGGCTGGCATAAAGCTGGAAGTGCTGCTGCTTTTGCCTTCCTTAAGGCTGTGCTAGTTAATAGAAAGCAGGGAGTGTATCAGGACCAAAAGAGGGGGGCAAATATTGTATCTGCAGTGAAGAAAATAAGAGTGTACTGGAGCATAGCTCATTGGGGTTTGAAGATGTTTGGAAATAGCTTTGCATTCAGACCACTACGCGATCAGAATTAGCTTTGTCCAGCTGATCAATGATTTGCTTATTTACATATACAAATGGTGTGAATACCTGCCACAGAAAGTCCAGAGGAGAGAAATGGGAATGATCTGATGTCTTGGAAACAGAACCAAACTTGCTGAGTTTATGGGATGTCAACTTTCTAGGTAGACACATTTTGCCTGGAAAGCACCTTTGTGCAGTTTAGCTTAGGTTTGTACATCTGTAAATCACCATGTTTTGATCCAATGTGTTTGACTTCTCAGGTGGAGATGAGGGTCCAGGGTGGTCATTGCGATGCAGCTCACAGGTGGTAACTTGGTGGGGACTGAGCAGCAACACAGCTGCTTATCACCCTGTGAGCATGCAGCTGTATATCTGCATCTGGACACAACTTTGCTACCCGAAGAAGTAACCCTCTCCCTCCTTCCCCTCCTCATTACCTATTTCAGTCCAAAATAAGCCAAGAGAACAGAAGTCCTTACTCAAAATGATTTAGCTAGGCTGAGAAGCTTGTTTTGGTTAGGAGTGGGAGTGTGTGCCGGGTGTGCAAGAGTGGGACAACCTGGTGATCTCCAAATTCACAGTTCCTATTCTGGCTTCCTTCACAAGGTCTTCCCCTTGTGGCTAAAACCTCACAACCTCTGTCACTCCTGTTCTCAAAAACCAGATTTCCACTGGGATGTGGCAGTAGATTTCAAATATATGCAGTGCCAGGAGGTTTCCTCAAGGATTTTGTCATTTTGGGAAGAGGAGAGCGGGTAGTCTGAGCATGGAGAGACAGGGTGAAAAATAGGAGGAGTCAGAATATATCAATTTTGTAAAGATTGCTGTCTGCTGAAGTTATGCAAAGCAATCTAATGCTCTCTGTTGCCCATTAAAGGGGTAGGAAGGGGTGGTGGTGTTAGGTGGCACCACCCCCATGTTCCCCTGTCCCTGCTGTGAAGGAAGCTCCCAGAGCTCCCACCGATGTTCCCTCAGACACCCCAGGTCCCCCCTGATTATGGAAGAAAGGTGTGGGTACAATGGAAACAACAAGTGTATTGTCCTCCAAACTGCAGTGATCAGGAACGGCTGCTTGCAGGGAACCCCTACAACCCTGGTAGCATGATTTGCTCCCTTTCCCCCCGCCACTTTCCCCCTTTCCACCGTCATTGCCTCCCAGGTAACCAACCCACACCTAATCAGTTTTTTTGCATTGGTCACAATTTTGCCATACCCAAACTTGCTGTTTCTGATATGGTTATTTGCTATTTCTGATACGTAGGCAATATCGTCTTTGCACAGTGCTGCTGACATAATTCCCCAGGTACTGCTGGTGGCCTTGCTAGGCTTGGCTCCCCAAAAGGTCCCTGGCACTCCTGTCCAGCTGCCTGTCTCATTTGGCCATGCCTCACAACGCTATCTGTAACTTTATTGGTTTCTTGCATTGTTATTTAACACTTTCAGCACTTCCTTGTGTCATACCTAGTAATTTTCCACACCCTATTATCTAGACCTCAGCCAGAGCTTTGTCACCTGCCTGCAGCCCCAGCACGGTAGGCATGGAGAAAGTATTGCATTGCTCCATTTATTTCAATACTGATTAATCTAGTCTCTTTAGGCTTTCTGTATTACAGAAGTTAACTCTTCTAGCTTATATTCTATTAAAACATAGCCTTTTGGGGTTGAAAAGCCTTTTTGATCTCTTCAAGGAGAACACATGCAGAAGGTCTAGGTACATCTCTATCAGTCCTTGTCACAGACCTTGTTCTCTTCGCTGCTCAGGATCAAATTTCTCTAACAAGTCCTTTGTCTTCTGGAGACTATTTATGGCTTATGTCTCAGTGCTCACTCAGATCTCTCCCTGGAAAACACTTGTGACAGGAGCAGCTTGTCTTAAATTCTTCTAAGAAAAGCTGTGCTTTTGGAAAGCATGTCTGTATTTGGAAGTATCCATCCAACAGAGTTGGGTCAGATTACTTGCCATTCGTTGCTGTCTAGGATACTGCTTTTCTGCTCAGCCTTATTAATTCTCAAATGAGACTGAGCAATGCTTTAGATGGATGCTTAGCTTGATCCACCAGTCCCTTGTTCTGCAGCAACGTCTACTGTTTTAGATGTGAACAAGTGGAGGAAGAGCACCTAGTAATTCTTCACTGACTGCTTACTTTGGCAGAGGTACAAATATTTAAAATAAGGAACTGCTGGGTCATTACTTGCGTATCTTATTCAGCTCTTGTTTAGGGCTGAGAATTTTGCTGAAGAAAGGAGTGAAGGAATATCTTGCAAAATTTCAATTATCTTGTTTTTCCCCCTTATTCAACACTGTGTGACCTTCCTAGGGGCTGCTTGCCTAAGTCAGGAACACCCTCATGTGGCAAATATTCAGGGATGAAGCTTTTTAGCAAAAAAAGCCAACCTAAAACCAAAGCAACCACAAAACCCCAAAGGTATTTTGGCTATTTAGTTCAATGAGAGCAGATTGGGAGGGAAAACTACAAGAATACAGTTCTTCTGATGTCAAAAATAAATAAAAGGAAGGGGAATTCCCCAAATCACAGTGATTAGGCATTAATTCTGTGAACTGTGGTTACCCCATACATTGAGCTTCAGTGAAAGGATAGCACAGTAATGGATGGATACATGCCAAATGGCAGCTCCCTGTAGGTAGGAGCTCTTACCGCTAGCCTATGGAAAGAAATAATGCTTGGCTATCCATAAGTGCACCTGGAAAGCATCCATCATCATTACTTATATCATGCAGGCTCATTAACATTCAGCTCACAGGAGCTAATGGCTAAAAAATCGATGTTGCTAGTTGAGGAGAATGGGAAGGAAAGAGTTTTTTTTTTTTCTTTTAGGCTGTTTGGAAGAGAGCTGTTTCAACCCTGAAACACTGTCCAGAGGAGTAAAAAAATAAATTGGGGGAAAAAAAGGCAAAGAGAGGGAAAGAAGTAAATTGCTATGGTAAGCTGTGAGCAGCAGGCTTTGAAATGGTGTTCTGGTCTGTTTTACCACAGAAAAATGGCTCACAATGAAAAAAGTGGAAGAAACTTTCTCTAACCTTTCAGTTTGGCAAGAAACGAATATTCAAGACTAGCTGGGCCAGTACTACTAAAGCGTGTGCCAGATGGTAGAAGAGGTTTAACAGTCACAGTGATGTGATGTGTATTCTAGCTCAGCTGATGTTTTTTCCTCTTTTCTTTTCCTTTTCCAAGCTACTTTGGCAACTGTTACCCACCTTGTTTTACATATTCCTTGGAGTGGGGTAGCACTAGAAGATCCCTTTTGGATTCAGGGCCAACAGTTCCCAGAGCTAGAAGGATACATACAACAAAGGAAGGGAGAAAAGTGACCTCCAGTTTCCATCAGGTTTTAAAGCCAAAGTCCTAAAAGATCTAGGATCTGTTTAAACTGGGATTTGCTTGTGGGAAGGGAGACCTTCAAGTTTTTGCATGACTTATTTTTTCAAAATCCCAAACTTCTCTAAGAGTAGCTTTTCTGATACATTTTTCATGAAGTAGAGCCAAAAAGAAGGAAATGATTTTGTAGCCCTAATGGAAAAGGAAAAGGAAAAGGAAAAGGAAAAGGAAAAGGAAAAGGAAAAGGAAAAGGAAAAGGAGCAAAATGTGCAAGATTTATACTCACTTGCTCCTCTGGTATCTTCCAAGCAATTTGGGAGGAATTTGGTTTCAGGTGTTATAAATGTGCTGTGATGAATAACATTGCAATTTAAACATTACCAGCGCAACCTGGAGGTGGGTTCAGGGATCACATACAGGCTTCTGAATGGTAGAATTGGAGTTAGTCAAAGTTCTGATGTGTTTTCTGTATGAGTCAATGCAAGATTGAGATGGTAGGTGTTTGAATATCTGCACACTTTTTATTTTATAGGTAATGTAACTGTATTATCACTTCAGCTCACCTATAAAAAGAACTCAAATTTGCACTGAAAAGATCTTTACCCCTTTTCTGCTGATCATTGCTTAGCAAAGTATTTCGCACAAGAGGTTTGTTATCTTTAATAGCACTAAAATTACTTAAAGCAATTACCTGCATCATTTTAAACTCTACAGAGGTTATTAACATATTCTCATGGCAACTGGAAAGAAATATGAAAATAAGTAAAGACTAAATTGTATTTGGTCTCAAAAAGTCATTTGCCTTAAAGCACGTTTGGTCTTTAATTTCTAAATTGGCAGCTTTACTTCCTGAACTAAATACCCTCCTCTATGTTTGACCTTCTACATTCCAACGTTAAAGGTAGATCTGTTCATAAAAGAACCATTTCAACTTCTGGACAAACAAAAAAATACATGTATTGAAAAAACATCTGTATGGCCACCTAACAATGACATCCTTGGGGAGACATGAACCTGAGCTTTGAAAATCTACTATTAAGTATTTTCTTACTTTAGTATGAAGTATCAGAAATTAACTACTAAAAAGAAGACTCAGTGTCATATCCTGCATGATTTTGCTTATTTTTTTTCTCTTTAGACAGAAATTTCTTAGAGCACCCAGTGACATAGGTCAGCTGAGGAAGAACGTTCTGCTACTGAACTTTATTAACTGTTGGTCTAGGCTCCTGCCAGAAAGGGGGGAATTGTGCAGGAATTTGTGGAATTATCAGAAAATCTTGTTGCTTAAAGCCCTAGAAAATGATCCTCTGTTGGCAAGGATGCAGTCTAGTAAAACTGTCTCATTGCTATCCGTGATGCATCCCCTACACTGGTGCTGTTACAATTTCCATCTCCTGCATCAACTTACTAGAGCAATGTGGAGCTGAAGGCGTGTCTTTTTATATAATAATGATGTTGAAGGAAATTAGCATAGTTCTAATTAAGGGATGAAAGGAGCAATTAATTTAGAGAATTTTGACTTCTATGCCAGAGACGTTACCCCAGCAGACCTCCTGGAGCAGGGTAGGAACATGTTCAAAGCACAGTGCTACAGCATGACAATAGCATCAGTGAACATGAAAGGAAAAATAATTGAAATAATGGAAAAGCTAGAGAAATAATGTTACTATTTCATTTATTTTTACATGTACTGTTGAGATAGCACATTTGTAATATCTGCTGCAATTAATAATCTCCTCTTGCTGCACAGTTGTTACTAAACCAAGCAGTTTCTTATACTATTTTTCTTCCATTGAAGAAACCAGTACTAGAAAACTTGGAGGCAACATTTCTCCTAACTTCATGCAAAGTCCAAGGTTAGGTGGCAGTTTGGTCCTGATGTGGTGTTTTCCCTCTCTTAAGCTGTGACTTGAAATAATTACAATCACAGCGGAAGAGCTAAAAGTTGCTGATTCAAGCAGCCCTTTTCTGGAAATTTTGCACTTAATGCTGCCTTCCCTCCCACCTCCACAGATAAAAGCTGGAATCAGAGATCAAAAATTCCTCAAGTTGTTAAACTTCTGGCATCTGCAAAGCCAAGAGTTCAGAGACCATGTCAAAATCATTACCTGCAATTGAAAGAGAAGCATTTCTTTTTGTTCACGGTCATACGAGCAAGTCCTTTTTCTATCATTTTCATATGGTTTCATAGAGTTTGAGGCCAGAAGGGGTGATTAGATTATCTAATCCGACTTGCTGTGAATTGCAAGTCATTACATCCTACTTAAATTCTCCCAGGTGACTTTGAACTCAGGCATTCGTCTTCTCAGGCAACAAAACTGTTGGGAAATAGAAGCAGGAAACAGGAGAAATGGAAATAAAATTAATATCTGAGGTTCCTGCAATGGCAAGGAATTGATTCATAATGGTGAGTATGACCAGGTGACCATCTGATTCTCTGTCTCAGTTCTCCAGAGAAAGCCAAAATCCAAATGAAAAAACAACCCAACAGCTCTGAAAGTCCAGGAAGGTACAACTGAGGGGAAAGTTTTCTCCAAGGCATCAGTCTCCAGAAGCTTATCGGTGAGGTCTGATCCCTGAGCTCTGCCGGTAATGTTGGTCAGTATCAGAACCCAAGAGAGCCTGAGTGTATTTGGCTAGCTGGCCACGCAAGGAGATTTCTTCCTGGCTGATGGAGTAGCTGGACCTCTGAAGTTCTGTCTTAATATCTGGCAATATCACGAGTGTTCAGACAATAATTTTCTTCCCTCAGCATATGTAAAAAACAGCAACCAGGCAGATCACAATTTTTAAGCTTGGAAGAAGTTAGCATAGAGCTAGATTGCCCAAAGCTAGCTTGAAGATTGCCTTCTCCAAAGACATCCTTTATAAACACGGTGACACCACTTTGCCCTGTGAATCTCGCCAGTAGGAAACACCAACCCGATTTCTAAGCCAAACTAATCTAATGCAGCCTTGTTACCAGCTCCAATTTTTATTTTCACCTCTCCGGTTCTTCCAGCAAAAATTGGTAGGTTAAGGTTGAGTTTCAGTTGGGTACTCCACAATTACACATTTTAGGGTACCCCACGTGCCCTGCAGCAACTGTTCCAGAAAAGCCAAGGTCTCCTGTATGTCCTGTGTTATATCTGCCAGCCCTGTGCTCTGAGATACCCTAGAGCATCTCAGATCCCTGTGTTTGAGGTAATTAGACAACTGAATACTGCTCTAGACTTCATACAGTAACCCCAGTACTACAGATGTATCATGTGTAAATGGTGGGAGTTTTCCAGTTTTTATAACAAATAGCACACACATAGTATTTGATATTCTTTTATATAACTCATTAATCAGGTATGTAAGTGCAGGTCTAAAGGATTAAAAGAATTAAATTAGGAGACTAATTATTCTCCATCCTGGAATTCAGACAAAACTTGCACATGAACTTGTGGGTCTAGTGTAAGCCTAACAAAGGCAATGTTATACACTTGTCAAATAACAAAACTTGTGCATTAAAAAGGCAAAAAATAGGGCTGAGCATATACAGACTTTCTAGTGTGGCTAGTAAGGAAGACTTCAAATTTTTCAGAGGGGTAGAATAATTAAAATCATGGAGATAAATGGAACAAAATGAAAACAGATTTATTGCACATAATTCACTGCTATATAACTTATCTTCTTTGACAGATTTTTTTTTAGATATAGGAATGATAACATTTTTAATGTGTCTAGACTTCAGTGAACATTTGTAACACATGGGGAAGTTGGGGATTCGTACAGCAATCATTCAGGAGATAAGGAACTGCATAAAAGAGAAATAACAGTGTATTTGGTTGAAAACTGAACTATCAAGCAGGAGGGATGTTACTACTGGAGCTCTACAAGGAAACATCTTTAGATCAAGGGCATTTAATTTTCAATCGCTGTCCCTAGCATAAAAAGTGAGATGATGGGGGTGAAACTTGCCGATGACATTGAGCAAGGAGGAGGACAAGGTAACATGAGAGAGGACCTGGGTGACAGCAAAGAGTGGAACAACAGCAGTTAAATGAAATTCAGTGCTACAAAATGCAATATCATTCACTCAAGAATGCATAACAAGAATTCCTGCTGTAGGCTTGGAAACCACCAATAGAGAAGAAGGAAGACCTGGTTGTATTTGCTGATCTTAGGATGGTTATGGGCCTTCAAGATAATAGTGAGAAAAGAAAATAGGACATGAAGGTATGTCACAGAAGGTATTTCCAGCAGAAACTGGGAATTATATGGTGGTGTAAGATCTCATTTACAATGATAACATACAGTCCTATTCACACATATTCAAGAAGGATGAACTCAAACTTGAAATAGATGATGGAAAATCTACCTTTGCAAAAATAAAGGTAATAGCTTTGATTATTTAACCTAGAAAACTGTAATTTAAGGGGAATGTGTCTATATTGACACCATGATATGAAAAAGACTTTGTAACTCCGTCAGGAGCTTTAACAGAATATGTTTAGGATAAACACCTATCCCGACAGAAGTGCAAACAGCTTTAAAATGGCCACAGCTATATTTCACCTGGATGTTTGAAGGAAGTTAATCTGTGAACAGTTGTAATTCTAGAATTACTTTTCAATAGAGACAATAGGAGTAAAAACATAGCTTAATATGGAGCCTAGTACATTTGGGGTTGTAGTTCTAGCATGCAGTTGCCTAAAATGTTTGGGGAATGGACTGATTGACTGAAGAAATTTCTCTCCATTTTATGTCCTGCATTCAAAAGTATATTTTTTTGCTTCTGATCAAACTAACCTGTGATTTGTTTGTTTGTTTGGCNTTTTTTTTTTTTTTTTTTTTTTTTTTTTTTTTTTTAATATCTTTTCATTCCACAACACACTTAGTCCAGAATTGATTTGGTCTTTTCTATTTATATTCCTGGAGTTGATGACAATTGATGTTCTTTCATTTGGGTTTCAAAGGCATGAACCACATGATCAATTTATGCCTTGCCACAACTCACCTCGGGATACGATATATACCTGGCATCTAGCTCCTGGGTAACAGATCTTTAGGACAGCTTAATGACTGATGCAGCTGTGCAAGTGGTGATGATGAAAAAAAAATCCATATTTCAGCTTTCGCTCAAAAGAGGGGACATTCAATCAGTAATTCCGAGGGAGGACAAAGACAGAAATGTGAAAGATTTTGGCCTCCGCTCATTTTTATAGCTGTCAATAGAAATAGTTCACGTTGGCTCCTAGATTTACTCAAAGACAGGGGTCGGATAACATGTTTGTCATTAAAAGAGCATTTTAATGCAAGCTTGATGAGTTCTGAGATGTCATCGTTTGGAAACACAACAAAAAGTCACTGACCTTTCTTTACAAAAGTTTGATGATCAGAGATAAAATGAAGACGAGAATGGCATACATGTCAGATTTGTGGCAAGAAAAACTGGGAAAGTCAGAGAAACAACTTTAAGGTTAATGGCCCCAATTCACCGAGCTTTACGCGCATGTCTGACTTCAAGCATGTCAATGAGTCACATGGGTGTACATAAAATGAATCACCTGCCTAAGTTGGCCCCATTTTTAATCTCTGTCTGGGGTGAGACCCAAAAAGGGTAAATACAGTAATTGCCTAGAAAGGAAAAGAAAGTTTACAAAACTTGCTGTTTTCCACTGACATTATGAAATGTCAGCAGAGGGTTCAGGTCTGCACAGAGCTCAGATCACTGTCTCCTCTGACTCAGCTTGTGTTCAGTAGGTGATGGTCATGCTGAACCAAGAAAGGCAGAGAAGTGGATTATTTTAATTATTGTTTGCAAACCCACAATGTATTAAATTCTGGAATGGAAATATTGCTAGATTTGTAGGAAGGACAGGGAGAAACATTAGAAGTCCACCTGAGATGCAATCTGCCTCAGTATGCAAGTAGGCAACAGGGAAACTCCAATTAGATGTGAAACTCCAGTTGAATGGTCAAATGAGGGTTTGCTTTGGACTCATGCAGCTAAGTTTTTCTCTGGTTCTCTGCTTGTGGTTCCACGTTGCAGTGTAGAAGAGAGCCGGGAGATGCAACTGAGAGAAAAGCCTTTATGATAGTGCTTGGCGTAATGAGGTATAAAGAGAGGGCAATGAGAAGGGAGATATCCCAGATAAACAGCACTGATTGGGAGTGGTGGTAAAATAAATATGAATCTATAACTTGGTTTCAAATAGAGAGAGGTTTCATCTGTCTTTTAGGCAACCAGGTTCAGGACAGCAGCATTCTGATGCAGATCAGAAAAAAATGGTGCTTGAGATAGAAAATGTGCGACCTTGGGCAGGTGCTGGAGTAAAGATGGGATAAATTGGCTTTTACCTGCTTCCCTGGCCACATTGCTCTGAGGAGATCTGCCACCGTACCCGGTCTCACAGGTGCCATTAGTGGTCCCATTGTGACCATGGGGGAGCAAATGAATGTGCCACTTACCACAGCGAGCCCATTGCAATTAGCACCTGTGTGAAACCATGGGTGGCCAAAAAGTTGGTGTTTCCCTTCTCTCTAGTGTACAGTATTCAACCACTACACGCTGTGGGCAGGTAATTGGACTCTGATGCCTTTTCTTTGAACTATTTGCTGGAGCACTGGAGGATTTTGTTAGATGTTTTATCTTTTATGTATCATTCACATCATTTTGGCAGTTCTCCCAACATAGCAGTGATGCTTTTTGAACCTATTTCTGATTTTNTTTTTTTTTAGAGAGCATACTGTCTGCTGGAACTGGATTAGGAACAGCTCTTCCTTTAAGCTACTTAGAGATAAATTTTAAGGGGCAGAAAGGGAAGGAGAGGAAGGAGTTACACCTGACTTCTTGAGAAAAAGTAAAGGGCAGTATTAGAATTTTCCTGTTTCTAGCGTAGCAGCAGCCTATTCAGGCCAGTGATCTATGCCTGGGAGGGAGACCATTTCTTTGACAAAGAGATATGGTATGTGGGAAGAAAAAGACAGAATCATTCTCATATCTTTGTGAAAAACAAAACTCATTCTGCAAAGAGGAAAGAAAAGAAAGCAGGGAAACTCTTGTTGTTTACAGGCAAATGAGCCAAAAAAGCAAACTTTTTAGTAAACCCTTCCACCAAGAGGTATACAGACTGCTTCGTCCTCCAGGGAGAAACATCTCCACGGGACAAGCCCAGGGCAGCAGAGGTATTATGGCTCTGAAAGCTTGCAGGGTAGCTCAGTCCCACAAATGATTCAAACTGCTGGGTGCTGGGGTATTTTGATTTCGGGAATCACTATGAAATGAGGCTTTATATTGTAGCATTGAAATATGTGGGGAAAATCTATTAAGGCAGAGCTAATTCAGCTCTCGGATGGGGTCAGCAGGCAGCACAGCAAGGAGAGCAGGAGACTCCAATTTACACAAACTATCTACTACAAGCAAACGCACCAGGGGTGACGTTTAAATGGTCGCTTCACTCTAGCTGTGTTACCAAAACCAGCAGCATAAAAAAAGCAATTTGTGGATGATACTAAACTAGGGGGAGAGGCTGGTGTGACAAATGACAGAGCGGCTGCCCAGGGGACCTGGATTAATTTGAAGACAGGGCTAAAAGAAACCCCATAAGGTTTGGCAAAGGGAAGCACAAAGCTCTGTTCTTGGGATAGAGAAACCAGCTGGGAGCTGACTGCCTGAAAAGCAGCCCCACTGGAGAGGACCTGGGGGTAACAGGGGATGCCACGTACAACAGGATCCAGAAATGCACTCTTGCTGTGATGAGTCACATCCTGCATGGCCAGCGAGCAGAGGAAATTTATTCCCCACGGCTAGTGCTGCTGAGGCTGTACCTGGAAAACTGTGTCCACAGATGGAGAGGGGCAAGGAGAGGACTAAACGAAGGGCCACCATCCAGCCAGGGCTGGAGCAGGTGTGCTGCAGGGGTGGTTGAGGGAGGTGGGCCGTTAAACCAACAGCAGCCTGGAGTTCCTCAAAGGGGAGCTGCAAAGATCTGAGAGCCAAGGTCTTTCTCAGCAAGGGAGGCAGCAGGGGCACAAAATGCACATTGGGAGGCTCAGGCTGGGTTTTAAGTAAACCTTTCATTACCAGGCAGGTGGTGCAGCCCTGGGAAAGGTGCCCAGAGTTGCAGTGAAACCTGCCTGAGAAGGTTTCAAGACTCTGCTAGATGAAGCCATGGCTGAGCAGATCTGTGTTACTGTTGGTCCTGCCAGGCGAGGTTTAAGTTGGAAAAATTTTTTCACTGAAAGGGTTATCCAACATTGGAATAGGCTGCCCAGGGAGGTGGTGGATTCGCCATCCCTGGAGGTGTTTCAAAAAAGGGTAGATGTGATAAATGGGGATATGGTTTAGAAGTGGTTTTGTCAGGTTAGGTTAATGGTTGGACTTGATGATCTTAAAGGTCCCTTCCAACCTTAACAATTCTATGATTCTACAGATCTCCAGAGATCTCCTCTGGGTAGCATTTCAATGACATTATGAAGAAACCAGAAGAGTGATCTGTAAGCTTTATCCTGTGAATGACACCATAAAATGTTATTATACTAACAAATTTTTATATTTAAGCAGTAATGCCAAGGCCTAGGGCTTTTTTTTTTTTTTTTTNNNNTGGGTTTTTTTTTTTTTTTTTTTCCTGGGGATTAATGATTGACTGGGAGAGTTGATGGCTTGAAGCAAGACTGCAGGGCATTAAGACAGTTGGCCATCAGTTTCATAGAAAACGCCCAAGAGTGAGGTTGTTAGTACAGTTGGAAGAGCATGTTTTAAAGGGTACTAAGTTACTAGGTTTGTTGTCATTTTTTATTTCCTTTGCCATGAAATAATTTCTGAGGGATGGAGGAAGAAGTGTCAAAACAATTTCTCAAAGGTGGCAGGAAGTAGAGCAGGGAAGTGGAAATGCCTCAAATGGTTAATACCAGAGATGGATGAAAGTGATTGGACAAGGATTTCAGGAGTTTTCTCCATGCTCACTGCAAGAGGTCATCTAATATGAATGATGCTTGAGCAAAATTTTTAAAGGCTGGACAAATGTAGCCATTAGCAACTTCAACCAACCTTGAAAAGTTATTTGCAGGAATTTATCTCAGGTTTTCTGCATTTATTTGTAAGCAGATTTTGCTTGCTTTGTTTTTCAAAATTATTTTGCTCATCATTCAGAATTATTCAGTGATGTTTTCTGTGAGAAAATTTTCCATTGTGCACAGAAGTTTTCCTGCAATAGTGGCTTTCAAGATTTGCTCTTCTGACTCTGCCATTTGTGTTTCATCTTACTTTTCCTTGAGCATTTCTGTGTGTAGACGTAAGCCCAGGAGAAGATCTGCAGAAAATCACTAACTGACTTTGTAAAACCTGTCCAGTGAATTTATGCTTTTCATCTTAACAAATGCTTGAGAAGACCTGGCATGTTGAAAAAGTAGGAGGCTTTGATGAAGGGAGACAAATAAGGTGATTATAGCCCCTGTTATCTCTGTCTGGTACAATGGTTATGTTCTGGGTCAGGGGCTACATGTCTACAAGCTCTTTTTCCGTCCTGCCCACCATCCCTCATTTCTGGGACAGGATTACATCTGCCCTTGCATGAATTGTTAATTTAGGAGTAAAAGGAGATCTTTCCAGCCTCACTTACATAAATTACAGTGGTGCTTTACTTGGTGTGCCAAATACTGTGGTTTTTTAGATCATCTTGGATTTGTCTGTGAGCTGTCTATCTCTGGAGTCATTCAAAGATAGGCTCATGATGGCTTTCCAGGGAGCAGCCTCGACTTTGAAAGGAGGATCCAGCTTCCCAGAGCTATGGGGCAAAGAAGGTGCAAGTCAGAGATCCTGAAACTAACTGAGACTAAAGGAAATGTAGAAATTTGGGTCTAGTTTTGGGAACCCAAGCACAGCAGCATAGCAAGCGTTTGTTTCATGGTTGCACTAGCTGGTGATGGAGCCCAGTGGATGTTTCTTTCCAACCATGTGTGCTAAAAGAGAAATCAGTAATGCTTTAGGGAGCTGCTCCATTGGAAAGCTGGAAAAGCCCTTCCCAGCATCAGAGCTTGGTGTGGTGCTCTGTTCACAGAAAAGGGACTCAGGCAGTGCAGCAGGGAGAGCAGGAGATGCTACCAGTTAGACCTGTTTCCAAATCAGCTGTGCTATACTAAACCCCTTTGTTCAACACTCATCTCCCCTTCCACCTCAGCAAGTGGGACCTGAACTGGATTTCTGAATTTGTTCTCTATTGCTGTCAGTCATGACAGAGTCTGCACAAGCCTGTGCAGCTTTCCTTCCAATTATGGCCTTACAGCATCACCAGATGCATGGCGCATGTTTTCTTTGTTTTCTCCCTTTTTTTTGCAATATCAGCTGCTTATCACTTCTGGAGGCAAAGACCTGACTTGATGGACTAGTGATAAGATAATCTGACAAAGCCTTGGCCCCCATTATTTTTGCCTGATAATATTTCTCTGATAGAAATAAATCATTTGTCTTTTTTTTTTTTTTTGAAGTGTACGCATTTGTCCCAAGAAATTTGAAACTAGCTGCAGTTGCCTTGCAGCTGTCTCAAAGTGATTCTTTATGTTCCCTGTGGAATTTCATTTTTGCTACTAAGCTAAACTTTGAGAAGACTAAACTTTCTTCTTTCTCCTTTGCCTTTTAATTCCCCAGGACAGATACAGTTGCAAAAGATTGTGTCATCCTGCTTTGTCATTTTGCTATTACCTTGTGCAAGATGAACATCCCAATAGGTACATAGTATTTGCTGTAACAAGTCAGCGTATTTGTTTATCCAGTTCCCAGAAGAATATGAAATCTTTTGAAATTCACATCCTTTTTGGTACTTCAATATGAGAGTCAAGAAAAGGGTTCATGTCACTATGATCTAACTATAGGAGATATGTAAACAGGACAGTAACTCTTAAATAGCCTGTGAAGCCTCCCACAGAAAACCTCATCTCCTGTACAGCGAGAGCCACCTTAAACTAACCAAAGAAATAATATACACAAGGATGACATATCTGTGAATATTTAATGAACATGGTTTTGGGACATAGCCTTACCGTTATGCAATATCATATGCTTTGTAGTTTATAAAGTGTAATTAATAGACATAAGAAGCCCAGAAGCTGAACCACCTTAGCTGCGCTTCGACCTCTACTCAGCTGTGCAGTAAAGCCTCTGTGCTTGGGAATCATGCACGTAATGCCCAGGGCAGCCTCTGGGCTGTGGGTACAATGCCTGAGAGTGAGGGATGGGACATGTCCTTCTGTCTGCTGCAACACAAGGCTCTGCACTCTGTCTCCATGGAGCATGTTGTGTCACCTCTGCACAGGGATAATGATTTCCATGATCACTGCACTCTGGGGATGCTTTTTGCCTTGGTTATGATCAGTCTTATACAAAGCTCCTTATACCATACCCCCTTTGCCTTCAGTATTGTATTCATGTTTTTCACCAAACATCCATGTCTTTCATACTGATTCCAATACCTATGGGAAATAAAACATGTAACTGTTCTCTTGCCTTGCACACAGGAAAAACATCAGACCTCTGTCTATTACCACTATATTGCCAGTACATCTATATTGAAAGTATATTGTAACTTTGGCAGCTTGTCTTTTCCTAGAGCTCTGCATTCATCTCTTCCTCTTCTAATTGATTTTATTCTTTGCAGAATTCCTTCGTAACAATCTTTGGATGCCCTCTCTTGTCTTTGTTCATTGCCTTTTATGATATGAACACTATGAAACACAGAATTATAGAATCATTTAGGTTGGAAAAGACCCTTAATATCATCAAGTCCAACCATTAACCTAGCATTGCCAAGTCCACCACTAAACCATGTCCCTAAGCACCACATCTACACATCTTTTAAATACCTCCAGGGATAGCAACTCAACCACTTCCTTGGGCAGCCTGTTCCAATGCTTGACAACCCTTTTGCTGAAGAAATTTTCCCTAATATCCAACCTAAACCTCCCCTGGTGCAATCTGAGGCCATTTCCTCTCGTCTTATCACTTGTTACTTGGGAAAAGAGGTCGACCCCCACCTGTCTACAACCTCCTTTCAGGTGGATGTAGAGAGTGATAAGGTCTTCTCTCAGCCTCCTTTTCTCCAGACTAAACAACCGCAGTTCCCTCAGCCATTTCTCATAAGACTTGTGCTCTAGACCCTTCAGCAGCTTTGCTGCTCTTCTTTGGCAGTGTTCCAGCATGTCAATGTCTTTCTTGTAGTGAGGGCCCCAACTGAGATATCAGGTGATGGCAATAGGTAGTGTAGCTCCATAAAATATGTTGTTAAACCATGGAGCTCATTGTGTGATGTTTGGATGTTTTGGGTATCAAAGTTTTTGATGGGTTCAAAGAACGATTGGACAAAGTTATGACGAAAAATACATTGAGGACTTTAAAGTGCAAAGATATTTCTATAAACCAGATGTCCACAAAGGCACTGAAGCTGGAAGAGCATGGTCAGGACAGGATCACAACCTACCTGCCTTGCTCTTATATCCACTTGAAATACCCATATTAGCCACTGACAGGCCCAGAGGAGTCATCCTCATGCTCTGACCCCTTACCTTGTTCTTGAAAGAGCATCCCTCTGATTTAATACCAGAAGACATCAGTCTTCTCTTTCTATTTTCTTCTTGAATTGTTCTTCTGCAAAACTTCAAGCTGTACTCTTTTTAGCTATCTTTTCTCTATTGAGCTAAAATTGTGTTATAATAGAAATTCCACCTGCTGTTACCCAAGCTGTGGATTTTGACTTTGGTAAGAGTATGTGGCACGTAAAATAAAACTAAACCATAAACATGTACAGGCACGCTCACGAATATAACACCTTGGTTCTACTCAAATTGCCATATTTTGTTTTGGAGAACAGGGTCTGTGGACAGATTTTGGGCAGGTCAGTGCCATGTTTCTGCTTGCGTAGTAAGCTGGACTTGTGAATCTTGGCTTCCTCTGTGGCTTGAGTATGTTTCCTTTGCAACACAGACCTTGTTTAACTGCTTTGTGTATCTGCCTGTGGTAGTCAGTGTAGTGGATATTATGTATTTCCTTTGCAGGACAAAATGCTTGCTTTGAAAAAAACTGGAAAGAAAGTAAGATCCTATCAGCATGGGTAGTGCTGGTACTGAATTTTCAAAGTCTTCTCTATCCTTTTTAGCAGCCCTTTGGAAGCAGAGCTCCTCTTCACAAAGGCAAAGGGAACACTTCATCCTACTAGACACTCTCCTTAATACCCCAGAATAAAACTTTTTTAATGACAACAGAGGAATACCATACTTATGTGTTTAAGGACTCACATTTTCACTCTCTCTACATTCTCTTCGAGTGTTTTCTAGACAGTCTTGGATGACGGATACTGGGAAGCACATAGGAGAGGTCAAAACAACATGGTTCTGTCAGCTGAATGGACTCGGATTGTATTCAAAACCCTCCTTTCTCCTCTGTGTTAGTAATTTGAATTATTACAGCTGAGTGCTGAGCAGAGATTTGGCTGATTCTTACAGTTTAAGAACAGGGAGTGAAGCACATTGATGTGTGAGGGATACACATGTGTGGGTTCATGCATGTATTGCATGTGAATACAGATACAGTCATGTTTTGTTGATGCAAAATCCATCCACTGGCTAAAAAAGATCTGACAATTAGCTCTACTTTCTCTTTCTGAAATTGCTGTATTATGTCAAGTTGCAAGATGTCATATGAAAGACAGACATGGAAAAGTACCCTCCATACAGGCCTAGAGTAATAAATTAATGAGCTGTAGTCACCAAAATAATCATGTTCTCTGTGTCTGAGACTGGAAGCCTGGCTCTTTGCATCCAAAACCTCCAGCCTAAAGTTCTTGAGTTAATGGCAAATCTCTCTGACGCATTGCAGCAGCAGGTCTCTTCTTGCTTTCAGCCACATCACAATCGAGGGACACATCACGTTAGAAGCCGGGAACACTCATAAAGTTTCAAAGGCAGTATAAACCCTGCTGCCTGGATGTATGAACTACAATGTGAGGACAGCCACCCTGCTAAAATATGGCTTGCAAGACCAGTAATTGTTGCAGATTTCTTAGGTCTCTTCTCTGCTTCAGTTCCCTGTTGTGGAAAGGGGAGAGCTTTCCAACCCCATGGGGCTCTTCTGAACAAAAGTGGATTACAGGTTATGAGGATCTCATGGCCTGAGGCACTTGAGGGGCACATAGATGTGCTAACACTGTACTGTTAAATATTGTCAAGAAAGGTGAGACATCCCCAGGGAATGGCACACATCCCAGTGCATGTTCTTGCACCTACCTCTAAAGCGACCTGGACTTGATACAATTACGGTGGTCATGTTAAACTAGCTGGACCGCTGACATGATGCATTAGGACATCTTTCTGTGCTTTAGCAGGTCATTTGATCACTTTTTCCATGCAGTCTCCCACATATTGCTGCTCTGTGCCTGCCTCAGAGGCTATCAGCTGGAGTAATTAGTTCATGTTCACTCAGGAGTCTGAATAGGGAAGGGGCTCTAATTCTAGTTGCTTCTGATCCATTAAGCTGAGTTTTGAAATTAAGCTTTCTTTTCTCCCCTCTCCCTAAAGTTGTCAGTGCAAATAGAAATTCTTATCATGTCAACTCTTTGTATGGATGTGCAAAGGAGGCACTAAAAATTCAGTTTTTCTAAAAGGCCAGTAGCTGAGGCCTGCACATTCTCTGGCAAATATGCACATTTTCAATCAAGGCATTTGCAAAAGCAATAGGGCAGCCAGTTTCAAAGAGACAGCACTGGTTTTATCCCAGGCAGGCAGTGCCACTGAACTTTATTTAATCTTAACCATGCCTGAAAATACAACCGTAACCTCACAGAAGAGAGCAAACGGCACTCTCTGCCCCAGATGCCTCAGTCAAGAGCTTGGGTTGAGAGAGCTTTTATGCACGGTGCGCTGGGAGCCTCAGTCTGGCCTGATGGGAATTTACCTTCTGGATCTTCCTCAGATTAGAAGGATGCTACTTTAATTGACAGGATCAAAAGCAAAGCTTAGGCTGGCAGTCGGCCAGCCGTTTCCTTCCTCTCCCTATAGTTACCTCCCTGTTCGTGACAGTGGTGGTGATCAGGGCACTTGCTCAAGTAAAACAAACATTTCTCTTTATTTAACACTTTCCAGATAGGGTGCCTCAAAGCTGATGATTTTATTCAGAAAGGACAATGCAGCTTCTTGGAAAGCTAAAATGTTTGGCACGGTCTTGCATGGTAGGAAGGATAGTTTCTGAGGCCATGAGTGCAAAACCTCAGATGTTTAAAGCCTCTCATTGCCATCTGCACAAGAACTTGTTCTTTGAATTCCTTTTCCCCACCTTGCTTGGGCGTTGTTGTCAGGAGACTCTGCAAATGTCAAAACCATTATCAGTCACAGGCAAGCAGGCTCTTAATTGAACCTTTATTCTCCTGTCTAGCTTGCTGCACTCCAAAGAAAAGATTGCATTGCTGGCATGGAAATGGTCTTTGCAACAGTCACTGACTGTTAAAAGTAAATTATCTAAAAGGGAGATACATATGTTATATATTTTTCCCCATTCAGACCTTTCTTTGATTTTTATATATACACGTACAAATAAGCATGTGGATTTTTATACGTTCATCGTATCTGTGTGTGTTTACTTACATACATAAAAATAAAAGATAGGTCTCCAAGTGTTTGAATACACATTCCCCCTTGCAACTTCACTCGGGCGTGTAGCACCTCCCAACTCATGAAGCATACTGTTGCCTGTGACAGGAGCCCACAGAAAATAAATAAAAAATAGGGGAAAAAAAAGTGTGAAATAACAGTCTTGTTTGTTGCTTTGTGCTGTCTCCATCCTTCTTTTTTATCCTTTGTTCACATTGTTTCCCTTCTCCATTTATTTTGATCGAGACATGACAGGCAGACCTGATATTCAGCTGCCTTAGTCCATAAATGTCTCTTTGGATGATGCTATGCTCCAAACAAAATTCAGGGCAATTGGAACAAATATCCTGAGTCCATTATTAGTCCTTCTGCTTTATTAGGATATTTTTTCCTGTTTATGTCTCCCAAAGTGGTTATCTCAGGTCTTGTCAGATCTGCTTTGGCTTCAAGAGTCTACTGGATTCTACTGGATGGCAAATGCTGTTTTTGCCATTAATCACCCAAAGGACACTGAGCCATTAGAGTTTCTTCTGATTTATTTCTGCCATAGTCTGACTGACTGTCCAGGTTCTGTGCTTTTGTATTGTGTCTTTCAATCGACAGGAATTCAAAATGCCTTACAAAGAAATAACCTAATCCTGACTATTTAGGAACTGAACCCTGAACTGAAGGTTTTTTTGTGTCTTCTTGAATAGCCTCCCTTTCCCTTCCACACAATGGAACCTGTGCTGAACGTGTTCACAACTAAGCAGAAAAAGCTTGTGAAATACATCTCGTTTTATCCTATTCAGGCGTGAGGTCACATCTGTAAAAAGATTGTTTTGGGGTACTCTGCTTCAAGCAGTCCCTGATTTGTATTGTATTTGTATTGAGTGGAGATATTTGCAGTTTCCTATGGTTTCTAGAAATAGGACAAAGCAGAGTTGCCAACTGAACGTGCATTTCGGATAGTGTGTGCAACAAAGAGGCTGAGTCTTGCAAAGGTCTCTTGCAGAAGGGTGCAAGAGGCAGAACTGACACTGTTTTTAATCCCAGTCAGACGTGCCAGACAGGAGCCATTGCTGGGTCTCTTAATCTAATCACAAGCAACTGCTTGGTCCCAGCTTATTCTCCCATAGCTTCTCTGAAATGGGTGGAGGCACTGTCGATTAAACCCCTCAGAGTCCTTTTCATGAGACCACAGTATTTCCAGTTCAGATCCTACAGCTTTACAATAGCAGGAAGCATAGCAAAACATTGGCTGAATATCTGCTGTTAATCAGGTTTAAGAGGAGAAGGGACACTTCTAAGACAAAGATGCCTTTTGGTACCTTATGGGAACTCCTTTCGGCAAGATTTTTCCATGTGTCTGCAGTGAGGTGGTGTGTTAGGAATTAGCAGTTTCACCTCCATTTCACTGCCAGATGCCAAAATCACTGTGGGGGCTGGAGAGTCCATGTCAGGTAGCTCCGGTGGCGACTGTTTTGGAGTCACCGAGGGGAGAGCAGGGCAGGCAGTAAAGTGCAAATAGAAGGACTGCAGCACAGACACCATCTTTGTGCAGAAGGTCCCAGGAAGTTGGCTTTTCTCAGTGCCGTCTCTCTCAAGAGCAAACCCTAAACTGTATAGGATGATGCCACAAAACCTCCCAGATGTGATTCTTAGTGTTCCTTAGGTTTTATCACAATGTCCCACAGTTTCCAAGGGAACTGCTCCAGACTTAACCTGGCCTGAACCAAGTCATCAGCTTATTCTTCAGCTTTTCCCCCTGTACTCTGCTGAAACAGCTCATATTTTGGAGTAGAGAGTCATTAGCAAACAGCCAACGAGACAAAAATGGCAGACAGATGGCTCCCGAGCTGTAACAGCTTTGCTGGTAGAAACAAGAAGTTGCTCTTATTGCTCCCTGCACGTTACGTGAGGCAAGAGTTAAGAAAGGTCATTCACGTGGATTTTTTTCATCTGTGCTACCCACAAACAATAATTAAATCTTGATGGGTACTTTGATTAGGCTCCTTGCCTTTTCTCAGGTTGCAGTTCATGAAGAGTTTTTTGGTTTGCAGTGGGTAACCATAGATACCATCCATGAAGAAGAGGCAGGGAGGAATATTAAATATGCCTTGGTTCTGTGTAGGAGCTCTGTAGCTCCTGTAACTTACAGAGACTCTCTTTTTTTTTGGGTATCTTCACTAAAAAATCTTTCTATCACTTGATGGCAGTAGAGCTATAATATAAATTTATAGACACTGGTGCTGCATGGATGCATCGAAGGAAAAAATCTCATATTTATGTTTGTCTATATATTTTTCTATGGGCTGTGTTTTGTATTTTAAGTTTTAAAAAGACATAAGGCATAGGAAAGCCTTGTATTTCCAGAAGGGATTGATGCAGAGGATATTTCATTCATTTGCAGCTGTCATAAATAACAGTTGGTACGACTAAACATCCCCTAAATTTCTTCATCTGTAGCTCCAAACTCTGCAAAAGTAAAATCAACTTTCTTACGGCATTTTCAACTTCTGTGCGTATAATTTTCTTTCTGCTGTGAGTGCTATGGTAAAGGCAGCTGCTCCTGTAGTTGAGAGCCTGTGAGCTTTCACGCTACTGGCAACGCTACTGCTTGCTCTTTTACAGTCAAGATACACATATTAAATGCAACAATACTGATATCAAGTTACTCTCAGCTCTCATTTCCTGAAACTCAGATAAGTCCCTGTCAAACAGTAAGACGTTGCTATATAACCACCAAATGCCAAAGCCTCTTTGTAGTAGTTCTCCCACAATCCAGATGAAAATAACCTTGGATAAAATCAAGACAACCCCCTAAATACCCTTTCTACCTCACCCTGGAAGATATAGTAAGGTATACCTTTACTCATGGTGTAACAAAAATCTGGCTCCATCCCCCAGAGGTAAACCTGCAGTCCAGCTCGTGTTTAATACTGCACAGGAGATGCAGCAGTGTGAACTAATTGCCAAATAGCAACACACTAAAATATGAGCTAGTTGCCTTGCTTGTCTTTTTACACAAGTGGCTGGCATGTGTTAGCAACTCCGTTACCTGTGGCACTGAATCCAGGTTCTACCTTGCCACAACCAAGCCTTTATTTTGCTGCCTAGATGCTCTGCGAGCTCCAAAATATTTCCTCGCCTGGAGTTATGAGCGTATAATTTCATGAGCTGTCCGAATCTCCTTGCACAAAAATGGCACTGCTGACTAGGTGAAAACTACCTCCCTATCCCACCGCCCATCGCTCTTGGACACTTCGATATTTTTACCATACTCTGATGCTTCAGTTAGACCAAGCTATTTTTTTCATCTCTTTTCTTAATTTCCAGTCCTAAAACACTTTGCAAAAGTATCTGGCAGTTGCACAGGTGCAATATTTCACTGTGGAGAGCACTCTATTTCAGATATCCCCAGCCAGAAGCAGAGTGGCTCTGCAAAGAGCAGACAGCATTTCCCAGTAACCTCTACCCGTAAGCCCGTAAGCGGTGCCGACCCACATCCCCTCCTACCTTCGAGCATTTTCCCCAGACACAACGATTTCACCATTTCTCCTTGCTGCCAGGTGGCAAAGCTTTTGCTCCGCTCACCCTCGCAGTTGTTATTTGGGCAGGGGCATGCCCCAGCACCTCACTGCGGGAGCGCTCGCCTGCGGGCGGGGGGATGCGGTCCCAGGTCTGCTCCTGCATCACCGGCCCCTGCCAGCCCTGCCTTGCCCTTTCCCCATGAAGCTGTTCCAGACAGCGTTGCTTCTGCTTTCTCTCTCTCTCTCACAGGTCCCTCTGGTTCGATTAATATTTAATTCTTACACTCACTGGGACAACCTGAAGTGGGGAGACGAAGGAAATCTTGTTCCAGGCTGCGTCGGCAGCCTGCTGAACAGCTGCCTGGGGAGGTGGAAGACACAGTCATTTCTCCCTTCTAAATCAGGTAGAGATGGACTTGAAAATATCTCCTGTTGCAGACATGTCTTAGATATAAATGGATTTAGGATTTTGCTTTCTTTCCCTCGCCTCCACAATTCAGACAGGAAGGAGACAGGTGATTTCTGCTGACCCAGCTGG
This sequence comes from Himantopus leucocephalus, assembly GCA_003993805.1. Lineage (NCBI taxonomy): Eukaryota > Metazoa > Chordata > Aves > Charadriiformes > Recurvirostridae > Himantopus > Himantopus leucocephalus. The sequence goes on from RSEF01000004.1 coordinate 93,538,539, forward strand.
TAGATGGTCACCACCATCCGTTACCCTCTTCTGAACCTTATCCTGAGCTGAAAACATGCTTTAGCACGGCCCTTTACAGATCTAACCCTGAAAGTTTTCCCTTGAGGATGTGAGTTCATTCAGGGGACAGAGCCAAAGCGTGCACACCACAGCACCCACCTCGCAGAGCTTCTCCCTGAGCCCTTGTCCTTGCTCTGAGCTGCTTGTTCTGCTTCTGGACTGTAAGCAATCCCCACGTAGCAAGAACTATCCTTTATTATTCCCCGTTACTTTGTTCAATCCACTGTTCAGTGAGGCAAGCGAGGAAAAACAACCTCTCTTGATATCAGCTAAACTGCCGTTATTTCACTCCAAGGTATTTTGACATTAATAATGTTGGGAACATTCAAATAACAGTGCCAAGGGAATGGAGCAATATTTAACTTTCATTTTACCTTGATCTCATTACTTGTTAGAAAGCCTATTACAGAACAACTGCTTTCTTGTTTATGAAAGAAAAAGAAGAAAAATAACCATAATTTTAAAACCTGAAATGGCTAAAGACAACACAGAGATTATTTACCCCAAAACAACAATCTCGACTTTAGCTACGGTAACTTTATAGGAGCTGCTGCAGCTTTTCAGTTATCTGCATTTTATGGCTGGTGAGGACTTTCGCCATAAATTCAGACATTTGCAGTTCCTTTATTTGTCATAAGAAAGTGGTGAGTAAATTAGTGAAGTGCTCCAGTTCCCAGGGATGTTATGATCCAACATCTGCTGAAGTCCATGGAAAAACTCCCTGTTGACTTCCGCTGGTTCTGGATCAGGCACTTTTGAAAAAGAAGGACAAGGTGGAATATTTTTGCCTTTTTATTATTTAGCAGTAAGAGAGCTGTTAGTCTGAAGCCCCTTTCCTGTGCTGATGTAATTCCACTGCACTCTTCACTGAAATGGAGTTAGACCAAGAAATATTAGGGCTAGATATCTGGGTAATGAATTATGTTTGTCCTCAGGAAATGAACTCCTGTGATGTACTTCCAATCCCTGCAGGCTGTGGGAGCGAGTCTCTCCAAAACATCGCTTCATAGACAACTCTGCTGCTTCATAGACAACTCTGCTGGTTCCAGTCCCTTCAGAAGGGCTGACCTTCCTCCACTAAGCTCAGATGTTACATGAATAGACTTTAAAAAAATATTACTGAGTTTGTCCCATTCTTTTCCCTTTCATAGAAAAGCATTAGCCTTCTTTGTTTAGATGCCTCTTGAAATATTTTTTGCTCCACCAAGCCCACGCTTCTCCTAGGAGAGTCCCCTGCTGCCATTTGCCATCAGCACTATTTCTGGGGTACCACTGCCAAGCTGCAGGAAGAGTCAGTCTCAGGACTGATTTTTTCCCTATGGCATTGTAAATACTCTCACTGCCTGCATAAAACAAGTCTGACAGGAATCCACCAGCTGTCTCTGCTGAGGATAATATTGTTAAACAACTAATTTCTTCAGAGGTCTTCCATGGAGAAAAAAAATTAACTGTTCCCTCCATCCTGCTTCCCTCTAAAAGAGAGAGCAAATGCTCCAGGCTGGTGTCAGTCACCTTTCTCCATCAATTCCACTTTTCCCTCATTTTCCACACAGAAGTTTGGGGTTAAGCTGAATTCCCAATTAAAAGAAGTCATTTTCACCGTTCCTTGTCCCAGCCCTCTTTCTTTATTGTACAACCTTCCTTTTCAGCTCATTTGCAGTGATGCCATCTGTTAGGATGGAGCTAACTCACTGCACTCAGAGTATCTAGCCCTGACTAGATCCGGTCTGAATCTCCTCAAGCTGTCCTACAATAACCCCAAGTTATTAAGAAATACCTTCTGCCGGCTCAGCCTTGAGCATGTGAGGATCTTTTTTTAAGTCAGGCACCTCTAAATCAAATCCTGAGATTAATAGTGCCTATTTCAGGGTCCAGGCTTCTTTCATGATTTCCAGTGGACTCTTCCAGTGCCTTTTCCCCCCAAAATTACTATAGAAGTGTAAATTTTCCAGGAAAAAGGCTAAACAGTTTGCTTATTTTCTCTTTCTTTTTTATTTCTTTTTTAAATACTTATAACCAACTAGATGTCCTAGAAAATCAAACAGTTTTAGCTAAAGGGAATGAAAGGGCATCACACACATCTCAGGAGGCCTGAAGCTGATAAACCAAAGTGTTTGTCTTAGAATGAGGCACAAGGCTTAAAGTACCTTTCAATAGGGAAAAAATTTAGGGGCCAAGAAAAGGAAAGTACAAGGAAATTGCTGAGGGTCTGTTCCCTTGCTCTGTGTATTTTGTATGTGCTGTGGTCCCTGTGAACCCATACTGGGTCAGGGCTGAGGGGCCAGATGTATGTCTATGGACTTGGATTCACGTTTAGGATGTTGAAGCCTGGGTGGTCATCAAGGTTTCATGCATAATGGAGCAACCTCTGAATCAACATCTGGACATAGTGTTACCTGCAAAAAAATGCGCGCTATAAGCTGTTGCAGTTCAACAGCCCAGTTGTAGCCTGAGTTTGGGGTACATCTTTAAATTTATGTCTGCCCCTTCTCCCTCTGCTCTCCTTACTCCTGACCCAGATCACTAAACTATTTGGCAGATGTAAACCTCTGAGTTATTTAATAGACTGCTACACCAGCTGCTAGTTATATCCCCGTGTTAGCACCCGTGCGACTCTCAGTCTGGGGGATGGGGAGAGGGAGTTGCCTCTCTGGACCCTGAATCTCTCTCAGATCTCTTAGGAGCTCTTTTTGCTGATCCTGAAGTTCCTGGCCTCTGCTTGTTCACACAAGACCCTTAAAACACTTTTGTACTTTTCTGCTGGCTTCAAAAAGCAGGCATGCATTTACTTTAGAAGGAAAAGCTGAAAGCCTTTATAGCAATATCATTGTTATTCTGGTGATGTCTCTTCTATGTCTCCATGGACTTAGCAGGCAGAAGGTCTTCTGGCAGGCTGAGCTTTGCCTCTGGTTCAGAGTGAGCAGCTCCTTACATAAAGTCCAGTGAGAAGGGGAAAACTCAGGAGAAAAAAGTTTGGTTCTTTTTTTTTAAATAATTGGCCTTTTTCTGTCTGGTTTCCTGCCACACTAATAAAGCCTATCCTTTCACACCAACTTTTCCGTAGATCTGAACAGAGACACATTGTATTCTTAGCCTTCCATCACTCCCAACTGGAGCTGTTGCAATTATGAGGGTTATTTCATGTTCAGGAGGAAGCTCGCTGGTTCTAACTGGTCCAAACCCCAGAATTAAGAAACAAAATGAAGGGGATCAGCTGGTTTAGTTTTCTGGGTTACATGCAATCTGAAGCAGTGGCTTTGTACAGCTCTGATTGTGTATGTGCTTCCGTGCTCCGGAAAGCTCCTTTCTCACGTGTGGGATCCATTTCACCTCATTATAGACATTGAAGATTTAATTGTTCAAGCTGAAACAGCCTGTGTGGGCTTTCTCTGTGGTTGTTAAGGAGAAAGTGTTTCCAGAGGGGGATTTATCTGATCTGCTCTAGGACGCTGTTTTACAACCTCCTTAATACATCGGTCCCAGCTGTTGCAGAAAATAAGTGATCCTATTCCGCCATCCCCCCCCCTCCTATCACCCTCCCGTCCTTTTGACTGTACAATCCTGCCCACTGCCTCGTGCTAAATCTCATTTTCATGAGGAACCTGGACAAGCTGAAGGGAATTACCCCTGGTGTTTTTTGGTTTGNTTTTTTTTTTTTTGTTTAGGCCAGCTCAGTTTCTTGGACACTGAGGAGTCAAAGAAAATCTAGCAATGACAAAAAGACAAAGAAAAGAATAACTGGCCGAGGCAGAGGGCTGTTGAAACAACCTTTTCCCCAGCACCCAGTGCCTTGGGAGGAATAAAGCAACTGTGGAATTGCACCCTTAAAGAATACAAATCTCTCTTTGAGGGTATGTCTCTCATATACCAAATAAGCTTAGAAGATTTCCATTTATGAAGAGGCTGACTTCCCTTTAGCATAAAACCCAGCCCGAAAAGGCAGGTTATATGCACTTACCGCTCTGAAGGAATGGCAATAAGTGCTGTGAATATAAGTTTTGGAGCTACATCCGTCTGGCCTGTCCTGGCATATTCACCACCTTCCCTTTGCTGTTGGTCCATCGTGGTTGCAGTGCAACTCCCCTTTTTGCTTCTGGAGACAGCAGGCACAAGGCACTGCCAGCATCGTTGTTGAGTTATATGTGGTGGATAGAGGCAGTGCCCTGTTCAAAAACAGTTTTATTTAAAATTTACATCCTCTGCTGTTGCACATCGATTTATTTCCACTGAAGTCAGCATTAGTGAAGATCAGAGCTGTTTTTATGTGGCATAAGGAACAGGTCCACTAAAACTGATAAGACTTTCTGTCAGGTTAACAGGCTTTGGACTGGGCACCACATTATTTGTGAGGAATGTACAATTTGTGCGTTTCCCTGTGCTGTACTGACAAGAGAACATGAACAGACCAAAACCAGGCAAAATTTAGAGCACTCACTCTCCCGGCAGCTCTGGGAGAGAAGGGTGCAGATGATGCAGGAATGCAGATGTAATGAGGGATTTCTGTGGCAGCTGAAGTTCATTGGAAAAAAGTTCACCAGAAAGCAATCCCAGTAAAGAAATCGCTGCAGGGAACTGCAACAAATAAGGATTACAATAAAGAACGAATGACAAGAAAGCAGAAATGACAGTTTTTTCTGGAAGCATTTCCTGATTTATCTCCAACCAGAGTCTCTCCGAGTAAGCGTATTAAAGCTCAGACTGTATAGCAAAGAAATAATGAAACTAGCTTAAAACACAAGCATCCTTGCTCACTGAATGAAACTGGTTGCTAAAAGATACTTAAATAAGCTAACAGCCTTGAAGCACAAGATGACCAGATGAACAAAATTGTTTTGATGTGCTGCCACAGATATGTTGGCTCTTAGTAATATGCATGCGCTAATTCTATTGTTAGAGACTAGTGAGTATAAATAATAGCAGGACCATACATTTTTCTCTCTCCTGTGTCTCCTGACTGCAGTATATTAACTGAAACATTATTTAAGAGTGAGCATAACATCCTGTGACTACTACACACGCAGTGTAGGCACAGATCATGTCAGTTTGGCTCCTTCTGCCCTAGGCAGTTCTCCACCACCATCCCAGCATGGACTTGTTCCCTCTCCATAAACACGCTCTTGCCATGTCTTGGAGCGGGAACATGCAATCTTGACTGATGTCATGCTGTGAAAACCACACTGTGAACCCAGCCTTCCATTTATTTCAGGCACTTTGAGATGAAAAACAAATAGTAATTATTGATCAGCACTACAGGGACACCACATAGGGCTCAGAAGAGATCCTAGAGGAAGTGTGGACGTAGCCAGTCTGCTCCAGATGATGCTACTGTGAGCAGTGTGGACATGAACCAGTCAACACCAGTTGGGTCAGGAGCCAGGGTGCATTCTCTGATGTGATTCAAAGGCAATAAGGGTGTGCCCACTTGGGCTATCAGATTTGGTCCAAGCGCTATGGTAAGATGAAGGACTTCTCTAGCAGACTGAGCATCTTTCTCCAGCATATCTAGTTACCTCACCATACCTTGGCTGCATTTTATATGTTGGGCAAGGCTTTCAATAACCTGGACATTTTTCCTAGAATGGGCTGGAAACTAAGGACCATAACAAAAGGAATTATTTTGCCAGTGGGCCATGGCAAGTTCAGTTGGCAAAGATTAGGGCTCCTAGTGACTTGCCCCTCTGTGAGAGCCGTTGCACACAAGGTTGAGTACAGCAGTATACAGACAATGCCTGGGAAAGGAGTGGGAGGGTTGGGGTGATAATAGCTGCTTTTTAGGAATACTCTCCCTGTAACACAAGACAAGACCGCAATGAATGAAAACCCGGAGTCAGCCATTCCACTTTAGATTCAGACACTGTTTTTAAACAGACATTTCTGCATTTCTCCCCAAAAGGAGGAGAGACAGGATGGGGCAGGAGGCGGGGAGGAATGAATAATATAGCATTCTCCTTTTGCTAAGTGACCTTTTAAAACCAAGAGACTGTAATCCAAATACCAGGGAGGAGCCTGGGGGAGAAATTACAGACAGCGTCACCGCTCTCTGCGCTCTGTTATATGCTCTGTTCCTCTATTGAAAAGGCAGTGCAGGAGTCTGAGTTAAAGCATGAAGAATAGGGTCACTATAGTGACTCCTTCTTTTTCATTTAAACAACCAATGCAATCATTTCACACTTGGCAGATCATTACTAAAAAACTACTCAAAAATTCTGAATCAGTTAGTTTGGAACATAAAATTACAGATTTAGACAGCTACAGAGTAGTAGGAAATACTGAAACAAGTAGTATTTGGTATTTACATTAAATATGACATGGCAACCAAAAGGGTTTAGTTTGGTGTTGTCTGCATGTGGGCAGCATACTAAAGCCAGTATCATTCAAAATAGACTTTTGCTCCTCTACATTTTGAAGTTATTGTTAAAGTCAGTTGGTGCTTTGTGTGTGTTTGAACTCTGGGAACTGATCTGCAGATCATTGCATGATGCCATTGATCTGTCTGAACTCTTATTTGCACCTGACTCACTGCATGTCCATCCTAAAGGTCCTAAAGACAAAGTCCACTACATCAGAAAATACCCCCGAGATGATGGGCATCTGGCTCTGGGTGTTGCTGCTTGAGCAAGGGGGATGGACAAGATGACCTCCCTTCCAGCCTTGAACATTTGGTGATTCTGTGATGATGAGAATGGAAAAATTAGGTGTTGATAGTACTTAAACTGCCCAGAACAGATCAGAATATAAGGTTCATTTTATTCCTTCCTTTTATTTCACAGTTACACACATCTGCACTGTAAACGTTGATAGCAACCCCACCTGAGAGAGCATATTCTAGCATTCATGGTAGTCTGTGTTATAATTTTCCAATATAACATTAAGAAAGTAAATTTCCCAAAGAAGTTTAGCCTGAGAACCATGTCCTACGTTTACCAGTTGACACAAATGTTGATCCCATGAATAGGTTAAAAGACAATAAAGAATATAGGGCTTGAAAGGACATTTTGGCCATTGAATCCATCGCATGTAATCACAGCAAACATTTTATAGACCAAAAATGTCAATATTACAACAAGATCTCCCATCATAGGTCACTAACCAATTTCTAGTCCTCTTTAGATCTCAGGCTTCAACTTTAATGAACCTCACCAAAAGCATGGGGAAGATCAGCACCTAGCCACGTCCTGGGATCAAGAAAGAGAACCTAAAGACCCTGGAGGTAATTAATTGAGTAAATATTCAAGAAAAAGAAAAAGAAAAGAAAAACCCCACAGATGATCCAGGTCAACACAAGGTGGAGAAAAACCATTCCAGCCTCCAAACTGGGCAGTTGTTTAACCCAGATTTGTGCTGGGTATGTGCTGGATCTCAGTTCTAGAAAACCACCAGTAGACTGGGCTCATCCTGCCTCTCCAGCCATGGCTGATCTCTGATCATCTGAGGAAGGCTAAAAAGAGCAGAAAAAACAATTCAACCTCTCATGTCCAAAAACTTTACAATATTGGTGGAAATTTGCTCTAGGATTCATAGCTATGTGTAGTAGTTCAGCTCTATTTTTAACAACACATATAAAGTTAGTTGTCTTATACCAACTCTTTCACTTGTAGAAAATCAGCAAGACACATACAGAAATTCATGAGCCAGACTGTGGTCACAGCAATTTGTAATGCTGCAGTGAGACAACAACAAAGATAAATAAAAGGGATACTCAACAGAATAACAGTTATGGGGAAAACGAACGAAATAACAAGCTCTTTAGCCAAGAGACTAGTTCTCTTCAGCTGAATTTTGAGTTTAGGTGGGGAAACTATTCCTCATTTCACTTCATTCAGAATCAGGAAATCATCCTACACTGGTGAGACAAACCGTGTTGTCTGTGGCATGCCAGTGCCAGGGAAAATGATTGGGATGAGTCAGTCGTCCCTTCAGTAACGGTTGACTCGAGCCTCATGAATGGCCTTAGCAAGCAATCCTGCATCCAGCCTGAAAAGAGGTGATCTTTCATCCAGCCTGAGAAGAGGTGCCAACACATCATGAAATGCCAGGAGTGGCCCCAACAGTTGGTGCTGCAACTTATAACAGGTGAAGTGCTAGAAAGATAATGTGTGTTCATGTGAAACCTGTGAAATGATGAGGATGATATAGATCAAAGAACCACTGATGCTTACAGCATCACTGGTAGGTCCAGATAGGCATTGAAGAGAAGCAAGTTTCTGGAGTATCTCTCAGATCTGGTACGTTGCATGGACTCTACTAAGTTTTACCAGATCCACAGGTCACTAAAGGAGTCAGGTAGTTTCTATTTGTCATCTTGAAAGAAGTGACTATTGGCAGCAGGCCATGGCTGACTGGTTCTGAAGGCTTTGAGTAGAGTCCGTCACAGTTTGACCTGCCCTGAGTGAATAGTGACAGAAGGTGCATTTAAGCATCAGAATGACCTGGAGACCTGATGACTGGTAATGAAAGGTTTTAAGTTTTAATTGTCCACGGCCCCTGGCCTACTTTGAGCCTCCTGCCGAGTAACAGAGGTCTGTAAAGACACAGTGCTGAAAATCTTAAGCTATAAACCATCTGTTGGCTTTAAAATGACTTAAATAGGTTATAGTCACACTGTGAAGCTGTTTGTTTCAGTTTCCTTATTTAGATTATACTGGAGAATTGCATTTGAGGGGGACATGATGGAAGGGAATTAGGTAAATAAGGAGAAGATACTTCAAATCCTTCCCTTCACATGGCAGGCTCTGAAAAGATATTGCCTTTTGCCTGCTGGTACAGGACTATGGAGACAGCAGGGATTCAAATGGAATTTGTCACCTTTCTGAAAGTTTGATAATCAGACATGCACTACATTATTGCAAAACGAGCCCTATAGTCAAAAGAGTGCTGTTGCCCATAACTGCTGCAAAGACTGAACCTCTGATACCAGTGAGCAGGGCGGTGAGGCACGGGTACGAGACTACAGGCAGCCTTGCTCTGATAAATCATCTCCTCCTGCAGCAGGTCAAAAGCTATCACACCCTGTTCACATGAGAAAGGTCAGATAATCAACGTTCAGTCAGAAGGAGAGAAAAAAACGAGCCTGGAATTCATCAGTGTTAAAGCAAATGTTCTAAATTATGTATGGCAACTCATTTATCTGCTTATTTCCATTCATAAAATGGCTGAGGTTGGCTTGGGAGGGAAAAAAAATAAAGCAAAACTTCTGGTTTGGCCTGGTCTCCAGAAACTACCCTTTGACTTGGAAACAAAGTTGTACCAAAGAAAAAATATCTTCATACTCCTAAACAGTCCAAATGTTCCTTAGGGCAAATTTAATAAGCCAAGAGATATACCATTTTTTTTTTCTGTAATACCATTATCCTTTGACAAGTACTTCCTTCTGATGCATAATCTCCACAATAAAATGCTGAAGAATAAACAGTTTTGATTAATCCTACCAAAAGACATAAAACCCCCACACCGGTGTTTTCAGAACAGTGGTTGCATGCTCCTGCAAGAATAAGAGGCCACATTAGTTCAGGGCAACATCTGTAAGGACTGTGTATGAATGACATGCATATGTCAAAGTTAACTTTTGTCTTTGGAACTCAAATCTAGTTCCCCTCATGCTCAAGAAGTTGTATCACACAGACATTTTCTTTCACAAGAACCTGGACAATAGAGAAAAAGAGGAACTTTGAGAAGCTGTTTATCTTGTCAAGTGATCTTTCGTCAGGGTCAACCAGTCTTGTGTCATTCCTGGCGTACATTTTTCTGGTCTATCTTTAAATATCTCCAATGTAAGAGACATTTCACACCTTATCCAGATAATGAATTCAAATGCTTCACCTATCGTTAGACTATTTGTCCTAATGCCTAGCCTGTACTTCTTGGTATAATTTGAGATTCATTCTCATTCGCATGTCAGAGGCACCAAGAATAGATTATCCTCTTTGTAGCAGAATTTGTTTGCTTCTCCTCTCCTCTCCTCTCCTCTCCTCTCCTCTCCTCTCCTTTCCATCAGTATAAACAGCTCCAGATCTGTCAACCCCTCTCCCAGAGAACATGATCCGTAAACCTCTATGAGTTCTTCTAGTTCCACTTGTCTACATTTAGTCTACATCTTTCAAGTGTGCACTCAAACCTAGTGAATAGAGACACTTCTAGCAGTTAAGAACAGCCATTTAGTATGTGTCTCATCAGTAAGGTGTTTGGCGTTTTTAGCAGCACCAGGATGTTTAACTTGTGTTCTGGTTGGATCTACCAAAGTCTCCCAGAAACTGTGCTGAGGAGCAAGGGTTTAAGCAGATGAATCCCATCCTCTGTGTGTCTAGCTTGATTTTTGCTGAGGGTTATTATTTTACACTTGTCCACGCTGATTTTCTCATACTTGTCCATCTCACAAAGCAGTTTTTCCACTTTTGTAATAGCTACAAAATGGGACAGGTATTCAATGATGAAAACACTGAAGAATGCAGGACCCACTACAAACCCTGTGGAAAACTGCTCAATACATCACATTAAAAGCAAACCTTTGACAACTTCTTTCTGTGTCTGATTATTCAACTAATTTTGCACCAATTCTATGATCGTTTCTTGCTGAGTCTGCTTCCATCACTTGTTTATGAGGATGTCATTCAAGGTATTGTCAAAAGTCTTCAGTAAAAAAGACATCTATTGTTACTCCCTTCTTCACAGGCCTGTTGACCTGACATAATGGGAGATTATATTTGCTTTACATGATTTCTTCTTAGAAAATCTATATTGGCTGACACCTACTTCTTTGTTATTTGCCAGGAAGATTATCTGATTATTATTTACAAACTGCTTAACTATTTATTTAAGGAGGAGAGTGTTTATTTTTTCACTGTCTTCCAAGAACTGAAGTTACCTCAGCTTCCTTCCCTTTCCCCTTTCTTCACCCTTTAAAAATGAATGTGTACTCACTCTGCTCCACTCTTTTCATTATCCATCAAGCTCTTGGTTTTCCGCTGTTTGCCTGACTGAGTGCTGCTTCGGCACCTCACTGCTCTGGCTGGTAGAAGCCTTTCTCTCTAATTTTCAGACTGGATTTATTTCTGGGCAGTTTACAATTACTCTCTCTTTTTCTAGGTCTGTCCTTTAACTTAAGTAGTTCTTTCCTCCACCATGCTGTTTATCCCCAGGGAGATATTTGCAATTTCATCCCTTTCAGATTCCATTTTGCTAGACTCAACAGAAGAAGATGTCTCCTATTTTATTTTATTTTTTTCTTGCATGAAATAGAATATCCTGTTGATTCCAGGAGTATATATTTTCTGCACCTTTCCATGTAGAATTTCCTTTTTCTTTAACATGCATGACCTGAATTGTCCCAAGCACACCAGGCGAGGCCTCAGTGGTCACCGATGGTGACATAGCTGCAGGTCACATTTGCCTCTTCCATGGTTGCATCTGGCCGGTGTCTCAGTCCAGGAGTGACTCACACCTTTCTAACACCATAGAACAAAAATCCCCATTTTTCATCCCAAGATGCATGAGATCATTTTGTGCTACAGAGCATAATCCTTTTTTTATTATTTTGACAAGCTTCAAAGGCATGTGGTTATTCCTGTGTGATTTTTCCAATTCTCTTTGTATTCATGCTGCTCTCCAGCTTTGTATCACCAGCATACTCCATGACTTCACTCTGACTTTCTGTGCAAGACTTTCTCACAGAAATATTTTGCTGAGAGCACTCTCTAGAGAAGTTTTGGAAGAATCATCCCTGTTCCCCTTCCACATTACCAGTTCCTCTTCCTCCTTCCCCACCTTACTGCACCGGTACCTTCCAGCTGTGTCTGCCTTGTCGGGAAACTTCTACCATGATATCAAACCTGAAATACAGAAAAAGGAGGGGATGTTTGCTTCATTTTTTACATCTGCAGCATCAATTCTCAAACGAAATAAACCCACCAGGCCCCCTTGGTAAGACCAGGGCTGAACCAGACACCTCTGTGCTGTGTTAATGCAATTCTAGGCGCAGGGTTGTGGCCCGGAGTAGCTCTCTACTTAGGATTAATACCCTACATCAAGCTGTAAAATCCCCCAGTATCTATTCTGAGCAGAGAGAACCAATTGCTTTCATGTAATTAAAAAAAGATGTCATGCTTTGGCCTTCCTTCCGACGCATATTCAGCCCAAGTTCAACAGCGGCATTTCTTGAAGGCTGAGTTGTGGGGTGGTTTAACCTCTTTTTGGTTTTAGTTTGCTTTTTTTTTGGCAGCTCTTTACATTCTTCTGGTTTCTGAGTAGCATATTATCAAGCTAAATGTGAGAATCACCATTTTAAGCTTAGGTATCTTTGCAACAGTCTTATGCCTTGGGGAAATATATTATCCTGGGTTTTTTTTACAAGCAGGAAACTGAAGCACAGAAGCAAAGGGTCAAATCTGCCACTGTAGATTTATTCCAGTGCAATCCAAGGAAGCAGACAGCTGTATAAAACTGCACTTACACAGTAATTAACCAAGCTATTTGATTTGTACTTAATGGTTTATTACAGTCTTCTTTTAGTTTTGCTATATTTACTGAATCTGCCGCGGCGCAGCTTAGGGTCAGGATGCTAAATTAGCATAATGATATTCAAATACCAGGCACTGTGGTGTTGTAGAGAAACAAACATATTTTTACACATCTAACCTGCTAAAATGAAATCTATGATTCAGCAGCAGCAGGGGTTATATGCACACAGAGCGGTGGGTGACACAGCTACCCCGCAGCTTGCTCCCTGAGCACTAAAACCCTCTGCTGCTTTAGTGCAGCGTGGGCACGGATTATCTGAGGACACACTTTCAAGTGTCATTACTTTTAAAGGGAATTAGGCTGTCTGAAGTGTGATTTATACCTAAGAAAATATGATAATTGACTCAGAGCTGGGTGCTTTGACCTATCTGACTTTGATGTTCATCTGCTTTCCCTGGTGCCAGGTCACACTCGCTGGCGACAGAATTTTCCACTTTTCATCCATGCTTTGAGTTGACTGAAATCTGTCTTTTCTCTCAAACTGGACAGCTGCCGCCGTCTCCCTGCCTGTTGCAGAAAAAGGCTAAGCAGGTTTTCAGCTTCAGGGGTTTGCCGGAGGGAAGGATCAGTGAAATGGCAGCCAGAAAGATGCAAAATGCAGTTTCAAATAAAGAAAAATAAATCCTTTTGGCTTGCCCGCGGATGGCCCTGAAAGGATCCTCTCCAAATGGCACCCCTTGTTTACTGGGGAGGGTTGTGCAGGGTGATTCCTGCAGTCAGAAACAATCTCTGGGAGGTTTCTTGACTCACTGAACAAGCTGATTTACCGCCAGTGGAAGCTGAAATGTGAAACTCTCTGTATGGGTATTCTTGTTTTAGTGTCTGATGAGGGTTAAAGCCACTAAGCCATAAATAACATCAATATGCTCCAAATTAAATCAGGCAGCAGTGAAGGGTCAGGCACCTCTTTACAGGATAGATGCCGGAGCGTGGTAAAGTTGGCTGATTTGTACCGATTCATTTAGTCCCACTTGATACCTAATAATATTTATGAGCCACTCTGTGCTGGGAGAAAGCGAGGCAGTTCCTGTACCTCACAACACATTTAAATTGATGCAGTGTGAAGCTCCATAACCCTGCCTTGATACCTCACCTTGCAGCAGGGCATGCAGATCATCCACCCGCCGTGCTTGGATGGGGACGGGCAGATGCTGGGGTTATGCGGGGCCGGTCTCTCTAATTAGACACAGCCATTTCTCCACCACCTAGCCATAATCCATCAAAAAACTGCTTGGGGAAAAAGAACTCCTTTGTAACGGTGTTGATTTTACCATTCACGGCATGAGAAAGTCCTGGCTTTCAGCTCTTGAATAGACCCTGGCTGTGATTTTGGTGCAGAGGGGAAGGGAGCCATTTTGTTAAGAAAGGCGCTGCTGAAAGCCAATGTTCAGAAATTATTGCTCTGTGCCCTTGTAGTGACCTTTTCTTTTGGTTATTCTCCTGTGCTCTAAAAGCAAAGAGATTTTGTGTGTTTGTTTATTTGCTGTCTCCTCTTTTCATCCCTCTTTTTCCTGGGTATTAGGGCCAGCGTGAAGACCTCAGCGCCATGAAGCCAACCAAGTCCCAGGAGGGACGAGGCTCAAAGAATAAAACCAAGGCTTGTAAACCCAAAGCACATCCCAGGGCAGCCAGGTTCTGACTGTCTGAGTCTATTTTCAATCAGTTGCAACATAAATGGTTTGGGACGATGACAAACCTTTGGTCATGGCTCCCTGAGAATTGGATCCCTCCTGGTGCCACAGGTGTTGGCTGTCTTACCCATATCATTATCTAGCTGGAAAACATGCAGGGATGCTAATTTAAATGTCAGCTCTGCTTAGTATTTTATCATCAAAAGGACATTGTGCAGCTAGTTTGTGACCTGCACAATTTATCTCAGGGGATGCCTCCTCTGGTGACCCAAAGTTGGTGGCAGCTCAGCACAGACTGAATGTAAAAGTGGAATTTTATTAGACCACTGTTTAAGGATGAATCCAGCTGAAAACCACCTCCAGAGCTGACTGGACCCCCTTCCGACTGTTTAAAACAAGTGTCACTAAATCAGACAAATGCCGGTGCTGGGACACAGCAGGCACTAATTTAACCCATATGCTCTGGGAGTGCTCCTACATCTGTTTGTTCTGGGCAGAACTAAATAGTGGAATTAAATTTTTTTCTCCCCCCTATCAAGTAAAATTGTATCACAAGCTAGCCATGCAATATTAAGCCCACTGGAAGGTAAATAAAGAGGACAATTTTTGGCTCAGGAGAGCACCAGTAGCAGCTCACTAATTGGTGTTAGCGTAGTGGAAACTGAAAAACTGCCGAGCAGTTCAGGGCTGGAAATCAGGGGTAAGCTTGGCTGGGTTGGGAACAACTGCAGCATGAAGGAATGATCCTGAAACAGATGAGATACTTATAAGAAGCAAAATCTTTTGGTTTCTGTAGAAATTTGCCTCTCAACATTCCTCTCTCTCCCAGTAGCCCAGGCTATCCCAGTGTGTCCAGTGGAAAGTTATTACTTCTCCAGTGAAACCTTACCTCCTCTTTATCTTCACAGAGCCCAGACACACCATTATTGTTGCTGTTGTGGAATATTTATGCTTCCCAGAATCTGTCCTTTTGCTAGCGCTTTCATCAAATGTCTTTACTTTTTGCCATCTTGTTCCTTCACTATTTCATTGTACTTACAGTCTTAGTTCTCTAACGTATGATCTTGCCTTTTTCTTTAATAGCTCAACAACTAAGAAAGGGATAAGAAAATGAGACCACAAGCTAGTTCTTATTCTTTAAAGCTAGTATGTAAAAAAGAAAAAAATGTAATATCGATACCTGATAGGATTATATAGCTCACATAGGTATAAATGCCTTAAATATAGACAAGGTCAGCTTTCCAAATGCTCAGTGTTTAGTGTTTGTATATCTACTTTATTATTATCATTATGTCCCATAATGTATTTAAAGCTTTGCTGTAGAAAATGAACGTGGAATATCCACCTTAAATGAAATTTCACAATTTTATGATGAAACTGGTACGAAAACAATCTCAAAATACTTTGCAAGAAGAAATTTCAAAGTTTCTTTTTGAGTATATGAAAGTGACCTTAATGGCATGTTTTCTTCCAGTAATTTCAGGCTGTGTCACTTTAGTAATTCCAAAGGTACGTATAAACAGTAAAATGGTAGTTTGATCATATAAGTGCATATTGTATTAAAATAGTACAATTTTTATGGTATTTGTGGTTATTTTCATGTTGCTTGCTATTGTAAAGGGACATCCAAATAAACTAATCCTTATTAAGGCAGGGAATATTGTAATGAACATTTAATTGGGCTTTCTGAAAAATAGTGAGTATGGATTTTGATCAATAATTCTGCTTCTCACCTAATGACTTCAAGCTGAACATGTCTTTTTGGAAAGACATTTAGTCTTGATTTAGCAACTCCCAAATGAAAAAGAATTTACCATGAGCCTCAGTAATTTGTTCCAATGGTTAATTATCATGCCTTAAATATGTACATCTTATTTTCAGCTTGCATGAGGTTTACTCATATATTAATTGTATATTTGATTGTAATTCACCCTATCTTAGCTAGTTAAATGCAATGCACTTATTTTTTTTTTAATTCCCTGATTGGATGACATCTTTAAATAACCAACTTAGCATGAATTATGAAGTTTTACAATCAATTATACAAATGCAAAATTCAAGACTTTAACTTCAGCTGAACCATCCACAGATAGTTTCTTCTGCAGTAGCCCTCCAGTTTTTGATTATGTGCAGGAAGGAAATGTCAGAGAATCCCTACCACAACATGGCTTTATCCAAGCATACCTATTTCTTACTCAAAAAGCACAGCAATGCCTCCAACGTGTAGGGCCCAGAGCCTGTGAGCACTGAGTTTTGCTCATCTGATTAAGACTGGTGGAGTCTACTGCTGGCTCGTATCCCTTAAGCGTTTTGTTATGCTGCTGCCTAGAGGTATCATATTGTAAGATGATCACATTTTGTGATGCTCTTAAATCTTTTGGGAAGGAATCAGTGTGTTTCAGGGCATTGCATTGTGCCAAGTGGTGCAGAATAGGACCAAAGATGTCTATGGCAGATGTTCTGCCATCGCAATAGCCTTATCCCCTATTCCTTTTCTGTGTTGTCTGCAGAGTTTTTCAGCTCTTCCATGGCATCTGCATATTGTTTTTGACAATCAGAAATTACCTCTGTGGGTCCATGCAGAAATATGAGTAGCCAAAATAGTCCCACTGCAGTACTGATTAATGTCCTGGATTACACTATTTGGATATACTGTGATTCTTTATTTATTTTTTTTTTTAATTTCTACTTAGAGCTTGCTTCCATAGATTGCTCAATGTTACATGCAGTCCTTCCTCTCTGCTGAAAAAGATCCATGTGAGACACATCTATGATTTTACTGAAAATTACTCGACTATTGCAATGTCAAAAGGACCGTTAGCTGAGAAGGCTCCTCCAGCTTCAGTGAGATGAGTTTTATTTATGGTGTTGGAGCAGCATGATAGAAAATTTGGATTTTCTTATAGTAGATACTATACTATACAGATGCTCAGGTAGTAGGGACACCTAAACTTGTAGATAAATTGATAAAGAGATGGATTGCTGAATTAATCTTGAATTAATTTCCCTCTTACATGGGCAGTTCTCCAGAAGGTCCCTCAATCAAGGGAAAGTTATCTCTGAAGTGCAGTGATAACTGTGCACAGTTTCCAGACATTGATAACTTTGAAAACTAATGATTACACTCTAAATATTTTGATTGCCATTACTTTACAGGTCTTGATTGGGAATGCAGAGAGTGAAATAATTGGGCATATGCACAGGTTCCTACAGCTGATGCCAGTAAGACTTCAGTTCATTTGAAGTGTGTTCCTGAATAAGCATGAAAGTATTCAGAGAACTTTTCTGACTTGGGAAATAAGCCCTGATATGGGATATGGGAAATCGGCCCTTATACAGAGAGATAATATAGAGGTAATGTAGATGTCTGAGATAAAAATGGCATTATTTTTCTGGACTCTTTTCATTAACTAAAAAGGGAACCTCAGGTGAGAAACTCATATGTAAATGAAATGAGATGAATTCTTATCCGTGTTCCAGGTGCACACTTTGATTTGTACAAAAGAATCAGAGAAAGGAAAAAAAATAAATGAACGTAGATGAAACTTGAAAAAAAGACTAACATACTCATTGAAATGTTAACCTTCATTGAGATGTGTATAATTCCACCAGGATTGCCCAGATTCATCTTGCTTTTCAACCAAATGTTTTATGAAGCAAATGATTCACTAATCAATTTAATTCTTGTCGGCGTGACGGGATTTGGGGAGGGTTGGAAAGGATGCGTGCTGTGGGGGCCAAGGTGGCACTGGAAGTGGGACAATGTTCTGTATTGCAGTTGGCAGGATCATAAAGCAGGGAATAAGAGGACAAAGATTGATCAGAGAGAAGCTGGTGTCAAGGAAGAGCAGAAAGGCAAGGCAAGGATAGCAGGCACGCTGGGTGGGAGGTATCTGCTCCAGTTTAAGTACCTAAAAGGTGGATCTCTAAGTCAGAGCTGACCACCTTCATCACTCTTGCAGCTGAAGGGAATAAATAAGTGACCCCAGGGAAAAATGCTTTCAGCCTTTCATGTGGATATTGTTCGTTGCCTTATGTGTCAGTCTCTCTCCACTGTTTACTAAAGAGCGCCTGGTTTGATTACTTTGAGGGTAGATGAATCCCCTGTCCCAAGTATAGTCCATATTCTGTCCCAAAAGATGATGTGGAAGGAGCAGCTGATTTATCTAATCTATTCTGAATAACCTACTCAGGAATTCTGCAACTGCAGACAGCCTGTTAGCAGCAATCTGCAGAGCATGGGGTTTTCCTGTTATCCAATTTAAGTCTTTGCTGTTGGACATCAGTTGGATTGCACCTTGCACTGGATTACATGAGAGGCCAGACAAAATACTGGTCACAACATTATCACTATTGTTATTGCATGTTGCCACACCTGTGCTCTTTTTCCTTTTCCTACCTAAATACGCTCAATCTGCTTAATCTTCCCACAAACTTTCTTTGAACTTTTTATCCCGTTTCTCTGTTCCACGATCTGGGACAGTTCATGGTCCTCAATTCATTACAAACTCAATTTCCTCAAACTACCCAGAGACCTCTGTCAGCTTTCCAACCTCACTTGGACTCACTACAAATGAGTTCCTGCCAGAGCTCCAGCCTAGAGAATAACAGAAAACCTGCATTTAACATTAGCATGGGAACATTTTCCATAATCCAAAATTGTGTACTTTTTGTCATTAGCTACAGGCATCCTTCTCTCGCCTGCTCCCACAGGACTATATCCTGAGATGTGCAAGTGTGTCACCATGAGAGCACACTTCATGGAGCTCCAATGTGAAAAGCATCAGGGAAAATGCCTCGGATCCTCTTCTACTGAGCAAAGCACCCAAGAGATAAATGTAACAAAGCACCACATAGACATGCTTGATTCTTAGTCCATGCTATGAGACACACATATATAATACAGGCAGTAAACTGGGTTAATGGGTGTAAACAAAAGGTTAATGTTCAGAGGGGAGAAAATGGCTGTAAATTGCAGGGCGAGGGGGTAATTTTATATGGCAGAATATAAATCCCCCACACTCTCTTTGAGGAGAGGTCACTGTTGAGATCCCCAGTGATGTATTTCCTGGCCTGGATCCAAGAGAGCTGAGAGGTCGAAGAGAGCAGACCATCCCCTTCTGTGGTCAGAAAGCTTAAGAAAATAGTTTAGTTTCTGAAGACAAGTTGTACGTACTCTGGAAAATCCTGTTACTAACCAGCGGTTACTTCGTGAGTAAGAGCCACATTACACTGATGGGCAGTTTTCTAAGCTGGACAAGGTTTCTGTGCTTCAAGGCACCTGAGAGCTGGAGAAGGGAAACTGCACAGGATTTACATGTGCCCCTAATTGCACTGAAACGTGCCCAAGGTTCCTGGGTAGTTTGTCCTGCTTATGCTTTCAGGTTTATTGCATTGCAAAGCTGGAGTCCAGAAGAAGTCGCAGTCAAACAAGTGTGAATTATTGTGTGTTTTTCACCTCCTGCTATAACAAAGGGTATGGTCTGCTGGCCAAAGCATTGTCTGGGCATTTCCATCTAGTGCATTTCCTTGTTCTCATCACAAGACAAACACTCTTGATCATTTCTGTTCATCTTCTGGGGTGTTTCGGCAGCTTGGGAGACTACATGCCTTATGCTTGGAACACCCTTAGGTGATTGCTCTTGTGAGGAAGAGGTTTCAGTGATGGCTAGGGGCTCTTCTCGTGTTCTGTTCTTGTATTATTTGTTTATACTGTCATCTTTGCTTGGATATTCAAGCTGCAGCTAATCACAAACCTATCTCAGGACCATGCAATCCCAAGAAGTCTCCTTTAGCAGCAGATTAAACTGTGATTTGCACTTCCCACCATCAGCTTCTCAGTATATTGAACATCCTTCTCTACTAAAGTTATCTTTCAGAGTTCTGTTTTCTCCAATTGATTGCTCTGACCCTGTTTCCAGAATCAGGGGAAAGGAGAAGTCTGTAGGTGTCTCATCTAGTATATCTCTCTCCATGGTTGAACCAGATCACTATATTAGTCGACAGTACGCTTTCCCAAAATTTTTGCTTTAACAAGGCCCTGTGATAACAGTGTGATGGAGTCCATGTAAATGAGATTGGATTTTTTTTTTTTAGTTCACCTTATAGCCTTCTATTATGTCACAATGCAAGATTTCCTAAAAAGAGAGAATTAGAAACATGCAGAGGGATAAAGTAAAGGGTTGAGATGAATTTGGTTTACTCATATGTGGTAACTGGTGCAGAATCAAGTAGATCATGACCTTATTTCTGATGTTAACAGAAATTTGTTATGAGCATATGACCTTCAGGTTCAAGGTCTAAAAAGAAGCATCTGTTTATTTTCTTTTCTATACATTTACATTTGACCAGTTTTTTTTTCTTTCATTTAGGTTTCTATTAATTGCTGTTTGACACACATCACATTTATGTAGTTTGTGGTGAATTCTTCATTTGCCTAAGTATTTGCTCAGATCAGTGTGCTCCTTGTTCCATTTTAATTGAATGCCTGGCACAGTAAGCGTTCTTGCATCACAAGTAGATAGTCATCAATGATAAGAGTAAAAAGACTAGATGCCCCAGGATGTTTTATTTATTTATTACAGTGAATGTGATTTAGATGCATGGTAATACATGAAGATCCAGAAAAAAAGGTAGTTACAAATTAACACAGAAAGACAAACAGCAGTCTGGAGTTGACAGCATGTTCTCTGCATGGGTCCTGTTCTTCTTATTAGAAGTTGGACATCGAACTGCAAGGCCTGTGCTGGCTCTTTTGAGCTTTGCTTACATGACTTTCAATATTTTCTACCTGGATAAGGTATCACAGTTGGAACAACACATGGCCCACATGTTTGCAAAATCCTCCCTGATTTTTTCTTCATTTTCCTGGGAGTGGGGAAATGAGAGCATAAGAATAGCTTTTGCAGCTCCTGCATAATGGAACTCACCTGAGCTGTGGTGACTTATGAATTGTCTAGGGAGAGGATGATGCTTGTCTGTGCACTTCCACCAGCTGCAAAGCACAGTGGTTGTTGTACAGGTTCAATTGGATTAGCAAAAAGTAAGCTCACAGGATTACTTTCTTAACATGAAGGCAAGAAAACAGAAATATTGCTGGAAATAAACAGTCCAAAAAAATTCAGGAGAAATCATGACTGCTTCAGTTTGCTATACCGATATGGTCAGATCCAAGCTAAATACACTCTACGGTTTTCTTTTAAAATAGTGTCACAGATCTTAATCTCCATATTCAGGTTTTTCAGCTGACTCTGCCCTGCTCTCTCAGCGCTGTCAGTGGGTCTATAACCCGGCAGCAACTCCAATGTCAACAAGAAGAGAAATAAAATTCCAGGGTAAAAGCCTAAGAAATTTATTAATGCTGCACTTGCACACACAGTCCCACCACTACCGAGGCTGTTAGTAATAGGGTTGAGCCTCTTTAAGTTAAAATTTCACTTTAGAGCAAGACTTTGATATTTGTAAAATCTGTAGGAATGACTAGCCCTTTCCTTCCAGGGAGGTAAAAGAAATGATTTTAATTATTGCACGTTATAATACCCTTGGCCAGGCTGGGTGAATACCTAAGTATTCCACACACATTTCCTTCCATTTTTAAAGGAAATTAATTTGCCTGTTTCCAATCTTTTGTTTGCTTTCTATGAATACTCAAGTGAATCAGCTTTACCTCAAAATGCTTATTTTAATTTGAAGGGCACGTTTCAATTGCAAATTAACCACTCTGCCTCCTGCATTGATGTTGTCCCCGGGGAGGGTTCAGTATGTAGGAATGTCATTGCAAGAGTTGCTGAGCACGAAGATGCACTTGAAGACTCAGGCTCAGTGCGAAAACCTTCATACCTCTAAATGTAGGTGCTGTAGCTGGTTCCTCAGTGTCAGGCAGATGCAATTTTACTGATCGATTAAGGCGTAACTCAATAGTTACACAGAAATAGCACAGGACCAGCAATAGAAGTGTGCATTCAGAATGCACCCAATGGCAAAGTCAAAGACCATAATACCATGTATTAATTGATAAATACACCTATGAAGCACTCTGAATAATGGATAGTTTTCAGAATATGACATGCTGAGATTGGAAACAAGGCAAACTGCTCACTACACAATATTTGTGCTTGTCTACAGGATGGGAAAATGTGAATGTTCAACTACAGAGGCAAGGAAAATTGGACATGCTCCAGGGAGCTCATGATCCATGCATTTCATGAGATGAAACAGATGGATGAAGCAGACACATGGAGTGGGTAGGAGGAGGTGGGAGGATGTGTTAAAGGAAATGGCTTTGTAGAATTAACAGCACTTCATATTCTAACACAGATTTCACTATGACATCAAAGAAGTCATTTAAGACCAGGGTTGGGCTTCTTTTTTAAAAAAATAAATGTCTGAACAGGTGTTTGGAGGAATTTTTAAAAGTGAGGAATTTAGGAACTCTAATGGAAACCATGAGGATTTGGGGATCTTTGTTCTTCTGACATTGCACCTAGAAATCTTGCTCACTGCCTCTGATCTAGATGTCCAAAAAGTAAAGGACAGAGTCACTGACTGAAACAGGCCTTGGAATTAGGCCCTGCACTCTCGGTGTTATTGAGTTTGTGGAAATAAATAATTCCTTTTTATAAAGCCTTCGAAAATCTGTGAGTGAAAAGACCTAAGATATAAGGTATTAAAGAAACAAAAAACCCCAAATCACCATCACATGTACATACTTGTCATGTGTACGTGACACAAACACATTTTCACATGTTCCTCTTCACGTGACAAATGACATTGGCATCTCCAGAGTTATTGCTGTGCTTAATCACAAGGGATGATTGTACATGAAATATTTCTATTAATTCCAGCTAGAAATGTCCTAAATGGCTGATTGGATGCCCAAGGCAAGGAATTATCTTTCAACTAGTCCTGCCTGTTAGAAACTAATTACCCTTTTCCACTCCAATTCTTCCCCAACTTCTCTATCTCTGCAAAGCAGGAACTTGCCTTTTTGTACCTCTAAACCAGCGTATTGCAGAGGGTTTCTAGTCTCCGAGTGAAACAATATGCTTCTTTGGGTCCCAGGCATTGGCATTAATTGATGGTTGTTTTGAAGCAAGAAACAGGTGAAAAAACAAGTACGTGAGCTTCTGATGTTCACAAATCATCAGAAACAAGTTCACCTCTGGTTAGTTAATAAGGTAGGGTCTGGCTGAGAGAAAGACACGCCAGCTCGATTCAGGTTCGTAGGTGTTGCCTAGTGTAGTTTGAGAGGCCCCGGCACATCCAAGACATCTGTGCAGGCTAATAAGTATGATGTCGGATTAATGAGAGACCTGTGCCCTTCTAAAGCAGGTGTTGGAGACCAGACATCATGCTCTGGAGCCTCTCAAATCACATCAGACACTTGTTTCAGCAACTAAATTGTGTTCTCGATCTCTAGTGACTGTGATGGGAATTCAGGCACCCGGCGCATGTGCAAGACTATGTTTAGGTGCCTTTAATCTGTGATTAAATCATTCCTATCCTAACTATGCGCTTGTCCTTCTCCCTTTGCTCCGTCCACTTTTTCCCAATGCTCATTAGGGACAATGTCCCTGCACAGTCCCTTGCGAGCAGGGAATTGACTGCAGAGGCAATTTGGTTTGCAGTGCCCCTGGGAATGCAAGACCTCAGAGGCAGGACCACATCACGCCTTAGCAAATCACTGCAGCACTTTTCCACGTTCATGCTGTGCTCATGCTACGCTCATGCCACATTCCCATGTCCAGCAAGTGTGAAGCCATTTGACTTTGAGTCTGCATTCCCAGGAGTGTGTCAGCTCCTACATAGGACCCCAACTTTAGGTTGGTGGAAAATAGGAGTTTGCTTGATGGTTCTTTCATACGCATTACAGTGCAGACTCCCTGCTTGCTCCATATCAATTTCAATATTGTTGACTGATTTTTGAGGGATTTTTCATCCTTTCCTGCCTACTTACATGGTGTAGTCAATAACAATTACCCATGCAAAGGCTTCTTTCACAAAACTCCTTAGTCATTGACTACTTTTCATCTTCCGTTGAAGCTTCAGAGAGAAAGCTCTGCTGAAATGCCTACAGAAAAATCCCCAAGAGGCAATGGATAGAGGTGGGAGAGAAGGGACAGCAGATTGTGTTTTTCTATTTCTATTAAAATATGTTTCCATGATTCAGAACAAAGCACTTATGGTACATGTGATTGAAGTAAGTTTGCAAACTCTTTGCTTTAGCTGTTGCTCTGCCTCTTCCTTTCATCTTGCTGTTTGTCATATATTCACTTTCTACATCTTGTCTTTTTTGACATTTTAGCTATCTCAGGGGGCAACACTGGCACTTTCACACATCACGGTAATAGAAATAAAAGTTTGAAAGATCGAGATCTGAGACCTGCCTATTCCTGGGGCATTGCAATGCAACATCATGAAAGATGTAGCTTGGCTGGATCCTCAGGAGATCACAAGGAACCTGGAACCACAGCTCCTGAGAATAACTGAGCTGATGAAGGCAGACAAACATCTATGCACTTTTTTTCCTGGTGAAAAATCCTGTCAGCAATTGACATTTTTTCTTTGCATGTGGTTCAGATGAAATTTTGTTTTCCAGTGGAGAAGTAATGTTTTATTTACGTTTTTTTGGATGAATAGCTCTGGCCTGTCTACATTGAAACATACTTCACACAATGCAAGTGGAAACCCCTGATGATTCTTTCCAAATTCCTAATTTAATTCATCAGCTCAGGAAGAATTAAAACCTGTATATTTGGGTGAGATCCTCCACCATTCCGGACTGGCCTCGCTCTGATACAATCAGTTAAGCCATCGATTTACATTAGCATAAAATTTGACCCAAAATTTCAGACTGAGACATATGAAACACAATTCCTGTCATCAGTGCTACTGAATGCACGGTTCAGAGATCGCCAGTTACCTTTGCAATTTAAACCTACTCCAGGTAGCAGACTAGCTTCTGAGTTGAAGTCCGCTCTCTGTGCCTTACTGGCATAATGCATTGGGAGCAATTTCTTTCTGCTTGCATAACCCATCTGCAGGAGCTAAGGCCTTTCCCAAATATTTTATAACCAACAGATAAAGTATATCAAAACTAATCCAATGTATCAAACATTTTGGATGGCTTCACATTAATATTTGGCTACTAATTTTCAAGTACTTAAGGGGGGGAAAAAAGAGACACCGTTTAACATGTACTGAGATACTCTCATGGCAGGTCATGCGTGCAGTAATTACCATTCCCAGATGGAAGAGCTTCAGCAGCTGTATAGCCTAGCACAGCGCCTGCTAACGCATCGCCAGTCTCTGTCCTTGGAGGCAGCTGGCTCAGGATGCTCAGGTTTATCAGTCTGCTAGGCTGGTTGAGTTCATGTTAGATACAAAGGATGCTCACAGCTTTAGGGCCCTGCAGCTCAGTCCCCCCAGCTTCAGGGATGACGTGCTGCTGGTATCACCCTAGGGTTTTGAAAAGTACCTAAAAATACAATATGCTCACTCTCCAGTTGACAGAAGTGATTCAGTCCCTCAGGCATTCTCAAAAAACCCCACCAGCACGGTTGTGGGGTTGCAGCAGGCACCGATGCCGAGGCAGGCTGCAATCATTTTTAATTTGGGGGTTGACAATCTGATGTTAGGGCTGCAAGAACAAAGAAAGAAGCCTGAACATATCGAACCAGAGACATTCCCCCTGAGCCGTGGAAAAATAATAGCTTGACATTTTAAAGTGTCAATAGCCATAGCAGAGAGAGGGCTGAAGGGGAAGGCAGTAGAATACCTGGCTGATTGCTCTGCTTCGGGTATGCACAGTAACTTTCTTCTAATTCCAGCTGCACATACATTTTCTCTTGATCAGAAGGTATTGAAGATGACTTGAAAGAACACACCCACCAAACCCTCCCATCCCTCCTCAATTTGGTTAATGAGGTCATTAAAAAGATGCATGAAAGACTTGCAAACAAGCCCTGAATTTTTATGCTGCAGTGGCAATATCAGAGTGGCCTGAGCACACAGAAAGGCTATTAGGGAAACGAGTGTGCTTATTATAGCTTTGAAAGCAATTTTCACCCTTTTTAGCTACTACGCTGAAGAGACTTGAAAGTAACATGTGTGTACTGAGGAGTGGTCTAGTGTAATGTAGCCTGAGAAATCCTTCCTGTCACAGGACAACGGTATCCCGTTTTCTGCTGCTGATGTTGAAAAGAGCTAAAAATCCACATAATTGAGCGACCATGATGGCCTGCTTTGAAACCATGGCAATGTGAGTAGAAAGTCCCTAAACCAAAAAGCCCATAAACATAAATAATTGAATCTTAAGTTAGCCATTATTCCAATTGGAACCCCAACAGAATAGAAAGTTTAACAGTAACCTTGTGGTAGCTGAAAGGATGAAGATATGGCCTCTAGTTACCTTAGATAATTTTAATACTAAGAATCACACCTCTAGGAGGAGTTTTATATGTAAATATAAGACCACCTTAGTATAATGAGCCAGACAGAAATTAAGACATGTGCAAACGAGTTTTTGTTATATCATTACAAGTGACCAATCAGCTATTTTAATGGGATTTTTTCCTTGTTACCTTTTTGTATAAAAGACCCTATGTGTTTCCTAAGAGGTGTGCTGGCTGCATTAGATGTCTAGCACCGGATTCTGCAGAACTGAAGTAAAGACAAATATATCAACTCAGTGTGTTGATTGGCTCTTGCACACCAGGTGAAGAACCCGCATTTTTAGGGACAACACTGAGATTATCTCCTCTGTCCTACATCAGGGAGCACCTTCCCAAGAGAGATGATGCCTCCAGCCCTTCTCAGACAGTGGTTCTCCAGGGCAGCAGTGGGACCTGGTACAGCTCACAGCTTCGTGACCTGCAACCTGTGCCCCCATGACTTGTCTACCGCTGTAGTCAGGAAATAAGGAAAAAAATCTAGAAAACCTCTGGCACAGGAAGGTGGGGTCTTAGCTCTAGATCTTGAGGTTGAAACATTTTAAGATTTTTAAGAACCTCTGTTTTAATATGCCCCAGCTCAGACACTTCTGGAGAGCTGAAATATTTTTTTTTTTTTGGCAGAATTTTACAGGTATTTTCTCACTAGGAATAATTTTTTGTTTGTCTAGTTTGTGACCTATTAGTGTCCTGAAGCATGGAAACGGGAAGATTACAGCACTGTGGATGTGCAGGAATGAGCACTTTATGCAGTTTAAATTGTCTGCAATGCCACATTTTGGGCCTACATGAGAAGGGGGTTCAGCATTAAGAAAATTTGATCTTGTGGGTAGACGTAATGCAAACTGGAGGCACATGCTGAAGTTTTGTATGCGTCTGGGAAGATTTTTTGGTTTCACTCTTTTCTTTTCTCAGCTGTTGGCATCAAAGGCCACAGGATAAAAGATGAACACACCTGCAGAAGCTACCACTTACAACTCTGACTCTTGGGCACTTTTTGCTTGCCATTTCCAGCTTGCAGCCCTTTCCCATTACAGAGGGAGCCACACACGCTGCACACCAGCCCTCCTCTCTGATGCAGCAGCTAGGACAAAGAAATAACCCTCCCTGCGTGCACAGAGGTGAAGCACATGGTGTTTGAACTGTCTTTGCTCTTATTTGGGGAATTAGAATTTGCTTTAATTTTCCATTGGGAAATGAATATGTGTCATCCTGCCCTGAAGCCATGTTAAGTGCACAATATCTCTGACATTGCTGTTGTGCCCTCAGCTGCTGCATGAGTCACTGCCATCTCTTGACTCAGAGAAGTTTTCCTCATTAAAAGTTGAAAAACAAGCATAAGGGGAGAGAAGAAAGAGAGGGAAAGGTGGAATTTCTGGGCTTCTCTCAGAACTGAAATTAAAACTCCGCATTTCTGAAAGGACAGTGATCCCTCCATCCACAGTCCCTTTCTAATGATCAACACTTTCTGTAGCTCAAAGGATGTTCTCCCTCTGTCCTCCACTTCAGAAATGGAAGAAATAATCATCTCAAGGCATGACAAAAATCATGCCTTATTGATAGATTTTCACAAATGTTTTGCCTTGTTTACTGAATTGGCTGAGTAGTTCCTCCAAATCACTGCATCGAGGTGGTGATTGTAAGGTCTGTTTCAAAATCTCCAACCAGGTTTTATTATACATCACGTTGTAATAGCAGACTAAGTTTCAGACTTCTCTGCATCCAAAATTGGCATGGTTTTCTAAGCAAAAGCTGAACAATATGAAATTAGACCTTTGCCCTCAAGTCATGGAAAAAAATATCAAGGTTTGAAGAACTAAGCATTTATTCCTTCAGCTGCTAAGTCTACTTTGAATAATCTGGGTGCCAAATATGGGAGAATCAGGGATCCCATTTGGGATCCCATTTGCAGGGATCAAAGACTTTCTTCAATTGAATAGTCTGAGCTCTTCTCATCTCTGTGCTCGCCTTCCTCACATACCAAAAGAGAATAGTGACACTGATGATGGTGTTCAGTTTGCAAATTCATGAACTGTAATGAGACTTCAGACACCTACCTCACCTCCAGGTACCTTAAGAAAGACATCTCACTTCAGGTATTTTAATCTGTGAGTTGAATCCTACCCTTGCATTATTCATTTGTCATTTATTAGGAAGCATTTGTCCAGTTTGTGCAGTGCCCAGAGCAGAAGGATCCTAATCTTGATTGAGATCCCCAGCAGCTGCAGTTGGAGACCAGCCAGACCTGATAATCAGATTATTATTCCCGTATTGGCCCTCCTTCAATGAAACTGTTATTCAGGCATGGTCAGTACCTTCAAAACTACCCTGGATAACTTCCTAACTGGAAAAAAGGTGATATTGCCTGTGATGAGCACACTTTAATGTAGATGACAGATACTTTGCTCAGGTGTATGCATTCCATCTCTGAGTGATCACATTTCATTGACAATGCATCAGTGTTTAACATCTCTCTGACTTTTTCTTTTGCCTTGGAAGGGGAATGGGGGGGGAAACAGTTTGGTCTTTTAGTCTTTGCTGCTTCTTATTGATAGATGTCCTCTGTATTTCCGTACTTTAAAGGAATGTTCTTGTATCATGATGAATAGCCCTTTTAGGTCCAGAATCAATTCAAACCTTTTCCATCCCAGTGCTTGAAATTCTTGGGAGGATATTCCAATTTCCATAGTCTTGTTCGTTGTTATGCGACTGCATCAGCATTAGCACTGAAATCAATCTTGATTTACATTTTGCTCTTGTCCAGGTACTCAGAGCAGCAGCTTTTCAATGCTTAGTTAGTGGACTTTGCACTAAATAAATTTTTGGAAGATTTAGTAGTCTAGTGACAAAATCTGGAAAGTTATCATAAACTTTGACACATACCAGCTATGCTATATGTTAAGACTATTCCATCCTTTTAAAATACATTGACTGGGGTTCTTGGTATTATTTTCCTTCCCTTTTTTATTCACTCCTCTTTGTTTCCAGATTGTAATTCTACAGCTGCTTAACAAAATGAATTCTTCCAGTTTTTCTTGACACACACAACAAAAAGGCTCTGAAGACTTAGAAGAAAGACAAGGAACCATACTAATAAATGTTTTGAAGGAGAATGTCTTCCCTGTGCTGATAGGAAAAAAATATTCTAGGCAGTGATTAAAGAAAAGAAAATTATTTGAAAACCTGCTCAATCTAGGTATTGCCCTGCTGTGTCCAGATTGCTATTCCCAGACAAATCCACTTAGATCCTAGCAGGAAAACACATTCCAGTGACTTCTAATTATGTCTAGTTTCTATTAATACCTTGAACCTTCTTTGAGCTGGACTTATCCTTGCAGCATAAGATGGAATATCTCTGAGTAAACCCAGCCACCTGTAATGTCAACGTACGTGAACCAGTTCCTGAACCATTCTTCATGGTGCTGACCCTCAGCCAGGAGCTGGAAACCAAGATAATTTCAGGAACTGGCAGCAGAAGTAAAAAAAAAAAAAAGGAACAAAACACCTGAATTTTGAATAATTTATTTGAAATATTAATTAAGAAATATAGCAAAATAGCACAAATAGAAACACACATGCAGTGTAATTTTTATAAAGGCAGAAGAAAGAATACAGACTCTTCAAAAAGTTTTAAGAAGATAAAAGCCAACATAAAAGCTAATAGACCAGCCTGTATGGGATGCATCTTCTCTAAGCTTTAGAGATCAAGCTGTGATGATGTCAAGGTCTCCTTGCACCTGCAGATGGGAACTGAAGCATTCACATGACAGCTTGATTCCCCCACAGGCTGATTTTCCTCTGTGCTGATTCCAAAATTTCCCCTTGCACCCAACTGCCTGATGCCAATGTGACATCCTCATAAACCCTACTGAGAAAGCTGGAGTTCAAAATATTTAAGAAATGGCTGAAAAGGCAACAGTCTGTTGTCTAACAGACTGAAGAAATGCAGTATGCAGTTCTTCAGGGAGCTTTTTGGGTCCCCCAGGAAAAATTAAGTAAATGCCATTCATTCTTTGAGCTGCCACATAGCTTTTTCTTATTAGCAATTCTTCCTTCTTCCCCCTGCCCCAAGACTCCACCAAGACACCCTCCTATTAGTTCCCTTGGCTTCCTTGGTTGATCCCTTTGCATAAAGCTGAAAAAACAGTTTCTTGGTGTCCATTGCTTTAAGACATGAGATTGATTTGTTCTCTATTAAAAATAAAGGATAATAAAGTACATCTGCTTATGCTACACATCTTAAATATTCCTAGCTTTGAATTCATCATAAGGAATAAACTGAGGGGAGCAATATGAGAGGGAAAATTACTGTTTTAACAATGCTCTTTTAATCAAATAATATTGAATAGTCTGTTTCTTTAATGGGAAGATAAGTCTTTAGACCTTTATGATTAGATCCCAAAAGAAGTGAGCTTCAAGACGCATGGCTTAATCCCATCAGACGCTGCCAAGGTGTGATGTTAATGGACAATGAGAACATGAGAATGAGTAACTGGTCAAAACTCGAATTTTCATTTTGGGGAAATAAGACTGTTTTTCCCTATTTTATAAAGAGGGGATGTGGAAAAGAGGAAGAGCAGTAACAGAGGCATCTAACAACCAGCAATCTCAGTGGGAGGTAGGCATCAGGATATTTTTTTCACCTGAGTCTCAAAGTCTTGTCCTACATCATGTTGAGAACCTACAGCTAAGATGGAAATTGAAGCCAAGCAACCTTAGGAGCAGCAGCCTGACATTACGCTGATACTCGCACAGCCCTTACAGTGTTTTTTCAAATGTGCCTGAGGTCCCTTTATGTGTGCATGTACAGTGCCCACCATTGTCTTGAGTCTGCCTGTGTTTCTGTGTCCAGCTGGAGTGCAAATACTAATCAGGAATTTGTTCTTGCATTTTTTTTTTTATTAAAAAGCATGTGGACAAACAAGGAGGGGAAGAGTCTACGCTACATTCACACCCCAACAAGAGTCACTTGATTCTATGATTCCATGATTTGTGATGTGCAATGGGTGTTTGCTAGGAAAAGGATTGTGGTGTTTGGGGATGTTAGGATATAGCCAACTGTTTGCTCACCTCATCTCATCTTCCACTTGGCTGTGGGCTTAAGCAGTTGATTAGGTAAAGCAACCCTTTAGAGTCAGTTCGGTACAATACACCACAACATGCTTAGGAAATTTTTCAGGTAGGGGCTTCAAGGCAGCGCTTTTGAAACACTGCAGCTCAGAGCCAGCTGATTCTTTGGGTTATAGAGAAATAAAAACTGCATCTGTGGTTTGAAAGTGAACACTTATTTAACATCTTTTTGAAAAGATCTGTACCTTCTAAAATTCTCATTTGTTTGAAACTCTCCATTGCTATTTAATCAGCAGTCATTAAATATGTTTTAGAAGACTTGCTGAAGACTGAATACTTCTTTCTTTTCCTTCTTCTGCGATAAATGACTGAAACATAATAATTTCGGAGTCTGCTTTAGAGACAACTTCTCAGTGAGAAGAATCACCTGCATATAGCCTTCCAGTGAACTGGAACTAGCTTACTAGTGAACTGGTTAGGATTTTATTATCTTTATTTCATTCACAATGATAAAATGCCTCACTTCAGCAATTCAAACATCAGGTGAATTAAGGTAGTTGTTTTTCTCCCTCTGTAGACAAGGACATCAGCACATGTCTAGTTAAATGAGGTTATTCCTATGCAGATGATGACTTACCTGCATTGAAATGTCTTGCCCTCAGTTTCAGCAAAACTTCTGTTGAAAACCTATTCTTAGATTCAAGGTGGAACTTTCCTGTCAGTGTTAAAGGGGAAAGAAAAGAGTAACATTATCTTATCATGGGACATACAGTAGCAGGGGGGTCTGAGAACTCATGTGAGATACGAGAAATCCATGTAAAAAAACCCCTATCCCAATGAACTACAAATTCCCTGAAGGCAAAAGACACCCACCCCCAAATCAGAAGGCAGTATCTCCTTTAGGACAACTGGGGTGAAAATGAAATTTAAATATGGGTCTCCAGAATCTTTGATAAATTCTCCAAACAGCATGCAACTGGCTACCATGTATTAATTTTCCTTGAGTCTTATGAGAAACTTGAATATATCTTGGTCTTGTCTCAATACACAAAGGAATAAAGTCTTCACAGCTCAAACAATGTGTGAGATGAAGAAACTAATTCCTGCCCACATTTTCAGAGGATCTTAAAAGCTATATGCAACACTGGTACATGAATCATTATCCCTATAGTATGAAACAGTGTCATATACAGTTGATATAAGCGAACACTTCATGTAACATTTATATTACATAAACATTAGATATTCACAGTGTAGATGTGAGCTAATCATCTCACATCTCTGCTAATAAGCCAAGGATCTCTTCACAGTTGATGGGAAGAAAAAGAGACATTTTTAGGGCACAATTAATTTGCCATATTTTGCAATGTGCTTTAGAGTGAGATGAAGTGCCTATTTGTCTCTGGTGGCTTCGTGGGAACCTATGGGGACTCATTCAAGTGTACAAATCTACATTGCAAAAGTCTACAGTTGATCTGCAAAATCGCCTCCTCAGTGTCTATAACATAGAGGAGTGCCAAGTTCTAAAGAAAGCCTGTAACTATTTTTATTTTATTTTATAAGGGAAGTTTCTCTTAATGAGTTCCCATTTCAAATCTAATCCCCCGGCTTCTTGTTTGGGAAGATTTCTTTAGATAGGCTCTTGTAACATTAATGTTCTGGTCTAGGACTGCTTTCTCATAAAGTCTCTAGCTATCATCAGTATAGATATCCTTCATGTATAATGCACTCGCAGTACTTCCCTTGTGTCCTTGCTTCTCCGCTGCTTTCTCATTTGTGTCAAGCCCCAAACATCCGAGCAGGATGGTTGGCAGGCAAGCCTCCGTTGCCCGCTGCCAATGTGGATTTTGGCTGGCTGGACCTTTGTGGTGCTTTGTCGGGTCTTCTCCCATGGGGGCTCTGCACTGCGGCCGGTGAGCTGGCTGCTTCTGCGTGTGTGCTCTGAGGGCTTATTTACACTAAAGGAAGCGGTATTCCCTCTTTTTTATGCAAGAGTAATAATTGAGCCCAGGTTCAGCCTAGGTTTGAGTAACTTGTACCAGGATAGCATCCAGGGGCTTTGGGCTGTGTGGATGCGCTAGTCATAGGCACAGGCTTTGTGTTACATGATTTGTAGCTGAATATAGACTGTGAGCTAAAAAGCCACACTCTTTAGGCCATTTTAGAGGTGGATGTATGGGAAGCTGGAGACTTGGGGTGGGATTGAGTTGCTTAAACACGTGAGGCTACTGCCTATCCAGGTGCCCCAGGGTACCCGAGGTATACACATGGGCTGGCAGCACCTAGGAATATCTGAAGAGGCATCAGGAGCCAGGTGAGTTACTCTAAGGTACCTAAAATTGCACCAGGCACACATTGAACCCTACCTTTGCTTTATCCCCAGGCCTTTTTCATTACGCCACTTCGATAGCATGACGGCTTGTGGCACTGCTCACCCTTGCTTTCCTCAGCCATTTCAGTATAATAAATAAAGCATTCTTCCTTGCCTTCTTCCTCAGAAATGGCACCAATGGACTAATACAGCATTTCAATGCCCTTTCTGTCGGTTAATGACAAAGCCAGTCATGATTTATGACATTTGCTTTTCACTTTATTTGGAAGCATACTGCCACTTGTCAGAAAACAGGCCAGGACTCTGGAAGCTTGCAGGGACAGGGACAACCCACAGCCTGGAGCAAAGGGGCCTGATCTAGGCTGGGTCTTCAAGCACAGCAATGATCGGTCACTGCAGTCCTCACAGTGATGTGTTTCATGGACTTATTTTAGCTGATTTGACCATTAACCTTATTTGACCTATTCCATGTTATTTGATAATATGATATTATGATAACATTGTGTATTCCTCACAAACCTTTTCCAAATACAGTCTGCTGTTTGGTGATAGTGCAGTTACAGTAGGTACTTTGGCCATACTCTTAATTAGAGATGAAAAAGAAATGTATGTTTCTTTGATCAGACATTTCTGGTATAATAAATCGGTGACATAGAGTCTTGCGTAATAAAAAGGTGACAAGGGTTCCTGTATTTTTAATATGTTCTTTATACGTTGTCTTTTCTGCTGCTGGTTCTGGAATGGGTATCAACCAGAGAGACAAATAATGTCCACGGCAGTGTCTGAATATTAAGTGTTTGAACTAAAAAATTAAAGCTAACCCTCCTCAGAAGCCACATTGCAAGCACAAAGGGACATGTTCTGCCTCACCCTATGCACTTGCAGTGCAATGAGACACTTGGTATGTCTGCAGTGTATATAATTAATAGCAATGACAAGTAAGTACATGATTATTAATTAGAATAATAAAAGACCCAGGTTGCTCGTAGTTCAAAGTCAAGCTGTTTCAATCCTGTTGTCTTTGAGGGTTTCTTTTTTAAGAAAGACATTTCCTCCAATATTTGCTTTTTTGTATTCCGTGCTTTTGGTGGGAAGGGAGATGAGAACATCTCACGGGCTTTGGGAAGGAGGGTTCCCACAGCAGGAGGCAGTGGGAAGAGTCCCAATTTGAGGAGAAGAAGATAGATTGAGAAGCTGAGTAGAGTCCAGGAGGAGTTTGGGGATATTTTAAGATGATTGTGTGGTTGTAATCCAGGACTGGGTCAGGTAGAGGTGGGGACAACTTGTCATGGGACAGAACAGCAGGTCCAGGGAATGAGGAAATGCATTATTAAGTGCTGACTTGCCACCTTCAGGTGCCACAGGAATAGAAGGACAGAGACATGGGAGCAGGGCTACAGTAGGTGGCATTAGATATAAATGATTTTGATCGTCTCATAGCTGGAGGATGAAGCCATTAGATGCAGAATTAAAAGGCCTGCTTCTCTGTTCCCTTGCTGCAGAAGCCCAGGAGAAGCTAACTCCAGCTTTAGAAGGAAGACGCATAAAAAATCTGCTTGACAAGCTGCAGCTCTTCCTCGGTGAGACAAACTGAATGGTGTTTGGGTGGTGCAGACCTGCTCTAGGTCTTACCCCGAGACAGGCATACTTGGAAGGAGACTGGTCCTGCAGTTACTGCACAGGTGGAGCTCAGGTCCTCTCCTTCAAACTCCCCGGGGAATAATGGTAATAGATACTGATTTTGCTCTTGGAAAATCCACTTTCTGGTAACACTTTTAAAAGCTGATTACAGCCTTGCTGCACTTCATACCCGCAGATGACCTGCAGCCACCCCATCAAGTAAGAACCACAGTCATAAATATGTAGCTACGGTGTAACTTTGGACTGGCTGTCTTTAAAGATGGAAATAGTGATTGAAGATAGTGGACCAAAGGCTGAGGGGAGAATAGTTTTTACTGAATTTAGGAAGCTTATATATTGCTCCCTGGGGAAGAGGCTGCCAATCCTAATTTATTTGTCATTTAATTCCTGCTGATCTAAATTTTCTATGACAAACAGATTCATTTAATTGTGTCACCTCTGGCTTGTGTGTGCCACGAAAAGAACTTTTCATTTTAACAGTGGGTAACAGAGGAGTAAGAGTTTTGAGTGATAATGCCAGGGGAGCTTGCAAAGACACTCAAACTGTGGGAGGTCATGCTTTATATTAGGGTGAAATTATACTAGATAGGATCATAGGCATGTAGTTTTAGAGAGAATTTCTTTCTAAAAAGCATTGTGCCTTTAGCATGGAATTTAGCTAAGCTGCTCCAAGCCTTTACATAGTTTTCTGAACTCGAGAATATTTGCTTTCAATAAAAAGGGAAATAATAACTCTGGAGATTAATTGCTTGGTAACATGGACTGGCACATAGTGATGGCATCTGTATCTAATGGAAATACAATGAAAATGGGTCCTCGTAGATTAATTCAGCTAAAATAAACAACTGGAAAACAATCTGGATTCCTGGCTAAGTCTAAGAGAAGAAATGAAAATTTATATATGGAGAGATTATCTCTGGCAAATTTCTCTTTCTCTTTTCTCTCTCAGAAGATTACATTTTGGCTGTTTTTTCAGAGCTAGCCTGATGTTCCTTCCACTGTAAGTGTTTGTGATGGGTGTTAGAAATGCTGTCTGTAGCAAGAATGTTCATGCAGTGCCAATGTGCGGCATCTGCTATAAACGTACTGCAGCAGCAGAAAAGGCAGTTCATGTTTCCAGCTTCTCTCTGTAATATGCTCACTCTGAAGTAGTGTGCCCTGGTGAAAGCCTGCTCTGAGCTGACACATCCCTCTCCCTGCATGACAGGTTTCCCTCAGCACAATGACATCAGCAGCTCTCTGCCTCCACGCAGCCATTTGTGCAGCCGATGCCAGGAACAGACCTGATGCTCTACATAC
Source organism: Himantopus leucocephalus (assembly GCA_003993805.1). Lineage (NCBI taxonomy): Eukaryota > Metazoa > Chordata > Aves > Charadriiformes > Recurvirostridae > Himantopus > Himantopus leucocephalus. The sequence continues at coordinate 93,575,534 of RSEF01000004.1, forward strand.
CAATACCAACCTCTCTACAGGAGTAGGACTCTAAATCTGGGTTCCAAATTAGGGTCTCAGCTCCAAATGGATGCAAAGATAACTTTTGTGGGTTTTTTTTCCCCCCACCTAATTATTGTGCAATCACAAGAAAAGAGTTAAGGTTCCTAAGATCACATTTTGTGTTTTAAATGATAATAAAAAATTCATGCTGCAATAGTAGTGTTTTGATTTCTCCTCACAATGCAGTGATTTTCCAGCAGAAAATGCATTTCTGGGGACATAGAGGGGATGTAATTCAAACCATTAGACAAAACATTGCAGTGAATAAGGTACGGTGCATGACTGAGCAGTGGTTGGCTGGGTAAAAAGAGGATTATAGAGACACTATCACAAAAGCCTTATCAAGTTCAGGGGATATGGTCAGTAAGAGTAGATATAGGGTGGAGATTTTGGAGCTGACAACGGTTGCATAAATACCAGAACTACAGCCAGCGGAGCTCATAAATAAATGACTCTCCTTGAGAGACAGAACTTGCCCGACCAGAGGTTCAGGCAGGCTGATACCACACCACTGGCCTAGAAACGTAAGCTCGCTGTTCAACAGGGCACCCTGTGCAATAGAGCACGATGTAGCAGCATGCTGGGTGCCATCTCTACAACCCACTGAGTGTTGCAAACCTGCCCAGTTTCTGTAGGCATCTTTTGGGGAGAAACTTTGCTTTGCAGCTCCACAACAATTTGCAAAGCAACGTATCAAGCATGTTCAATGTTAAAACAATATATGCAATTTTCTATCCTGGCGTTCTGTCTGCAACATGGTATTTCCAGGTGCATTGGGAAAACATAACTAAGGCTGTAGTCAACCAATCACTGCAGAAATGCCTGTTGTGTTTTAAGAAGTTGATTCCTGTGGTTGCTGTTCCACTACTCTCAGCTGGAGGACGTGTCTAACACTGATGGAATGAACCTTGTGAGTGCTCCTCAGGATTCACAGTGCGAAGTCAGCACAGCTGCCTAAAAAACTGCCCTTGAAAAGGGATACATGTGCTACACGCCTAGCTTTCAATCCTCTTTTCTACATAATTTGGAGAACTTGATAATTCAAACGACATGCCTGCTTAAGGACCTAGCTGGTGTGTGTCGAAATTTCACTTCATTCAGGAGAGCAAGATGAATTTGGGGGATGTGTTACCAAGACATACTGAGTAAGGGTGCTTTGCTGAGTTCAGGACAGGAGAGACTGGAAACCCCAAAACTCAACACTTAACCCAACATTCACAGAGGACCAACAGAGAATTTTGTAAAAAGCATGGCAAATATTAATGAATGCCAACAGAGCTCAGTCCACTATTTTTCTCATCCTTCTGTCTTATTTTCTGAGTTTCTGACATTAAATCAGGCTTCAAATCATGAGTTCCCCTGGAGTGACAGTGTTCCTGGTTTTGCTGGGCTTGTTCCATTCTTCCGTGTGTTGGTCCAGACTCTCAGGAGCAATATGTTTATTATATTGTTAATAAAACAAAATGATTGCATCATTGTTCTGCTCAGTAAGATGGCAATATAAGTCTTGTTAGTCAGCCATCGGATCAGTGTTTTATGGTTTGCCAGTGCCTGTATTGTCTGTAGCTGATCAAAACAAATAAGCAAACAGGAAAAAAACCCTATTTAAAATAAACTTTATTTAAGCTGCTTCTTATAAAGTTTTAAAATCACACCGGGAAATGAAGAAAATTTTTATGACGTGGAGAAGAGTGAAGGTAATATAAGATATCATTTTCCTCATACTGCTCCGCTCTGCCTTCTTGGTGCGACAGGAGGAAAGGCTTTAAAGCAATTAACGTTTCACAGTTTGCCAGAAAAAGATAGTGACATAAAGCATCAGATTCAAAGGGACTTACATGATCACAGCTTCAGATCCTGAAATCAGATCCACAGCCAAAATCTATCAAGGTTCGTCTTAAAATTGGCAAGTTTCTTGACTCTTCAATCCATATACACACTTCTACCAGGCTGCTATCCCAGACCCTCATGCTGGCCATGCTTAGAAACCTGCTTTTCATTTCTAGCCTAAAAACATCTACTGCTAGAACGTGGCCTCTATGATTATTCATTCAGCCATTTAGATAACGTCTGTGAGATGCCTCACATCATTCAGGAGTTATAGTTCATTTTTCCAGGGGAAAAATCTTCCCCAAACTGTTTTATCAGGAATCAGGTCCTTGATGCAACATGGGTGGGCTCTGCCCGAAGCATTGCATAGGTTAGAAGAGAATCAGATGAGCTCTCATCCAGTGGATTAACTCCACCTGTGTTGAGCTGAGCTGCAATATGCTGATATCAAGAAAAGCAAGAGGCACCCCTATCCCTTTATTCTCAGTAAATCTTGTGCAATTATTTCCCAAGTAGGAGCAGGAGTTCAAGGGAGACAGGAGCTGATGAATGGCAGACTCAACAATAATCTGATTTTGCAGCACTGTAGGTCGTTTGGGTTAATGAACTGACTCCTGGCTCACACAACCCTATAGACCTGTGTGTGCAATTTGATGATTTGGCTTATTCACAAATCCCTTGTTATTTGTATATGTTTGATTTTTTTTTTTTTTAAATATGGATGTCATCTGTTGGTCTTTACAATCAGTACTTAATAAGGGGGATTATAGGCTATTTTTTCCCCACCTTATTTACAGATACCTTTTGCTTTCACTACAACAGTTATCTCTTCTTTGTTTCCTCCCCCGTGTCTTCCTCCTTTTCGTTCAATAAAAATACAGAAGAATGCCTTTGGGGATTATCTTTATACTTGACTGAGAAACTGTATGTGTTTTTCATAGTTTAGCTTAAAGATCAACTTTATTTCCTTGAATATGAAAAGCACCACCTTGGTTTGCTCCCAGAATTTTGTGTATGTATATTTCAAAATATGACTATAGCTAATCTACACAACATTTTTTAGCAAAGAGCAGATTTCTTTATCCACAAAAGATAAAAGGCTGCTGAGGCATTAGGAAGCAACAGGGAAACACCTGTTGATCACCTCAAGAGAATTAGGGCAAACTCCTTTAAAAAGGTGATGTGGCCAATAGCCCAGCTGAAGTGCCCCTGTACCAACACATGCAGCATAGGAAACAAAGGAGCTGGTAGCTGCTGCCCAGGTGGAAAACTATGACCAGAAACTTGATGGGGTGAATCACATGATTGGAGCACTGTGATTGATGGCTCTAAGGAACAGGCAAGGAAGGTGAGGTCGGGGAGTTGCTCTCTATGCCAAAAATGGGATTGATTGCACAGAGCTGTTTTTCAAGAACAGCAATACGCAGATCGAGAGCTTACGTGTAAAAATTAGAGACCAAGCCAACAAAGGAAACTTTGTGGTTGGTGTCTACTGCAGGCCACCCAATCAAAGAGAGGAGGTTGATGAAGAGTTCTTTCTTCCATTGCAGGAAGCATTATGCTTGCAGCCTGTGATTCAGATAGGGAACTTCAACCACCTGGACATCTGCTTGAAAAGCGGCACAGGAAATGGCAAGCAGTCCAGGAAAGTATTGGAGTGTGTTGAGGAGAACTTCCTAGTCCAGGTGATGGAGAGCCCAATTAGAGGAGAGGCACTGCTGGACCTGCTGTTCACTAGTGTGGAAGAACTTATCAGACAAGTCAAGATTGGGGTAAGCTGTAGCCTGGGCTGCAGTGATCATGCCCGGGTAGAATTCCCAATCTTGAGGGATACAGGATGGGTAAAAAGTAGAGTCAGGACCCTAAAGCTCAGAAAGGGAAACTTTTGGCTATTTGGGGTACTAGTGCGTGGGATCTCTTGGGAAAACTGCCCGCAGAGGTGAGAGAACAAGAGTTGGGAAATACTTAAAGGCCTTTTTCTTAGGGTGCAAGAGCTCTCAGTCCCAGTGTGGAAGAAGTTGGACAGGGGAGGTAGGAGGCCAGCTTGGCTAAGTCAAGACCTCTTAGCCAAATTAAAACACAAAACAAAAATGCATATGCAGTGGAGGCAGGGATACACGTCCTGGGCAGATTATAGGGATATGGCCTGAGAGTGCAGGGAGGGGATCAGAAAAGCCAAGGCACAGCTGGAGCTGGAATTGTCTAGGGACGTAAAAAATAACAAGAAGGGCTTCTTCAGGTACATAGGACAATAAAAGAAGATGAAAGAAACTGTACCCTCCTGATGAGTGAAACAGGAGACCTGGCTACAACTGACATGGAGAAGGCTGACTTACTCAACAACTTTTTTTCCTTGGTTTTCACTGGCAAGTGCTCTAGCCACACTTCCCATTTCACACAATCCAAAAGCAGAGGCTGGGAAACTGAAGTACTGCCCACCATAGCAGAAGATCCATTTTGAGACCATCTAAGGAACCTGAATGTGCACAAGTCTGATGAGATGCATCGAAGAGTCCTGAGGGAACTGGCAGATGAAGTTGCTAAGCCACTATCCATCCTATCTGAAAAGTCATGACAGACTGGTGAAGTTCCCAGTGGCTGGAAAAGGGGAAACATAACCCCCCACTTTTAAAAAGGGAGAAAAGGAAGACTGAGGGAACTACAGGCCAGTCAGTCTCACCTCTGAGCTCTGCTTTGCTCCTCTCAAAATCATGGAGCAGATTCTCCTGCAAACTATGCTAAGGCACATGGGAAAAAGAGGTGATTTGGGACAGCCAACAAGGCTTCACTAGGCGAAAATCTGTTCTATAAAATTGTGCCTGACAAATCTGGTGGCCTATGACGGCGTTACAGCATTGGTGGATAAGGGAAGAGCAACTGACATCATCTACCTAGGCTTCTGCAAAGTGTTTGATACTGTTCTGCACAACATCCTTGTCTCTAAAACGGAGAGACATGGATTTGAAGGGTGGACCACTTGGTGGATAAGAAATTGGCTGGCTGGTTACACTCAATGAGTCAATGGCTCAATGTCCAGGTCGAAACCAGTGATGAGTGCTGTCCCTCAGGGGTCCATATTGGGACCAGTGTTATTTAACATTTTTACTGGGTATATGGACACCCTCAGCAAGTTTGTGGATGGCACCAAGCTGAGTGGTGTGATTGATGCTCTAGCGGGAAGGGATGCCATCCACAGGCAAACTGTGCAAACCTCATAGAATCATTTAGGTTGGAACAGACCCTTAAGATCATTGAGTCCAGCCATAAATGTTAACACTGCCAAGTCCACCACTAAACCATGTCCCTAGGCGCCAGTGTCATGAAGGTCAACAAGGCCAAGTGCAAGGTCCTGCACCTGGGTTGGGGCAATCTCAAATATGGATACAGTCTGGGTGATGAGTGGATTGAGAGCAGCCTTGAAAAGAAGAACTTGGGGGTATTGGTGGATGAAAAACTGAATATGAGCTGGCAGTGTGTGCTCACAGCTCAGAAAGCCAATTACACCCTGGGTTGCATCAAAAGAAGCATGGCCAGCAGGTGGAGGGTAGTTATTCTCCTCCTCTACTTGGCTCTGGTGAGACCCCACCTGCAGTACTGCATCCAGCTCTGGGTCCCCCAGCGTAAGAAAACATGGACCTGCTCAAGTGGGTCCAGAGGAGTGCCATGAAGATGATCAAGAGGCTGGAGCATTTCCCCTATAGGGACAGGCTGAGAGAGTTGGGGTTGTTCAGCCTGGAGAAGAGAAGGTTCTGGGGAGACCTTATAGCGGCCTTCCAGTACTTAAATGGGGCCTACAGGAAAGATGGGGAGGGACTCTTTATCAGGGAGTGTAGCGATAGGATGAGGGGTAATAGTTTTAAACTGAAAGAGGGGAGATTTAGATTAGGTATTAGGAAGAAATTCTTTACTCTGAGGGTGGTGAGGCACTGGAAGAGGTTGCCCATAGAAGCTGTGGATACCCCATCCCTGGAGGTGTTCAAGACCAGGTTGGATGGGGCTTTGAGCAACCTGATGTAGAGGAAGGTATCCTTGCCCATGGCAGGAGTTTGGAACTAGATTATCTTTAAGGTCCCTTCCAGCCCAAACCATTCTGTGATTCTAAAACTATTTCAAAAACACTCATTTCAAAACTAGTTCCTAAATGGAAGTTAAAATATTTTTAACACTACTTATTTATTTCTTTCAAAAATTACTTTCAAGAAAAAAACCCGAGTGATTCAAAAGCACAGAATTTCGCTGAAAGTTATTGATGCTGAAAAATACCTAAACCGACTATTATGTCTCACAAATCTATAGTCCTCAAAATTAAGATTGATCTAAATCTGGAGTATACCAGTATCACAGGATGTCTTGGGGAGGGAGGAGGTAAATTTTCCATTGCAGTATAAATTACTGAAAACTGTTTTGAGCAAAGTGCTTTAGAGAGCCTCACAGACAAATTCAGACCAGGTATAAAATCAGTGGAAGTCTTTCAGTTGATGTTGCTAGTCTCTGCATCAGGTATATAGCTAATTTCTTACACTTTCTCTTCTTCTGCTTCATGTAGCAGATTGAGTTATATTTGTTATGGGAATGGAGCAGCATTTCATCTGACCAAACACAGAGATCTACATCTGAACTCCAGCGTGCCAATAGGCTGTGTGTGAGGAACAAGTATTTTGGAGGCATGATTCATTTCATGCCAAAGTAGGTCAATTGTATCATTTCCTAAAAGTGCCCATTATTTTCCAGGCAGGTGCTCAGCTCCATTAGAGGCAGTTTCACTGCAGACGTTGAGAGTCTGGTGAGATGAATCACACCCATTGAGTTTTAGAACATGTCTATATTGCACACTGCAGAGTTACCTCTGGTACAAGCTGGTTAGTTCATATATCATGATGCAGAAAATCTAGCTTGACTACGCAGGTCACAGCAAGTATCTGAGTTTCACTTTTCTAGGTGAACTACTCCAATATATCTTGCCTTTTGATACTGCAGTGGATCGTATCCACATACTATGTTGTTGTACACAGAACATCAGCCTCATCTCTTTTGCACTTGAGGAAGCCGCTTAATGGAGTTCATTTAGTTGCAAACATTGTACGTGGGTTAAAAAATTAACTACATCTGGAGAAGGTCTATTGGGTCTTCTAACATGATGCACCCTCCAGCTCTTAAAGTCCCTAAACCTTAGATTGCCAGGGAACAGCAGGGCATGTTGGGGAAAGCATCGTGCTACACTTCCCTTGGTTTTGTGTCCTTTCCTTCACCATGCGCTGCTGGATGTTGTTGAAGGTGTTTTTCTTTTCTGTTGATCCTTAATGTAGTTTTGCTGAACTTTGTGGCTATTGTTCCACACAAGGGCTGCAGAGAGTAGAGGGCAATTCGGGTGGAATCCGACAAAGCCCACACAACAAGAAGTGACAGACTAGGAAAAGCAACTCTATTCAGCCACATACAATGCCACTTTGTGCGCAGGTGACACTTCCACATAATCAGCAGATGGCTGTGCTGTTGCCTAAGACCTTTGACCAGCTTTTATCATAGGTCAGCAAAGGCAGAAAGCAGAATGTTCATACAGCTTTTGGGGAAATGATGCAAATCTAAACTGTCTGAACACCAAAGGCCTTTGTATTACAAATAATTCTTTATTTTGAAGTGATCCCATTTTGCTTGGGGAAATTGCCAACACATTTCCTATTTAAGTAAAATTGACAATGCATTTTCATCTAATTTCCTGATTCAAAAACTTACATTTTTGAAAGATCCAAGACCACATTCATTACTGTTCTTCCACTTAAATATTTTTTGGCAGGTTGGTCTTTTAGTTTTAAATAAGCCAAAATTAGCTACAGATATCCAGAGCTCTGTGTTCCTATTCTTAAAGTAAAATCTGTGAAACTAATTGAGTGAGACTGTTTAATGAGACAAACCTCATTAAGATGGTAATTCTTCCCTGCATACTGTATCCCCTTTCTCCTTCTGAATATTTAGCTAGCAGTATCAAAGATTTAGAGAAACAATTTGTGAGGTTTATTTGTCAGAGTACAAAATAAGAATAAAACCTTACAAAAATTTCCAATATGTTCAGCTAATGACAAAAGTGGTCATGAATCAAATATATACATCAAGTCTGAAAGACTTTCTGAAGAAGAAGTAGGGACATAGGCCAAATCTTCAGGAGAGCCAAACTGAGGGAAAGATTTCTGAAGCTCTCGGGGCTTACTAAAACAAGCCAGCAAAGGTCAGGCTTATACTAACTTTAGGTAATAAGCAGATTTCAGCGTTCAGAATGATTTGGTTGCAGATGGCTATTTGGATGGTATCTTTATGCTTTTGGCTGAGCTCAGTAAAAGTCTAGAGCTGATATAAATATGTATCACTGACCTTTTGCTTTCCATATTTGGAGTTCACCTCTAGTGTGCCTGTGATAATAGGACTGGTTTTGAATCATTTTTAATGCACTTCTTGTTCCAAATCTGTAGGAAGCCAAGTCCAATTGTCTGAAACATGTAATGTTCTTTAAAAATTGCATAATTAAAGAAAAACCCACCTGCCAAAAGGGATACAGCAATCCAAACTAAAACCGAAAGCGAGGTTCATGAATTACCCTTAATGTATTTAGCTTCAGAGTTCAGTTGCATGAACACAAGAGTTCAGTGGCATTTAAGATGCCCTGTGATATCTCAGACAGCCACCAGCGCTGGCAGATACAACATAGGACCTATGGGAGACTCCTGGTCTTTTGGAGAAGAAGCTGAAGGCCAGGTGAGACATGGTGGGGAATTTTGGTGTCCTATGTTTAGGACTTTACAAATGCACATATAGAAATTAACACACGACAGGATGCTTTTTGTCTGAGTTTAGAAGAATGATGCACAAAAATCCTGAGTAATCCAACTGGTATTTGTGTAGATGCAGTATCCAAAGGCTTCTTCAAAAGATCCTTAGGCACATATAGTCTTTACGGCACGTAACTGGAAGTAACCATGGCTGAAGTGTCTCTACCCACAAAAAGCTGTTCAGAAAATATGGTGAGATTCACCTCGTCTCTTGTTCAAGTGAGTCACTTATGTTTTCTCCAGTGGAAAGATATAGCATGTGGGAAAACTTACTTTGACTGTGCGCGCAACTTCTAGATGGCTGAAATGATGTGGAGATCAGTCCCTACCAAATGTCCTGAAAGTTCCCAGGGCAGCTGAGCCCTCCAGGAGGTTAAGTGAAGGCGTGAGCTTCAAAGCCTGAATCCATTTCAACTAAGTGCCTGAATGTTTCTTCTTATTAGCTTGTAAAGGAGACATGGGAACTATCCCATTCTCTTTTGGGTGTTTCCTTTTAGTTAGCGTGCCAGCAGCTGTGACATCCCACTATCTTCCCTGGGCTCTCCTATCTCTGGCTCCTCTCCAGTTCCCCCCCCAGCTATAAGACACAGGGTTGTTGAAGATCCTTTTGTCCCACTTTGGACCTGCCACCCCTCTGTTCCCTTGAAAATGTCTCTGTGTGTGTCCTCCAAGCATTAGCCTTGTTTGCCCTGATGAGCGGAGGAAAATATGGCAAGGGAAGGGGCTAAATGAGCTTTGCAGCCTGAAGTCAGAGACCCCCCACAGCCCTGCACCAGCCACACAGCACGGTTCGGGGACTGGCACCAGACGATGTGCGGTCTCCCTCGTGCTTTCTGAAGCCCTCCCTGCAGGGTGCTAAGAAACAAGACAGCTGCCTGTATATTTGCAGGACTTGTTTCCAGTTTTTTACTCCAGCGGCTGCGCTGAGCTGCACGCACGGCAGGGGAGCAGCGAGGAAGACCAGGGTACCACAGCAGGGTGGGGGGTCAGTCTGGGAGGATGAATCACACAAGCCAAATCCCTGCTTTAACCCATTCAGTGATATGGCTTTCCTATTCCTTTCTTACATTCCAACTATATCTGTGAAGCACTATCTTCTTTTATTTCCAAAGAACAAATATTCGCATATTTAGCATTTGCCTCCATTCGGTACACCTTACCACCTACATGCCATCCTCCAGTGGTCCATCCCCTCTCCTCCCTTTAATGAACACCATTTAAAAAACATTACAATTTTAAAAACAAGTAGATGAACAGAGAAATAAACCACCACCTTTTAAAAAGCCCAGCTCCCTCTCTCTTTTCCACAACTGCCATCACCTTTGAGATACAATAACAGATACAGCATCTCTCACATTTGAATTTGTCTCAGAAAGGCCCAGGGGACATACGAGGGTGAGGTGGGAAGAGGATTGAACCCATCACGCCTGTGAGGATGCCCACGTTGACCCGGCTGGGAGATTTCTCAGCCAGCTGCTGCAGAGGCACCGAGCGACCTTTTCACCATGCAGTTTCTCGTCTTGCTCAGACCAAGTGTGTGCTCGGCAGAGGTGTAAGTCAGCTCATGAAAGCAGTACAGATGGATTAGCACGGCAGCATAAATGTGTTAGCACAGCACCTCAGCTAATAACTTCAGAATGAAGCAGGTGTTTTCCTTCTGTCCTGCAGCATGTCCAGCTGGGCTTATTCTGGGAGTGCAGTTTGACTGTGTGTATTAATTTGTTCCTGGTTCATCCCTGAGCAGTCAGTGCCTCCTTTGAGACATGACACAAAAGATCACGCAGGGAGAAATGAGAAGGCAGAAAAATCAGCTCCCCCAGTTACTTATTATTGCAGTATTTAAATGGATCAAACCCACCACACAACACTTGAAAATAATATTTTTTAGGAAGGATGTACAGTGTTACAGGTTCTCCCAGGGCCAGGACCTATGAGACCAGAATATCCAGCGACTGGAAAGCACTAAATCAACTCCTCTAGCTGAGATCACTGTGCAAACACACAATTTACAGCCCCCTGTAGTAGGATGGCAACCACATAATTCCTTTTGCACGATGAACTGCTGAATGCTTTTGTAGGTACAAGAATGCATAGAGAAATCCAGAACGAGACGTGCTTTATTGCCCTGTGTGTGAGTTGTTCAGTACTCCAAGGGATTTGGTTTAGTGGGCAATAAGCTGTTAAAAGACTGAGACATTGGTAGCTAATATCCAAAGAACCCAACTGCTTGGGGCTGTAATGTGAGCAGTGGGTCACATCAGCGTTAATGACTTATCCTCTATTCTGCTCTCACATGGAGAGACAAACATAAGCCTCTGTTGAAAAAATCCCTACATTTTACTAAATATAATACAATGGAATTATGACTGAACTCATCACAATTACTTTTTGCAACTCCTTTTCCCTAATTATTGCAGGTCGCATGCATCAGTGAATTTATCAAATCTGTTCACACCTCTCTGGAAATGAAATGGTGCATTACCCATTTCAGTTGTAGAAGGAAAAAAAAAAATTAGGAGCCTTTTGGGTTCTCATCCAGGCTAGTTAAGTTCATAATAAATGGGTGGGACTCCTGTAGCTGTCAGCAGCGCAAGTCCTGCTTGCTTAGTTCCTTCTAATAGTTATTAAATGTTCAATTTAGAAGCTGGAGGCCAATTGTCTCTTTGTTTGATCTGTCTTGGGTGACAGCTATGTCAGTGCAGTAAAGCTTTTGCATTTCCATAAATATGGCACTTGTCAGATCTCATCAGCCTTCTGCAAGGTCATCTGAAAGCACAGCTCTCTGCTGTGGTTTGAAGTAGTTGTCAAGGAGTAATCAAGTGTATGGCTTTGAGACTCCACTTAAATGTGCACGGTTTGAAGGGGTCCTTTTATAAATGAAATTTTGGTCCTCTTCCTCATTAGGAAGCTCACAAATTTCAAGGGATTTATCAGTACAGGCTAACACTGTAAAATTCATATCTGCATCTATGTTATCCTCCAGTTGAAAAGTTTTCAGAAGTTTTCTGAACTCATCCCATCTCGAGGGTAGTTGTTGTCCTTGATTTAGACTGACTATTGTTGTTTACTCGTTTATGAAATTTCATCAAATAAAAATTAAGTTAGATAATAAGCATACATTTGATGGTCAGTGTATTCAGTTTCAATAACACAGAGAAAGATCACACAAGATGGGTGCTTCCCCTGATGCCCTAAATAAAAATATATTTGGGGAGTATATATATAATAAAAATGTGTTAAATATTAGTATTTCATATTTACGTATATTAATTAGAATGATTGTACTCCATTTATTTTTAATAATTACTTTTTTTTTTTGGAGGTTCCCTGTGGCTGATCTGAGACTTATAAATGTCATTTATACTATAGGAGTCAATTCAGGGAAAAAGATGCTTCCAAAAGATGTTTCCAAAGTGCTTTTGGAAACAAGACATCATCAGTGAAGTTCACTGCTGCTGGATATATTCAGGAAAATAGTCCAGGAGGGTTCAAAAAGCACTTAAACAGGAATAAGAAGTTCAATAAAACTTCCTCATTACACTAGCTATTGATAGTGGGTTTTTTTAATTAAACCCCTCTTTAACATAATGTTGAGTTTGGGTTGAAATAAGATGTTTTTTTTTCTTTCCTTTATTTCCCTTGAAAAACTGAAAACCAATTCTCCCCAAATTCTCCTCTCCCCCTTCCTGTCCAAGTTTTTGAAGAATAGCATTTTCATTTGGGATGATTTCAGTCATTTTTATTAAACAGTTTCTGGTGGAAGAAAAAGGAACATCATTGACTTCAGATAACAAAGTACAGACTAATCTTCATCATTTAGCATTATGCAAGGCTTTGCCCTCCATGCTACAGAAAGGACAGCAATATGATTCAACCTTCCACAGATTCATCTGGGAAAGGATTTTTTGCACTTCTGTGATTTTCCCTCTGTTTTTCCCTAAAACGCAAATCATTTAACTTGTTATTTTTTAAAAGTTTTCCTTTTTTTTTTTTTGCTAAAAAATTGAAAGTTTCACATAAGTAGAAATGTAGGTCAAAGAGAGACAATCTAAATGATCAAACTTAACAGTTTCTTAGTGCAATAAGAAACATGTTTTCATAATCTAGCTTTGATTCACCCTCAGATAATCTAATTCTTCCCTTTCCTCACTCTCAGAAAACTTACTGCAGAATTAGTTCCTCCATAAGGATGTTCTTCCTGTTGCTGGCTAAACTGATCTATAGTCAAATTCCACTCTTGTCTTCTTGGAGTAACATTGTCCTATAGCTCAAATAGATAAATTTTACTGACAAGTCATTTTCAGCAGGAAAAAAAAAAAATCAGAAAGGAACATTTCAATCTGCTTTGATTGTGAAACTTATTTGGATGCATTGGACCACTCTAGAAAGAAGATCCAAGGTTATGGACCAAATCCCACAATTGTCTACATAAACCTGGGCCTCTGAATCCACAAAAAGCTTTTCTTGCTCAGTGAGGTTTTAGGCCATAACAGGGAGCTTTCAGAGAAGCAAAAATTTTAAGCCGAAGCAGAAGTGCAAATATGGAGCTCTTTCTTCTGTTCTGCACAAATTAAAATGGACAGAGAAATGTCAAACTCAGGATTCATCTTTATTTTGGCAGTGATGCTAATGCAACATTTCCTTTCCTTTCTGCTTCTCTACAGGTCTGACACCGAGCCAGCTAGATCTTCTAGGAGAAATCTCACACTGGATTTGCATGAAATTCTTATATTCTGACTTCAGTTCTTTGCATGACATTAATTTGGGCCTTATCCAGTTCAGTGCTACATCCTTACCTAGGAGATATATGAACACATTAGACTAATTTATCCATACAGAAAGCTATTAAGAGTTGTGGATGCAAAGATCTCGATGGTATCCAAAAGAAAGTGTGTATTGTATTTTCATTTTAAAAGTTGAATAATACTCTAAATGCACATACATAATGTTTTATCTAAAAAGAGAAAACCAGTACAAGAATTTTGAAATTTTTCAGGAGCAAATTTATTAACTTCGTTCTTCTGATTATTTTCACAATTTATAAACATAAAGCAAAACTTAAAGATACTGGAAGAAGTTTGAAGACACTTGGAAGTTTGCTGTATTTTTAGTAATTGTTTTTATTTTTATTATTATTTATAGCAGTGCTTTCATGCTACTTAAAGTTTTGAAGAGCTAGGAAAGCTTGTTCTTAATTTCATCAAATAATGAGTTGTAGATCAAACAATCCTAAATTAATAACAATGACAAATGGCCCTGAAACTGCTCTTGAACATAAAAGGAGACAACTCAAACAAATGTTATGTCATCAAAACCTCTGTAAAAGCTACACTGCTCTGATAATAGCTGTGTAATTTTTCTCATCACTGTTAATAAAAAGCAAAGTTAAAATGCATACAAAGTTTTAATTAAAAATCTGTGTAATATTGATGTGATTTCTACAGCTCAATGCTCATCAAGTATTTTAAGATTTAGTCCAAAGCCACAAGAAACCATATAAAAATGAAAGCAAAAAAGAGAAGGAGAGAGAAAGAGAAACAAGAGGTTTAGAATAAAGTACAAAGATGAAGTTTCTGGTATATACACATGGTATGACTGGTGGCCAGGATGGCTTGGTGTAGTCTTATAGATGGGGTGGCTGTTTAGAGCGAAGCAGATGCAGCAGCTATCCATCAAAACCAAAAGAGACATGTCTTGCAGGCTCTTGACACAGCTGATAGCATTTTCTGTTCGGATAAATGCTTAAAATTATTTATTAAAGCGTAGGCTAAATCCCCCTGTTGGATATATGGACATGGACACTTGGCTGCTCTCATAAAGAGCAGTAGAGTGCTGTCTTCCAAAGGAGCTTGCTTTCCAAGCCAAATGAATATCAGGATTTTTTTTTTTTTCTGGTGTACTTTCCCTGTATCACCTAGTGTTCAAATTTTGGGGAACAAGCTACACTCTGAAGGTGCCATGGGAATGTTTAGCAAGTGAACCATAGGGACAGGCACAAGTAGCCAGCTAAGGACTTCAGTCAGCATCTCATCGGTGGGCAAGAGATGATAGGTAGACCAGTACCTGGCTCATGCAGGTGCAGGGAAGCAGGTTATGTTTGACAGGCACAGCCTCCAGAGCATAGCTTCCTCCACCCTAAAGCAGGTGTCCAAATTGTTATTTATCACAACCTGCACATGCCCGTTACCACCTGTGGAGTATAGGTGAGCAGCTCAGGTGTGAGCCTCTGTATGCCAGATGTTTAAAATTGGGCTAGATGAGTAAAATGCAGTGAAACAGGATTGAATGAGAGAGAAAGGTGAGAGTCTAAAAGAGAGTTCCCAAACCCAACCTGCACAGGGAATAGCACGTATGAGTGGGGTCTGAATGCACTGACCTGCAGAGCCCGTTGAAATTATAACTGGATGGGAGGGATGCTCTGTGACGAGATCACAGATATAGGGGGAGAACTCAGTGGGAGAGGTACGCTTCATCAGATGGGGGTTTTGAGTAACAGCACAGGAGAAAAAAAGTGTAGGTAGCAGGGATAATGAGGATTGTACAGGCAGGGAGAGAAAACCAAGGGGAATTAGGATATGGGCTGGTGAGGCAACAGGACACTGGGTGGGTGAGGTGGAAAGGTGGCGAGGCCCAAAGCTGTGAAAATGCTTAAATGAAAGAAATGCCACTGCTTGATCAGGAAAGTGGCAAGAAGTATTTCTTTCTTAAACCTCCACTGTGCAGCGCTGAATTGCATCCTTCTCCTCGCTACCTACCAGCAGCCCAACACCGTGATGCAGAGCCCAGTCCCTCCTCGACCTGTCTGTACCACCTCCTCTCTTCAGTCTTGTTGCATTTAATACCACCCCACCTGGTTTTGGAACAAGCACGCTTATTCTGGAGATGAGTGTGAACCTCTTGTGAACAGAAATGCATCTTAAGAGACTGGCTTAACACAACAGCATGTTTAACTCTATAGATGCCATAACACACGTAGAAGAATTTATAGAGGATTATGTTCTAGTGGGGGTATAGTTCACAATTGCGATTGACAAAATCAATTGAATATCAGCAGGGAATTTGTGAAAGAATAGTCAGAATAAAATATATTCCTATCTTTGAAGAAAAAAGATTTATATATTTTTTAAAAAATGTTAATTTCAGTGGGACAACTATAAAATGGAAGCATTTTCATTTATAGAGCTCAGACTAAATCTTGATGCTGACATACTTGTTCTGATTTTTCTCCTTCCTTAGCTCATCACCCTTTTTTATAAGATCTTTGGTGAAGTATGTAGCAAACATCACCATAAACATAATTTTGTGAATTATGTGTGATAACAGAACTACATTTTCTTCCAATTCCTTGCTGTGGAAATTCATCAATTCTTTCATGAAGATAGGTAAAACTTGAAGCCTATCTGCAAATTAAAACCTCACTGACAGCATCACCAGATGATTTACAAAGTCAAGTGTCTAATTACACACTCTCATAAATATTCATTCTCATGTTCACAGTTATGGAGGAGAGAAAGTGAACACGTTGATTAATCAATTGATAGTATCTGATTCATCTGGCTATACAAATGGGAAAGAAAAGATAGCAGAGCAATTTCCAACAAATATAGGCTCTAGCAGATTGTATTGTTTAGGAATACTAACACGAGTTGAAAAAAAAAATGTTAAAAATTAAAGGATCCATGAGAGCAAAGGGACCCATGCAGGCAAAGTGATCAGATTTTCCATATCAGTTGGGCCGGTTGCATATTTCACATTTCCCCTTCTGAAAATCTTCTTAAAATTTGCCTTTTTAAACTTTGCCAAACTTGAGACATTGTGGCAAAATCATCTGATTCAAGCTGTGGCGTTTTGAACACACCAAGAATGGCTAAGCCTTTTCCACAAATGTAATTAGTGAGAAATGATTGCTTTATCTGCATTAACAGAAAAAGAAATGAGGAAAATAATAATAAAAAAAATCCTCAATTGCTAATGCCAATGGCTATTAAATCTAGAGTAGGAGCACAATGCTATCAGTTTTCTGTGAGAAGTTTATTCTGGAAAGGGTGGGGAAGCACACCTGCATTTGCGTGCATTATAAACCTTTGGAAAATAGCAAATTCAAATTAGAAACTTGCCACGTCTTGGTAGATTCAGCATCGACACAGCATCCTGGGACACCTGCACCTCCCCTTGGCCACAGAAATGATCCACTTCTGGAGCCCCATTACACTGCTGCGTCCTATAGTTTCCGTCAAGGAGGGGACAAAGAAGTGAGTGGAATCCCCTCAGGCAGGTCAGAATTTTTGTGACTTCTCTCTCCAATGACTCTCGATAGCCTTTGGAAAATCGGTTCCTAATTTAGGCGCTTCACCCGCTTACCTCCTGTAAAACTGTGAGGGTCGGGCCACAGCGAGAAGCAGTCCTCTGGAGTTTGTTACTTTAACAGATTGTCAGGGGCAGGGGGAAGCAAGGCAGGGATGGAGACAGGGATTTGTCTGAAGCCAGACGCAAAGGTAAGAAAACAACACAACTCCCTGTTCCCTTCCTCCATGCCCTGTCAGGGACACCACAGGGCTTATTTGAGGCCATCGTCTGCCAAATCCTGCTTGCACTGCTCGAATGAATCACCTCATTGACTTCATGGCTTTGTGACTATTCACGCCTTCACACCTTTTAATTATGATCTTGTAACTCCTCTATTAGTACACTGCAAGCTCCTTGTGCTTTTTGCTAATTACTGCTAATTCTGATAACACTATCATATCCTAATATAATATCCACCAGCAGCTGATACTGAAAGACTATCTCTATCCATGCAGAGATCTGTTTTCTGGAGTTTTGATTTCTGCTCTTTGCAACCAGATTGTTTTCCTTCCGTCTTTCTTACTTTTAACTCTCATTGTGGATGGTTTATTGAAAGTACCTTCTTTTTGCAGTGCACCCGAGGGAAAGTCAGGAAAGAGAATCTGCAGGAAGGAAATATATCTACCACTTTGGCAAAGAAGTCATTAACTTATTGTTATGGTAATTAAATCACACAGATATTCCTAGCATAAGAGAGTTATCATGTGCTTAATACAGTATTAAATGTGTACCATCCTGTATATTACAGACGTTCCTGTACATTACAGGCATCTTTTCATTTGCCTTTATCGTGTAAATCAGATATCTGTATATTATCTATACAATTAAAATATCTCTGTAGGAAAAGTTATGTGAATATATGTGTCTGTGTCTGTCCATAACCAAAAATAGGTCTAACCTTTCTCTACTGTACTACCATATAAGATGTGCATAGCGTGTCACTTTTCAGGGGTTATAATGGCATACTGGCTGCTGTTTCTTTTTCTTCTTCTAGGTTTATTCACTGCTTTTAGCTGTAGTAAGATAATAAATGAAACTATTTGCCATTGAAAAGTTATCTTGGATGTATACAAAGTTTGCCTGTTACTGGAGTTCTTTCCTGTTTCAAGTCATACAAATTCCTCGGAATTTTTGCTTTGGGAGTCAGACTTAAAAAAAGCAGTCAAAGAAAAGAGTTTTTTTCAGAGCTCCCAGGCTATAAGCTAATGCAGCCAGGAATGGAGTGATCCAGAATTCCTGGGTCCTGAGCTAAGTATCAATTTAAGATGTTTAGGATTTCCTATCTCTATTGTACATTGCTCTGTCAAAACTATTTTTTTTTCACGTTATATTTCAGCTTCACAGTCCCATTAGTCTGCATGAAATAACCCTTCCCTGCAGACTAAGAGCTTTGTGGAAGTCCTCATAGCAAGTCTCACAGCCTTTTCCATCCTGTATCAGCCACTCTTACTCTGCAAGCAAGAAGTCGTGTAGCGCACTCTGAGTGCCAGTCCCAGCATGCCCAATGTACTTACGGTCATAGGTTGCAGTGGCTGGCTTGCATAATTGTGACTCTCCAGTGCCACTTTATATTTTCATTTTCAAGTCTATAGTGCAGTAAATTGGTTCCCAACAGGCTGTGAATAAAACACTATTTTTTTGGACGCTACATTTGTTTTTATGATAAAAACGCATTATGTGCAAGAATGCATAAAGCCAGAAACATAGTTATGGTTCCTGGACTCCATCTGGGGAGAGAGATGAGTATGACCATTTTCCAACATTAATGACTCACAAACTGTGGTCTGTGAAACTGCTTCTGTCCCAGCCTTGAAGCTTTACTGAAAATTGGAGGTATGTACTAGACTCTTCCAGGCTTTCTGAGACCTTTTGATTTGCTAATTAACAAAATAATGTAACCAACACCTAAGAAGCATTCTGAAATTCTGCATGGTTTTGCCCTGCTTGTTTCTCTTGCCATATTTCTTTGCTTTAAGTTCAATCCTGATCATGATGAAAATTACAGGGGTAATGAATTTAGGGTGACTCGTTCAGCTGGTGTTTGGATTAGCTCCTTTGGTTTCACAGGAGTGGCAGCACGTGGTATGATCTGAGCTTCGAATCAATTCACTGGACTTTTGCTGGGTTTAAAACTGTGAACAGAATTTAGCCCATAATAAAACCTAGAAGATAAATGCCTGGAAACAAGAGAGACGAATTTGTGGACATAAGCAGAAAGGAAAACAACAAAAACTGTTGTTGTTTACCTTTCTGACTATGTCCACAAATATTAGACAACCTTAGGAGAATAATCTCCTAGGAATGGAAAACTGAAAACTCATTACTAGTAAGAAAGGCTTTAGAGGACAGAGTTTTATTACATTTACAGAAGTTAATGCCTCTTCAATTCTCTCTCCTTTGACCCATTACAGTATTATCAGATTAAATACATTCTGTATAGAAGAATTCTGATTCGAGTATCATCAGAAGCAAATAACATTTGGAGAAGGACTTCCTAGTACACTATTTTATTCAAGCGCTTTATTAAACTCACCTAAAACACTGATTAAGCTGACCTAATGGAGTAAAGGACAGACAAGGCGAAGATTTGAGAGCAGCCTAGCTCATGAAGTCTGGATTTGGCCATTTATGTTAATCTTTCCCAGACATAGTCAAACCAAAGTTACTTTAGTATGTGATGTATGATTTTTTTCTAGCATCTTGAAGACCAGAGCCAAAGCTCGCCCTTGTAGAGGTCTAACTTTTTGTTAAATACTGTGTGAGGTGTTTGGATACTCTTTGGGCTATCTTAATTTTCAGCGTGTTTTTCAGCCTATTCTGAGGAAAATGCAAGAACCTTCTGAGCATTTAGTTAACTAAGAAATCCCAGGTCTGCACCTTTTCTTGATTTTAGTGAAAGTTATATTTTATACTTTACTGTTTTTCTCCCTTTTATAATAGAGAAACAACTAACCAAATGATCCAAATACCCAATGTTAGTAAAATGATGTACTCCAAATTCTGAGATGTTTAAGTGTGTATACATTTCTGTGCAACCCTCAATTGTTCTATGAGCAAATATGTTTCTCTTTCCCTCACTTATTTCCTGATTTTACTTCCATGACTGTGTGTGAACAGCAAGTTTAGGGAAGGCTGAAGGTAGCTTTTGATCTACTAAATCTTCTGAAGAACCTTCTCCAAGTGTCTGTCTGGGGGTTAGACAGTGTTTGTGAATCCAGACCTTGTAGCAGTACCTGTGACTAAAGCTGTTTTATTACATCACCGCATATATACACTGCCCAATGTCAAAGCCTTACTGAAACATGCCTAATGCTAATGAGGAAGGAAAACTGCAGTATCATTCTGAGAGTGTGCTGTCTAATTAAAGAGACAAGCAAAGACTGAGATAAGGGCAAAGAGTGCTGCTCAAGAGCATGCAGCAGGCAAGGGGCAGACCAAATTAGAGTTGTTGAGTCTCAGTGCAAGATTATCTCTACATGATCATGCTCCTTCCCTGTCTTTGAGATGGCAGGGACAGAAAAGATCAGAGCATTAAAGTTGCCTAACTATAGCAGGGGGATATGGGAACAAACTTCCGGTCAGAGACTTGGATAAGTTTATGTAGAAAAATTTTAATGAGGAGTTTGAGATTGTACTGAGTGATACAGGATGTCCCTTTAGATTTCTGTTCCAATGTCCCTGTAAAATGTCTTAACTTTCCTATACATATGTTTTACATTCATTTCTCTCCTTCCCTTTAATAATACTTTTTTATGTTGTTTCCTCTACTCTGTAGATTAATATTTGCAAAATGCCTTTCAAATGAAAAAAACCAGCATGGCTATTATTGTTTATGCTTGGCTCCTCAGATGTTGATACATGAAATGTATGAGAGGGAAAAAATGTAGTAATTTTAAATCCCTCTTCTTAGTTTGAGGTCTATCTGCACTTTTCCTTTTTTTTTCTTATTATGCCCATGTAAACACAAAAAGCAGGCTTAACAATTGGTTCTGAAGAAGCTTCCACTTCTTATTTAGATGTACACAGACAACAAGGCAGTTTCAAACATGGGCAAAAGCTTCTAGACTTGAAATCTCTTAAGACTGTTTTTTTTCCATTTTTCATAGAATCATAGAATCATAGAATTGTTTAGGTTGGAAGGGACCTTGAAAATCATCAAGTCTAACCATCAACCTAACACTGCCAAAACCACCATTAAACCATGTCCCTCAGCACCACGTCTACCCGTCTTTTAAATACCTCCGGGGATGGCGACTCCACCACTTCCTTGGGCAGCCTGTTCCAATGCTTAACAATCCTTTCTGTGAAGAACTTTTTCCTAATATCCATCCTAATCCTCCCCTGGCGTAACTTGAGGCCATTTCTTCTCGTCCTATCGCTTGTTACTAGCAAGAAGAGGTCAACCCCCACCTCTCTAATAGAATCATAGAATTGTCTAGGTTGGAAGGAACCTTGAGGATCATACAGTACAAACATAAACAAACTAAACCCAAACCAACAAAATAAAACAAATCTGCAGCAAGTCAAAACTATTGCTTAAACTTTCCTTGAGGCTACTTATTTTCGGCAAAACACCTTCTCAAAGGAAGGTGTTTGCTTAACACACAGACATAGCCTTAGCTTTACAGCACAGAGCAGAGGGAAATCAATACCATAACACTGAGATTTTGGAACTGTTAAGGCAGTTCACAAGAAAAGGGAAATTAAAGTAAAATTTTTCTGGTAAACTAGTAATGTACTTCAGTAATATAAATGAGCTTGGGGGCTTAGGACACTGATAGAGGGTCTTCTTAATTAAATTATAAGTGTTTTTAAATAAGAAGAAAGTACATTTATCAAAATTAAATATTGTATCAAAAGTACCGGCAACATGACTAAATTAGAGCTTGCTATAAGTTGATGTCAAGGAGGCGAGTTCAGGAGAGGGCTTTCCTGTCAGTTGAAATGAAGTGCGGGGACATCTGCATTACGCCGGAGCTCCTGCCGCTGACTGCTCCTCCGAGCCCAACAAGTGCAGCTGGGGCATCTGGCACTTCCAATCGAAGTGAGGGAAAAGTCTCTGGAGCTGTTGTGGTGGGGAAAGGACTCGAGCTCCTTCTGCAGAACACCTTGTGTTGTTGCGCCGACACAAGCAGAAGCACCTCTTATTTGCAAGGGTCTGCGCTTGCTGTGGTCCCACGTGAGCCTCAGCGAGAGAGGCTGATTCTCAGCAGCTCTCCACAGAGGTGATATAACACCAGTTTGCTGTCTGAAATAGTTATTCCCGCTGCTCCAGAGGAGTGCTATGTTGCTTCCTTCTACCTTTTCAATTAACCTCAATGAGTCCTGCACGCCCCAGGTGATAGTGCACGCTGCATTGTGGGGCCAGATCCTATTACTTTTTCTCAAGCAGTAGTCTTTAAGTGCTCCCTTCTTTCTTACAATAGAAAGTTCAGCTCAGCAATAGTAAAGATCCCTAACTGACAGAATGCAATTCATCTGTCTGCATTAGACAGTCACCCAGTATAAACTGGTGTCCTTCCACATCATGGAACAAAAGTGGCTTACATGAGCTGAGTAATGGGCCCAATGGCCTAGAAAATTATAAAAAAAAGAACTAGATATGGAGTAATTGGTAGGAGCCATGTATAAAGATATAGGAATATGCTGTTAATAGGGCACCATCTATGTCCTCTGAGGGTGAGAAGTAGTGCCCACAGCCCAGGTTGGGTAAGATGAGCCCACCCCAAGCTGGTATCATGGTATATTCAGTTATGTGGCACATTTTAGGATCAACACCTCAGGTAATCTGCTCATACAGAAAACAAAAAAGCAAGAATTCTCTGAAAGACCTAGCATTAAGGTCTCATCCACCAACATTCGGAAATTTAGCCCCTTAATTAGGAGAGCGGTAACTCTGAGTTTCCTCTGCAGTGAATATGGAAAGCGAGCACTTCTACAGGGCTGCATCTCTGCCCTAAATTCTTACTCACCCTCTGCAACCCTGTCTGTTTTTTTCCCTGTTGACCATAGAAAGTACTTAGGAAAGCTGCTCCTAATTGATGCATCTCACTTAACTGCCTGAAATGAAGTCAGACTGCGGCTTTAGTAGTTAGTGCAGGGCTGGATTTCAATACCCCTTCTTTGGCCCCTACATTTAGGGGTTTAGATCAGAGCTGAGACTTCTGTCCTTTCTTTCTTTAAGATAACGGGTATTTTAGGAAGCTATTATCATGTCTTTGACTTACATGCATGTTACGGAGTTGTGCTTATGTATCTTTTCTTGGTGTCTAGTCTGTAAAAGCAAAAGCTTAGGGGGGGTTAGTAGCAGGTTCCTGACAGTGAAAATTTTTGGTCATAGCAGAAGAGGTAAAAAATTCTAATTACTTCTAACTTGGAATCTGATATGTCCATAAAGAGGATTTTATTATTAGATGTGCTACTCAAGGTCTCACTGACCCAGGAGGTCGCTTGTCATGCTGAGGGTTCCGTTTTGTTGAGGGAAGATGGGATTTGCAGTCAGAAGAGCAATATTTCAATCATTGTCAAAACTATGCAAAATACTGTAAGCATACTGGATCATCTTGGTAAAAAGTCTAAAGAGCTCATAGTTTAGAAATACTCAGGCTCAAGGAAACAGCTTGTCCTTAAATTGAACCAGGCTCTTCCTCAGTGAAGAGAATGAATTTATTCTCAGGCAAAAGTGTCTGTGGCACAGAACTGGAGATTTAATTTTACATGCAGTAGAGCAAAGAACACAAATAAAAAATGTCTGTTAGAAAGCAGTCCATTACGTTGATACGCTATCTGTACACATTCATCTTCCTCTTTATTCATCATCATTTGTAAAGAAGTATTATTGCTTGCCATCCAGTAGTGCTCATCTCATATTTATCCACAATATTAAGCAGATGTCTGTGAATGTAATTAAAGAGATAAAAAAAGAGCATTCTTCTTTATTGATAAAAGATGCAGAATGAGAGACAAAATTATTTTTTCAGTTTGTGAGTTGGTATTTCTTGACATTTACATGTAAGAATAAAGGGTCAGATAATAGATCTTCAAAACATACAAATTTAATTCTTTCAGTATTGAAGACATAGACAGAGAATTTGTTCTCCCTGCTTTTCAAAGAGAAAGAAAGCTGGGAATTTGGGCTGATTTTTTGTATTTGTGTTAATGTCAAAAGGTGTTTTAAATTTTAAAATTTTCAAAAAGCGGTTTTCAGTTGTGCAAGCTTGTTTGTAAATGTCTCCTTTAAATCACTGTTATCATTATGAGATACTTGTTTAGTTCACCTCTCACCATAGTCCCCCAGTGCATGATTTCAAGTGATTTCATGTACCAGCAGAGAAGGTCTTCGCTTCAAGATGCTCAAGGTCTCTTCAGAGGCAGACTGGTAAAAGGTTAGACATGTGAAAAACACAACAAATATGATTTAGCGTCCATGTATATACCACATCAAAGAAGGACCTTTATGAGATATCTGGCACTGTTACTTTGCTGTCTTCATGGTGTGCCCAAGCCATGGTCTGCATCTTCAGGAATACTGATCTTCCTCTTCTCGTCCCTCAAAATTTCCTACTATGGTAAGTGTGGGACTTGGGAATCTCTATTTGTTCTATCTTCTGTGGGAAACAGGACTTCCCTAGCTCAGGGTAATCCCTTTTTATTTCATCTCCTCTCAACAATTGCAACCTCCATTTGCACTATGAACTTGCCCAGCTCAGGCAACTTACTAGAGAAAGAAAGGACCACATCTAGCCAGAGAATGAGGAAGGGAGAAAAGCATCCTTGTCTTAAAATCATGTTTTCTTCTCCCCTGGTCATCCCAAGGGTGGGGTGCTTGGACAGAAGGGCATGTTTCAGAGAGGACATGTAGGTATTCTGGAAATTACAAGGCAAGAATTATTTCTATCATGCTGTCTGGGTGTTTCACTTCAAGCCTCAAAGTCCTCTCTGAGCAGAGGCACAGGAGGGCTGAGGGGTGCAGAGGGGGTCAGGCAAAGTGATGCAGCGTTGCTGCTGGATTCGCACTGACGTTGCTTCAGAAGTATTCATTCCATATTGCACCTGAGACCAGCTGGTTTGCAGCTGTGACACTCTGTGGAGTACCGGCAGTCAGCAGCCAGGTATCGTGGATTGTGCTTCCATCAGCCATGAGATATTCTTTTGGAAATATCTGTAGGGGTTGATTCATTTCTCTGCAGAACACTATAATTCAATCCCATTTTTATGATCATTCATATTACAGTAAGGCCTCAAGGTCTCAGCCAAGATCAGAACTGAAAACTTTTACAGCAAGAGGCAGTGCCAATGCTCTCAGAAGATGCTGCTTCAGTAACAGTTTCACTGCTGTGCTCACAGTAAATGCTGTTTCACATTTATGTGCAAGCTTGGAGACTTGAATTCCACATTTAGAACTTGCTTACAGCAATGGTTCAGGATTCTACCGGTGCCACCTCCAGCTCCTAATAATTTTTTAATATATTTATAGATTTTAGAGCCAGAAAGGAACCATTATATCATCTAGTCTGGCCTCCTGCAGCTTGCACACTCAGGCCATAAAATTCACCTAGTTATTCCTCTGTTGAGTGTCTGAAGAATTTCTTCTGGAAATGCCTCTGTCCTTCAGTTGAGGGACAGTTTTCCCCTTTCCCTGGAAATTTGCTTCAGTGGTTAAGCAGCCTCACTTTTCCAAGTTTGTGCTTTATTACTGAGAGGAATTGGTGTGAAGAACCTTCTACCACTGGTTCCTCTGAAGATTTTCTCTACTGGATTAGAGACCCCTTTGCTAGCTATCATTTTCGGTTTCAACTGCAAGTCACTTCACAGTTTTCTTTTTGTCAAACTGAGTAGATAACAGAAGAAAAAGATAATACCGTATCTTGTTTTATTAACTCACAGTGATCATTTCCTACCCTCGCTGCAGTTGTCATTACTTTTGGTTCAAGTCAGTGACCTGAGACCTAACGTTCTGAATTTTTTATACTAGTATAAACTGGAAGCATTCCAACTCCTGCCCAGTATTATTGCTATTAATACTGTACGCTACTGTAGCTCCTAATCTGTGAACATTTTCTTTCCAAGAGAAGCCAACCATAAACTGCCTCATCTGAGTTAAGTGTGGACTTTCCTTTTCCCATTTTTTTCAGTGTGATTTGAAGAGTTTCTGAGACTTGGGCGAAAGCTTCCAGCCAAAAATCACCAATATGAGTGGTGACTGGCCATTTCCATTATCTTAACATTGTCTGTCAGAAAGAGACAACTCTGCTCCTCAGGGAGAAAAATAAGATCAGAGCATAGTAACAGTTATACTGAGTTATCCAGCCCTGTGTCCTGCCCTTGAAGCAGTCAGCTGTGGGTGTAGGAGGAAAGAATATAAAAGATCATTCTTCACATGCCCTTTCAGTTCCCACAGTTAGTGGTATACTGGTTTTCTGGGATGGAGATTCTACTGTCATATGTAATTGCCCTGGTTGGCCTCCTATATACATTTGCCCATTTTGAACCTGATCGTACTCTGCAGCAGAGGAGGTTCCACAATTTAGGTACATATTGTATGGAAAGCACGACAGTTCCCTTGTCAAGGTTTAAACCCCTCAGCCCAAAATATGGTGTGCCTCCTCATTCCTGTTCTTTCAGGAACTATGGACAGGTTTTTTCTCTTCACTTTCTTTGCTGTTTTCGTAGTTGTAGAGTTTTCCCCTCAGCCCAGCAGGTGTTTGATTTCTGAAGAGAAGAGACATATCTAGTTAGGGCTTTTCATAGCCAAGCAATTTCAGTCTAACATCCCGGTTAGACAGAAGCAGAAGTCATATGGTCATGTAGAACACCAGAATTGAGAGAGGGGACATCCATAGACAGTCACAGGTCCAGAAGGTGTGCGTGCCACAGGGTGCCTCGTTTCAAGGCTGGGGCTAATATGAGTTTCAGTCTGACTGAACAGCAGCCCTACTTTAGCAGGTCGCATTTGTTCTGACTGGTTTCACACCTCGGTTTTCCCTGCCCAATTCATTCTGTAGATGCACATTGCACCCACCAACGATCTGCAGCGTGCCTCTGAAAATGTATCTCCAGTTATTACACAATCACCTGCATAACTGAAAGGCTTTTATTGGCATCTGATGCGATTTCTTTGTCAAAGACAAACAATTTGTTTTACATTTGCAAAAAGGAATGCTGGATTTTAAGTGTAGCGATCATAGATGCAGCTGCCACCACCTTATGTTCCATTTCAAATGATTAATAATATTTGTCACTTCCGATGTGTCATTGTGCTCTATTGCTGTACAGCATGCTCTAAATGATGGCACTCTCTTTCGGATTGGCCTGATTAATGATGGATGAATCTGTTTCATTTTACTGTAAGCCTCTCTAAACTGAATGGCTTAGGTTAAAAGAGAACAACCTCCACCAAATGTTATGAATTATGCCATCATTTAAAACATGTTTTCTTCCTCTTGTTGCTAACAATTTAGTGACAATACCTGAAGAATTGAACTTAATTACTTCTAATCAAGCCCTGCTCCTCCGGATATAAACATTCACTCATTTTTTCCTTTAATTTTATGATTTCATTTTTCACCCAGTGATGAAAGTGTCCCTCTGTCATTACAGTGCTCTATGTTCTGCAACAGATCATTTCAACACTGCAGATGCCCATCTTGTTCCTCCTGAAAATTGTTCAAAACATTGCAAAACCCTTTAATGATTTATCTTGTTTCCTATTCACCCATTTGAAGAGTTAGTTGGAGGCAATGGCTGCAGCACCAGCTTATAACAGTAAGATGGGTATTTAGGCTATACATAGCTCTATTGTTATGCGACCTGAGGCTTTGCTTTCACATCAGTTGCTTGTCCTATTCCTTGTCAGTCTTGTTTAATTAGCTTGTATGGTCCTGTATAGCAAGGACTTTCTAATGTTAGTTGTTTGCTTAGCACAAGGGTACCTCTATCTTAGGTATTGTAATGCACAGCATAAATAATATCAATAGTTTAAAAGAAGACAGCAAGAAAATCTTCACAGTTTCCTCTCTTTCCTAATTAGTATTACTTGGGTATTCTCTGTAGTTAGCACTGGCAAACATATGCTAATGATAATCACTTAGAAAAAGTAATAGCAGAAGTTTAAGGGTTGACTGCTGAAATCAGTTACAGACGTGAAGAACAGTTTTTGTGCATTAAAACCTGTCCGAATATATTGCTCTAGTAAGAAACACGACTTCTGACTACAAATTTTTCTCTAGGTGTTGTATTTGCCACAACCTGTAATGTAATTTTGGGGAGGCTTTGTTGTCTCAACCTTCAGAGAGTTGCCAGGATAACAAGAAATATAAACAGCAGGATAACAAATCCTTTATACAGAGTCAGTCTTGGTTTCATCCAGAAACATCTCTTCTGAGACTCCAGTTAAGACTTTCTTTGCTCAGTCATTCAAACCTTAAGCAGATCCAACATTTCCAGTCTTGAAAACAGACATGGGATATTCTTCTCACCATGCTAAAAATTTTGACTTTCGGACTATCCCACTGACCCCCTTCTTCCCATCCTGTTTGCAAGAAACGAAGTGGCATTTTTAACCCTCCTCCATTGAAGCAGTTAATGCAGTCACCTAAATTAAAGACTTCTTTCCTTGAGTTCCTATGCAGTTAAAGTAAACACATGGTGAATCTAGTGAAAATTAGTGAGTGCTTGCCTAGGATGTACGAAACCTATAAGCCCTACAACTGGGCTGCTCTGAGCAGCATAAACCATATTTAGATAATCTCCTCATACACCTCTGAACTTTGAGAGTTGTCTACTTGATAAAAAGAATAATAATAAAAATGTTTATTTTCAGGGAAAGGAAAGCCTTGCTTGGGTCACATGTTTTATTCCAGAGTTTTGGATGACAACAATTATTGCAGTCTAGCAAGCCTTTCTTTATGGCTGGCCATCTGTCTTTTAGTGTCTAAAGGTACTGCCTAAGACCACTGTGGATTCCAGTTTCATTGGTGTAAATACTCAAGAAAAGTAAATATTTTATTTAGGTAAACATACAAGCCCAAACCCTGGGTCATTCCTAAATCTCTCAGGTATGAATGATTTTATATTCACACCAGCCTGACAAGGAGGGAAGTCTTCTCACTGTGATAAACGCAATTTAAAAAATAAACACAATTTATAATAATAAACACAATTTAAAAAGGGAAGTGGAACAAAGACAATCAAGATTAAAAGAAACCTATGAGTTAGAGTGAACTAGAACTAGCTTCTCAATAACCAGTTCTATTTTATCCATTGCATCTTCTTATATGGCACATCTCTGTTGACTTCTAAGAGTTGAAGAAAGCAAAAAATTTCAAAATGTTTTCGTTTTCTCCATGAAATCAACTGGTATGACTGACAGTGCTCATGAACCAGCTCTGTTTAGTCAGAAAGTATCATTTTAATACGGTGAAATGAGAGTACATAAACAACATGTTGACTCATGATATGTTACTCAAATATTGTAATGTGTTGTTATACTTTATATTTGTGAAAAACTTCCTTCCTGAAGCTCAGCTGGGCTCAGGATGTTTCACATTCACCTCAGAAACAGCCCACAGACTTTCTGGTGAGCTCATTTTTAGCCAGGTCTGACTCATTCAAGTTTGTTCACCAAAATGCAGACGAAATTAATGGTGGTAGAAATTTCCTTTAATCAAATTTGCTTGACCTTTAAACTTCATAGGAAACCTTGGCTTAAGGAAACCAGATGCACTTCACAGAATTAAGGTATTTTTGCTTTCCTCCCACATAAAATGAACAAATTACGCACTGCATTTCTCAGTCTAGACCGCTTTTATTTTGGAGAACAAGGGTGAAGAAACATAAAATGTCTATGAATGTGAGGGAAAGTACACAGTGATTCACTGTAACAATTTGCAGAACAACATAAAAATAGTGGTTGAGTCACAGCTGACCTTTCAGAAAACATAGATCCTCATCTACATTTAAAAGGATGCAGTATACTAAAACCAGAATGATAAAGGCTTCATTATGTTACCCAAGTCTTGCATCAGAATTAAGGTAGTAGAACATCTTTTATTCTGTAGTGTGCCAAACTAAATTGATCTATTGTCATTCCTTCTTTTTTTTCCCCCAAAAATCTTATAGTCCCCTGGATAGGTGACTTCATTTTTAGTCAGGTGGTTTGGGGTAGCTGTTTTAGCCCACATCTAATTCCAGCAGAACACCATTATCATATCTGAGGAAATGGAGAGGACGTAGGATTTTTGTCTATTTTTTCTTCTTCAATGAGTCATATTTGGTTTTGCAGTCTGGATTTGAGGATTTAGTGCCACAACCACTCCTTTCTCCCATGCAGGTGAAGTCAAACACCGCTGCTCACCTATTAAGCCAGTTGTAAAGTGGTTCATGTACCAGCCTGGCTTTTAGTAGGGTGCCTGCCTGATGTGGTTTAAATTCACGTGTCCATGAGTGTTTTTTACTTCCTGAGATACGGGTAAATTTGCTGTCTGGTTTTGACCCAGTTATTTTTATATATATGGAGATCAATGATCTCAAAAGAGAGATTGGAAGAGACCTGGAAATCCTCAGCTCTCACTGGAGAGGAAAATCTAATTTTTCACACATGATCCAATTCCAGCAAATGAAGAAGCCAGGTCTTCCACACCTTGGGAAAGTGTCCTAGATACCGACTTATCAGCCAAAAAGATACAAATGATATTCCACACCTCCATGGCATTTAGGATGGGGTATAAGATTCTCTGAGCAGAAGACATTCTGCCCCATACAAAAATAAGTAGAGGACTGACTTTCTCTGTTATGCACCAGAGCAAAGAGTGACATTCTCCCGGGGAGGGCCAGCTGGAATGAATGCCTCCTTGTAGCTACACCAAGAGCTGACAGACGCACTCACTTGGCTCCAGAAGCCACATGGCTGGATATCTCACCACTGCAAGAGGATTACCTGATGCAGCTAGATCCTCTGAAATTGGAGTGGAGGACATTGACTCAGACAAACCCAAGGTGTGATGTGCAGGTCCTTAAGATTTTAGTCACAAATTAGGAAAAGCAAGAAGTTCCTCTCAGTCAAGAATCAGATGACTCTCCATGCCTGTAGGTGAATTTAAAGAAGCTTGAGTGACATAGGGTTTCCAGAGATACCATTGTCCTTCCCGAAATTGATCTTCCTTTAGCATATGAGACAAATGAAGCCTTTGTCCACTTTATGGCTGACTTTTAATTAACTGCTTTGCATTGGAAGCAGTTTGTGAATCTATCTGTTAGTAAGTCTCAGAGAATAATTTGAGTAACCAATTAAAAAAAAATCCATAAAGATGTGCTGTATGGCAAATTAAACATGTTTGTAATGAAGAACAATAACACAGCACTAACAGTGGTGACTACACTACTTCTCTGCATTGTCCCGTCATTGGAGACAATTAGTGGTCTATCAAAATTACAGTAAAAAGACAAATTAAGGAAAAGTTGTAGCAGTTAGGGTACATGAACAACTCATTTGGTCACTCTGAAAGGGAGTGTTATGTGGGACACCAAAGACACCAGACCAGCAAGGCATGAAAGCTATAATTTTTGCTCCTATTACAATTATGAGACGTCATCAGTGAACTCCAATGTAAAAGAGTATTTATCTGTGCTAGTTATAGGAAAATGTTCCTTTTTGTTCAGCATTGTGAATTCTGTTTTCATTATTTCCTGCACTGGAGACATTCAGAAAAGTGTCAGTGCTTCCAAGCATGTAATATCATTTTCACATGGACATGACCTTTCATTATCAAACCTGCCTTTGAGTGTTGAGACACGTAGGCACACACTATTTATTTATTTATTCATATTTTTAAAATTAATCTGAATTTTTTTTAACAATAACACTCTTGTTTTCAGGAGAATGGGTAAATTCAGGATTAGGGGAAATCTTAGGTGGCTGAAGACCTAAGGAATGATGGTTCTGCTACAGCATGTCTTGACAGTGGTCTTGCAATACACTACATAAACGTGAACTCTAGTACCTTGGGATGGAGTGTCCTTGAGATCCAACTGCGAGAGTTAAGATCCACTTGCAAATTTTCATTGATGTAATTTTTTGACAATGCGTAAACTGGAGCACTTTTGCAGTAAGAAACCCGTAAGTAAGTCTTACTTTAACAAGGAGTTTCCACCTTGCTTTGGAGTAAGTTGCATCTCACCTTACTCTATCTGTGTAAAAAGTAGGTCTTGAAGCAAAACTGCTCTTCTAGGCTGACAGAAGATAAACCATCCTGATATAGGTACCTCAGACTGGTAGGATGAATTTTGTTTTTGAAGCTACCTCTCCTATAAAGAGTTCGAGATGACATCTTTAGTGGCAGAGCAGACTGACAGTGAGCCATGGAGGTGTAACTACAGATTGCCAGGTGAGATAAACCTTATTCATCCCAAATCAGCTAGTGCTAATTTCCAACACAGAGAGAGCTACATAAGATTTT
Organism: Himantopus leucocephalus; assembly: GCA_003993805.1. NCBI lineage: Eukaryota > Metazoa > Chordata > Aves > Charadriiformes > Recurvirostridae > Himantopus > Himantopus leucocephalus. The sequence continues at coordinate 93,608,028 of RSEF01000004.1, forward strand.
CCTCTACGCGTTCCGTGAAGATCTCCCTCTTTTTTTGATGAGAAAGCATTATGGACTGCCTTCATTGGGCACAACAGGTTGCAGGCAGGCAGCTGACTATCAGAGAAATTATGCTGTTCATGTTCTAGCTGGATGGTGGCTACTAATTGGATGCTAGCACAAATTACATCTTGACTGCCTGCAGCTGTGAATTTGCAATGCTGCATACTTTATATGCCCATTCAATCATATTCACTCAGATTCCTGTCCAATTTCTAACGTTCACAAAAATCCAAGCACCAAGATTCCAAGAATGAATGTGGGTGGCCTGAGTGCTCACATCATTGTCCCATGATACATTTGGTTATAAAAAACATTCCTAAAATCAACTTCCAGAGGATAATTCATCTCACCTGTTTTAGGAACCTATTTCAGAATAGCTGGTGTATGTACCAGTTGCTCAGATTTTTTCTTTGTTCTCCATTAATAATGGATCTCTCCTTGGTTTTAAAAAATAGAAGTATAAACTCTTTTTAACAAGTGATCAGATCCTGCTGTCCTTTACAGTGTGCATTTATTTAATATAGTTATGCCACATGATAAAAATTATAACTTGGTCTTCTTTCTCTCTGTTAACATAAATCTGAATTTCCCCACTGGGTGTAATCATAAGCCTCATGCATGACGATTTAGATGCACCAAGAGAACAAAGGCTAATAAAACACCACTCTAAAGATGGAATATCTCATGTCTTTTATCTAATTTTCTTCCTTGTTCTTCCTCTGACTTCAGTGTTAGATGAGTTGGACCATTAGTTATTTTTATTATGCTGACAAATGCAGAGTGAGGTAGTGACACAAATCGGCTTTGACTGAGGCATAAAATCCCTGCAAAGATGGAGACTTCACTTAGACAATGGCTAAACCAGAGAAGAACATTGTGTATTGCTGTCCACAAAGGCCAGGATACAGAAGACAGTTATCCCGCCTACTCTACTAGGACAGCAAACTGGATTTCACTCCATTCTTCAACACCAAGCCTGGCAAAACCTCTCAAGACTTGGGGGTGTGTGTTATTTCCTTTTTCTTTTCTTTTTCTCCTTACTGATTGAAATGGGAAAAGGGAAAAGGTCACTGTCACCTTTGATCATGCCGATGCTTTCGTCCTTTCAAGCCTGGGCTCGTAAGAGCTTGCTGGGCCATTCTCAAAAGGCTAATGGTGAGTAACATGCCTATTCAAAGACTCCCTGGTTTTATTCTTTCTAATATTAATTGCCCAAATGTTACCAGTTACTGAGCTCTTTCAGATTATCCACTGCTGGTCAAAGTACAGCTGGTACCTTTGGTGCATTAAGAACTGGATGTTAAAGTCTGCAACATCCCACTCTGCACAGAAGCTAAATTTGCACAGAGTGAAAATATATCAGATACAAGCTCTACTGTTACTGCACAAGTCACCACACACACTCCAGATGATGATTTCCATCTAAATCATGGCTTTGTGGCACAAGTGGAATAGCTTGATCTGGCAAGTCACTTCCAGTTTTCATGGATGGCACTTTCCAAATGCCTTGGAAACCCTCACTCTGTGCATGTGTGTGCATTTCTTACTGCATCCATTAATTTCATGCCCACAAAGGCAGATTTCAGATAGCTGAGTATCAATTTGTATTCTCTCAGGAAGGGGTTGAGTTTAGGAAAGAGACAGAGGAATCAGGAGGACTTCCTGGGAAAACAGCCACTTTACAGGAGGGTCTGACATTGTTCAGCAGGAGAAAGTCTAGGTAGTGGGAAATTCACCATTGCTTGTGATTTAGACTCATTTCTTGTTATGAGCCAATGATCTACAGAAGTGCTTGTGTATGTGGTTACATGGCTTATAAGCATGGCAGGCTGCTCATTCCCATCACTCGCAGTCAGAGATGGTCCCCCAGGCACTGCACGGGCATGACCCCAAGCACCTTGACCTCACTGATGGATTTTAGCCTCAGGACAGCCCTGTGAAGAAGGACAAGATGAACCTCCTTACATTTAAATGGTTTTCACAGGGTCACAAAGCCAGTAAATTGGGGGGGGGGCTACACTCCCATCATCTTCTGTGTGACATAGAGATCCACAGCAAATCCTGACCCCTCAGTTGTCCCTTTGTCAGGGGACATTAGGTGTCCCCCAGCCACTGGATGCCTGTGCACCCTCCAGTTTCTTCTCCTCTAAAGCACAGTTTCAGCTGTATCCTTCACTCTTCCAGGTCTGAGTTTGGGTGTCTGTGGCTTCTGCAGGTCCCTTGAGCAGTTCCTTCAGCCCTTGGAAATAAGAGTGGCAGCCGCACTGACATGTGTGCAGCTCAGACCATGCAGCAAATCCAACAGTTTGATTAAGAAGGCCTGGCCTCAGGAATCCGCAGTGCTTTGGCAACAAGCTGGGAGGGGAAAGATGGTCATCCAACTAATTATCTCACAGATATGCTCCGGTATAGCTGTCAGGCCCAGGAAAACAAACCTCCTTATGGCACCGGTTCCTCACTTAAAGCCCTTAAAATCCGCTTGCAATGTCTGCCTCTCCCTTCCCCCTTTCCCCGTTTCCTCTGACTTGCTGCTTACGTCTCCCTCACTAGTAGTAAGTGCGACTTGTGCAAATAGCTGAGGAGCCCGTGCCCTCTCACTTTTCTCTCTGTGATTCATTATTATTAATAACTGGGATATTTTTGGCTTTCGCTCATCAGGCAGCTTGTACCGAATAAGCAGCCTGCCTTTCAGCATTGCCAATCAAGCCTTTCGTTCTGCTTATCGGAGCAGAATGCCTCGTCCTGTTAGCGGCTCCTCTGCAGTCCTGCTGCTGCCATTACCCTTACCTAAAGCATACATTTGGACTTGAAAGTATGCATGTGTGCGTACACATAGAGGTACAATAAATACAGGAGCAGCTCATATTTTCCAGCCCACCCCCCTCTCTTTTGGAGACAGCAACAAAGACTGCTGTGACTGCAGCACCGAGAGCAATAAACACACTCCATATGGTGCCTGCCTTTTGACAGAGCGCTCCTTGGCTTGGGGAGTCCTGGGACTGCTGTGGCAATTTTCAGTGTGCTTTACAGTGGGTTTGTTTTTATTTCGAGTTTGAAAATCTATGCAGCTCGCAGGGGGGTGGAGGGTGGCTGTTAAAATGACATAAATAGTGGTACCAAACCAGATGGGAAAAGCAGGATAGAGAAGGGAAAACAAACAGGATGATAAATGTTAACCTTCTAAAGATGCGCAATTTTATCCTTGGAGGTTTCTTTGGTGTCTTTTTTTTTAATGAGCTGCGAGGGGTATTTTTTTTCGACTGTGTGAGTTTTAGCTCTAAAACTCTGACATCCATAGGGCATGGGCTGTGTGCGGATTAAGTTGCACGGTCCACCTATTGGTATGGGATTATAAAGTCGATGCTTTAGTAGGTAAGTCAACCACCGATGCACAACAATCAGTCAGGCAAATACCAATAATTTAACCAAGATACCACTAACAGAAGCAAGTAGAAAACTCCTTGATTGCTCCTGAATCGTACATGAGAGTCAGGTGCAGCAGAAAAACAGCTAACAGAGTAGAATACTAGTATTAGCTAAGTCTTAAGCAAATATCATGTATCTCCATGTGGCTGACCACCAGTTTGCCCAGAGGCCCAGAGGAATCCCTGCAATACAAAGCAAACTGTTGTGATCAAATACTGGGAGTGGCAATGACCTCTGTGGATTTACTCTGGGAATTAATTTAGTCTCAACTGCACTTGCAGGTTCTCAGGACTGAGCACTGGAAAAATTTGTGGTGTCACTTAATCCATCCCTTTTCTTTCCACTTTAAGAGCATCCATTTCTGCCTCTTGTGCTTTTTCCTGCTCAGCTCTAAGTGGCTCAGCAATGAGGACTCACACCATTATTTCATGGCCCAGCACATCTCCGAGCACAGAGAGTGCGCTGTCACAAGTTACTGTGCATCACTGAACTGCAGTAATTTGCCATGTGCCATGTGCAATGATGTGACTTCAGTTAACCCTCTTTCCCTGCGAGCACAGCTAAATCAATTTGCTGTACATTTGCCTGGGGCTGAGGGTGTACACGAGGACCATGATGATGGTTTGGATGAAGTGTGCCAGTTGGTAAAGCCGTGATAATTCTGTCCCTTTACAATCACCGTTATGGTCAGAGTTTTATTTTAAAATTTAACATAATTTAACATTTAACATGATTTATCATTTATTTTTAAAATTTAACATCATTTATCTACTCCACCTTCTAACATTAAAAAAAGGTAAGGTTCAAGTTCCTATTTCCGAGCCTGCCATCTCAGTCCAGCTTTTCCATACATCCCCTATACTAGATTGCTGGCACCACAACCAGTCCCTTTTGATAAGAAATAGTGTCTGCAGAGAGTCCCACATCAGTAAGTCCCACTGAGAACCTGGCTCCCTCTTTGGCCACCATCTTTCCTCTTTCCTCTTTCCTCTCCTTTCCCTTTCCTTTCCTTTCCTTTCCTTTCCTTTCCTTTC